>CM030894.1:28263397-28750897 GCA_018136845.1 Heterotis niloticus | reverse complement strand
AAATTTCACAGTCCCTGTGAAAGGAAATCACGAGAGCTGCGGGTTACAGGGTGCAAGCCTGGTGACGCTACGTGAAGAGCAGTAGTGCGCTTTTTAGAAGCGGCGCCGCATGTCCGCATGGATGCCACACATGCATGCAGGCATCCTATATGAGGGAAATGGAGGTATCTGAGCCCTCCTTCTGCTCTGCTTTTGTCAGGCTAGACATTTTAGAAGCTGACAGCTCAGAAAGCACCACTCCTCACTTGTGCACTGGAGCTGTGAGAAAAATGTGCCCATCATATTTATTAGGAAGGAGAATGGAAACCCTGATCAGTGCTTTGCTGCCAGTACCTGTGCACCACAGTGGTGCTCCTTCCTACCACACATGCAGGATTTAACATTTGATACATTCTGAAATCGTGGGGCTAAAAGTACCTGCAGGTTCCAAAAACATACAGTGGGTTGCTTCACCTCAACTTGGTTTATTGTGTTACCAAAACAATCCTTCACCACCTTCTTACTGAATTTTTACCCCAAACAGTGAATTAGAAGGAAGGAATCTAAGGTGAAAGGAAACCGAACATCAGGTTTGCTGTGCAAATGTAGAGAACTTGCGTTCTGATGTCTGCTTTGCATTTATTCTTTGCGAGAAGTCTGGAGAACATGGGTCAGCTTCTTCATAACCCAGGTATGTAAGCAAGCAGTGCTATCAGGTGTAAGACACCAAAAAAAAAAGCAAATCACAAAATTTCCAACAAAATGAGCAAAACTTTGAGTGTAAAAATGTTAAAGACACCCTGAAGAAAAGAGTCACTCTGAAGGCATCTTAAGGTATCTGACTTCCCCGCCAGGAAGTCAAAGCAGAGACAGATCCAAATCAGTGATGAATGATCTATAAGTTCTGTCTGTGTTTAATGGCTCAGACTTCCCAAAGGGCCAGTTATGAAGCCCGGGTTTTGCTTTTAATCACTGCTGTCCTTGAGTCACGCTCTCCCCGGTTGTTTCTGCACAAAGGATTCCTTCCCTTCCGAAAGAAGGATGGGGCCGCAATTTATTTTAACGAAAGTGACCTCGTGGCTCTTCACTTTCTGCACACGACCTCGTCCATTTAAGACACGGCACAAGTGTGGGAGAGGTGTCGGCCAGACCTAGCACTCAGGAGAAACTTCTGGGCGAACTTCTGGGCTGGATCCTCTTGTTCTGGTTGCTGGAAGCATCTCAACTCCACGTGAGGTGGCCATCTACTGGCCATCGCTCTTCACCTTTGCCATAGTGTTTCTTCATCTTTTACACGGTCAAGGTCTATAAGGCAATTTTGTGGGAATTCCAGGCTTTAATCAACCATCCAGAATGAAAAGGACTGCTTTTAAAAGGCATCAGACCAGTCAACAGACCAAGATGGCGGTTAGGGACAACCAGTGCGTGGAACATTTCTCCTCAAGGTGACTGTATGTGACCCTTTGGCGTTGAGGGTTTGAGAGGTAGAACTGAAAGTGGATGCTTGATTATTTACTTATTTTTTTTATTGAAAGCTATGCTATGGTGCACTCAAAGACTTTCTAGACCATTTGTGTGCTGCATGCTGCCTACTAGACCCTTCCATACTCATATGCACTCTTCTACCCTTTCCAGGCATGGGGTTAGGGCCTCGACCTGCAACTTCCCTGCAAATGGACTCTACAGCAGGCCACATTCTTCATACAGATGTTACAGTAATAGAACTTCAGTTCCTTGCACCTCTGCTTTAGCTGTTACATTTACTCTTAGTATTCATGAATCTACTCACACATTCATTTCTACGCTAGCATCTATTAACACGGACCCAACTGTCGCAGCCTCCATTCACAGTGTGGCTGTTACAGCTGCCACTATTCACACCACCACTATTACGGTTGTCACAATTTACATGACTTTTAATCCTGTTATTTGCGTAATTACGGTTGTCACTATCCAGACCTCCATTATTACTGTTGCCACTACTTAAAGCAATATTACCACAACTCTACCTCCATTATACCACACCATCATAATTACCACCGCTCCTACTATTCTGCTATTATTCTCTTATCAGACACCCTTATTCCCAGTACTCTGGTTATTACCGCTATTATTAGATCCCCTATTTGCGGTTTGAGTTTTAACGGTGATCCGAGGATAAGAAGTTACCCCGCCTGGAGGTCTATAAGAACAAGACAGCAGGACCATGGCTGGGTCAGTGGGGCGGCGGCAAGAAGCTGGAAATAAAAGGATCGGCAGCGCTTTAGATCATTTTACTGGTGGGGGACGTGAGAAAGTGAGGTCAAGGCTTTACACTGTATGGCTTGGCAGGGTGGAAAGGGCTCTCTAAGGTTCATTAGCTATTTTATCAAAAATACTTTCAAGGACATCCATGTGGAGATGCACAGAAGACATATTTACTCTATGGAAGAGTGCAGTTAAAGTACAAAGGTGCACAGCTCTCAACAGACTAAACATTCCCGCTTTCCAAAAGCAAACAATGAGGTCCAAATGCAATAGGATTTCTAGAGCAGATCCTTATGAATTTAGGATGTGCTTGTGGAACCAGGTGGAACCAGACAACCATTAATCCACTCTGACTGTTCACAAAGCCACAGGAAATAAACACGGGACTTTGAGTTCCCATGAGCCTCTGCATTTTCTGTAACAAAAGCGAACTGGTTGTTCAGGGCCTTTTGCGTCGATTCATCAAAATGACAACTCAAGCACAGCTGTTCTGCCCCTGGTCCTTCTTAAAAGACCAAACTCTAACCACTTGAACCATCTGTCAGATCTTTGGGAGACTTAGCACCATATTATTAAGCTTGAAAATTAAGCCTTCGTATCAAAAACGGCACCCGGAGCCAGATTTGCCTCTGCAAAGGCTTGTGTGGGAGAATCTATTCAAGCAAACACAAAGAATGCAACATGTAGATGAATCTATGTCATGCAAAAGAAGCCAAATGTTTCAAACTCGTGGGAAGAAGCGATAAATGCAGTTATGCCCACTCGCGGAGGAACTCGTCCAAAGACCGCTCAACTTACAGTTTATGCAACGCAAGCAGCAGATGTGCACAGAAGAGCGGCTGCGCTTCTGGAAAGAACCGATTAAAAGTCCGTCATGCCCACTCGGCGAGGAAATCATCTGTTGACCGGTCTAGCGATAGACCATAAACTGGGGAGGGAAGGACCATTAAGCTTTCTGAGGAACAGCGCACGCTTGATGTGATACGACAGGTTTCCTGCCATTGACGTTCGAGGTCAACATCGATTAATAAAAAAAAGTTAGCGAAGCGAAAGCTCTGATCAAATCATCGAGGCGTAGGCCTGTTAACACTGTATAGCCTGGGTTCATGGAAGAAACGGTTTTTGGGACAAACGTTGGATTTTGCTCCCTCTCGGCCCAGCAAATTCATTTCCAATTTTTGCCGCGAGCATCACACGCCCTGCGATGGAGCTAAGCTGCACTACATGCAAGAGGGCTGGATAAGGTGCGACCTATGGTGAAACCACTGACGTGCACTTTTTACCGAACAAGTCAGTCCTTAGAAAGAAAGCGAAGAGTCTTTGGGCCGAAAGTATAGCAAATCTGAGATTAGGCCACACTTTAAACCTCCTGCGGTCAAACAGCAGAACAAAGTCATGCGATCTCTATTCAGGGGGAGGAAAGGCTTGGGTTCGGGATGGACGGGGACTCGAGTGCCTTTAGCGGAAATAGCGGGCCGATCGGTTTGATCGACACGTGCGGCCTGCAGAATTGACAGCAGTGTGTATCCCCACATTTCCCCGGTCAATATGGAGCGGGGCTGTGGGTGAGAACGACAGCCTGGAGGCACGGCAGAACAGATGCTGCTTCACGACAGCACAGGCCACTCGCCAAAACACGGGACAGGCGCATAGCGAGCACACACAACCGTGGGCGAGCAGCGGCGCAGCATCAGAAACAGCAGGTATGTCATCTTCCAGCTCCATGTAAACACTATAAGTAAGAATCAGCCGACTTAAGAGGGTTTAAAAGTCTCATTTCACCGAATCAAAGCCATTTCTCCTTGTCTACCACATTTCCTTATGTCTGTGGCATTCATCTCAAATTTGATCACTTTTGTTGTGTTGTAGAGGGCGATTTGTGAAGCGTACAAACTACTTCCTTGGCCTCAGTTGAACAGCCACTTTTTAGGAAGGCCCCAAGTGAACCAGAGAGAAATCTGGCCGGTGTTCCTCCCCTTCTGGCATTTCCTGGTGTTGTCATGAGCTACATTATTTAAATATTGTTTTAGGACATCAGTGACACAACACAGATTGAAAGCAGACAATTTTAATTCTACAGTGGAACACATTTAAATGACCTCTGTGCTCAGACTTTGAAAAGCACCTTTTAGGTGCTTGGCTTTCTTTGCCTTTGCCGACTATTTTGATTTGACTTGGCATCAGCGGGTCAAAATACAATTTAGCAGAACATGCATTGTGACTTGGTCTCCTACTGAGCAAAGGGTGTCATTTTTTGGATCAGACACATCTGTACAGATGCACGGACCAGACAGCTGGAAACCTGACGAGAGGCTTCCCTATGAAGCTCCATCCAGCAGCCGTAAATTTTACTCCCAGAGCAATGTCTCAAGGCCTTCATGTCTAGAATACAATTTCACCCCCATGGAGACCATTTTTTTTGGCTTCTTTTTTCCATGGGATGATGTCTAGGCAGAAGCTAACATCTGGATGCTGCAGAAGGGGGTTTCAATGGCGCTGAGCTAGTAAATGCTCTGAGAACCCTTAAGTGAACCCAAGAGCGAGTTTGTCCTCATTAATGCTGCACTCCTGGTCTTTTCGATCCCTCCGTGCACCACCAACAACCCCACAACCACCCTCAACATAACCACTGGCCGCTGGAGAACAACAGATTATTGGGAAATGGCAGGAAGCCAAGCCAATCCATCATACGGTCAAGGGACAAAGAGACAAAGTGCAGCTTTCCAGGAAACAGTGAATCACATCCACATCCAGGTAGCTGCAAATCCAGGATTTCTGATGAACGTTTGCTAACCCGAAAAGGGAAAAAAAAAAAAAAAAAAAAAACTGAAAGTGTTGCTCACGATTAGGTCATTTTTACTCTCTTTCAGTGCTATTTTGGTGTTTCGGGCACGTGATTCATTAGAAAATGCGAACAAGTCCCCGTCTTTCTATAAACCTGGAAGTAATAACCTTGTGATTCCTTGAACCCCTGCCAAAAACAGGAGAAAAGGAAGAATGGGCGAGGGCAGTAATAAGTTTTAAAGCTGAGCATCTGGAGAAAATATTTAAATTCTGCATATTATTCTTTCGTGTTAACCTTCAAACAGAAACCTTTTTTTTTTTTTTTTTTGCCGGAAACGGAGCGGTTCTTTTCCTGTGTGACACTGCGGTGTGACAAGCGTTTACGCAAGAAGCTCCTCTACTCAAGGGGCACAAGCTTTCAGACAATGATGGCACAAGGGAAGCAGCCTTTAAACAAGCAATCTTTCCTGTAAGAGTCCAAGCCCTTTTTTTTTGCCACGGTGTGTTAGGATTTCACTTATTTCCAGCGAGAGGCTCCAAGATAGAGACGCAACCACACACCCCTGAAGACAGCTTCGAATCGGGGCTACGTGATCATCTAAAGGACTCATACACAACCTTCTGCAAAGGCAGCTGAGTTTACGCCTATTCTTGGGGTACATTTTACATAGCGGCGGTAATAAACAAACAACTAAGTTCTTTGAAAAAGATTCTGGCTATTAGATGAGTTTAAGCGATAGTCATCTCACTTGTCATCCATTTAGTCAAAGGGTAATAAATAGATGACAAGTGAGATGACTATCGCTTAAACTCATCTAATAGCCAGAATCTTTTTTAAAGAACTTAGTTGTCTATTTATTACCCTTTGACTAAATGGATGCCCAATCCAGCTGAGTACGACCAGATGAGCGCATTGTGCTAATAAAGATAAAGTGATGTGTGAGCTAAAATCATTTTTATATTAACACACATTTGCACTCTGGAGAGAATAGTTAAAAGATTATTTGTGCTTTTTATTCAATTTTCTTCCTTAAATTCTTTCAGTTAAGTCGTCGTTGCGACAGTTGTGAATGAATGAGCTTTAATACAAATTAATTCAGCTTTGCTGAAGGTCCAGGAAAGATCCAAGTCATCAGTAAACTGTGCTAGTGAACCTATAATTTTCCTATACAAACCACTAACAAACCCCCACCTTACACACAAATCCATCCAACTATCCCGCCACCTATCCATCCATCCTTCAATAACATGCGGTAACAATTTTACATATTTTGAATAATCTGGTTTCTTCCATTGTCCTTTTCAAGTCGCTCATTTTCGTTCTCATAACCCAGTTGGTGAAGTGGGTAAATAATGGCATACAGGTTAACATTACAAGTGGCTTTGAAAAGTGTCAGCTAAATAAATAAATGTAAATGCCAATGTGTCACATCTGCAGGTGTGTGACAAAGGCGTATAAAAGCTTAAGAGTGCAATAAGACATGAGAAAGAGACATCGCAGGAGTGCTTTAACTTCAAGTTCAATTTCCCTCTGGCAAGCCCACAGCATTCATCAAAAACTACAAACAATTATAATCCAGCCAGGGGAAATATAAGTGAAGTAGATTCAGGCATGTATTTTTTTTTTTTTTTTTTACAGAAGGCCGTGGAAACCATTTTTACTTTATTCTTCACTGCTGGTGCCGCATGTGAATAGAACTGCTTTCAGAACGAAAGGGAGATCTCTGTATGAAATCATCGGCGCCCTTCAACCCACTCCCATGCGCCTCTGCCGAGAAAACCGTACATGGACAGATTCCTACTTCTGTTTTGTAAAAGGAAGGTGACTATGAAAATGAAAACCTTAAATTTTGACCTTAAATTGCAGCAACAAACACAACAACATTAACAACATTAACAACAATAATAATAATAATAATAATAATAATAATAATAATAATAATAATAAAGGAACATCAGGAATTGCATCCAGCAGACCAGAGTTCCTGACCTCATTTTAATATATTGGCTTTTCACAAAATGACCTAAACTAAGGTACTAGTTGAGACATCGGTTCTTGAGGAGCAGCAGACGCCCATTCTTTGCCTCTTTGGCTGTTAACTTCTCACGTGCGTTGCTAATACCGTTTAGCTATTCAATAAATTAGTACTCGACCCGATACAATTCCAACACAATGCTTAACAGACACAGTTTGTACAAAGAGCTGGGGGTTAGGGTTTGGATGAAATGGTTTTAAGGGAAGTTTGAGGTTCCCAGCCGTTCCTTTTACAACGCAGAACTAAAAGGATTTCCCCTTGTACCTCAAATGGATCCGTGTTGCACGGCATTGCGGTTGTACCGGCTCGGTAAAATAGCTGGAGTGTGAAATGGTGGTTTCCCCTCTTCTCACACAGCAGCTTTAATAGAGATGATCAGAGCACAAAAAAGTGCAACATGTTCTCTCAGGAGATGAGAACATCATTTGTCCACATTTAATGCACAGGAGTGACTCACCCTCACCTGTACTGGTGGCTGCTGGAGGCATTTACTGTCATATAATCTGCAAAAAAGGTCAAACCGCATTTTTAAAATAGATGTATTGAGATGCCACCATGATTGCACCCATTAGGCTTGAGGGCTCCATTCACCTCCTTTACCCTCATCCCCTGCCTTCTACTCCATCCCCATCGACAGCATCAAAAGCATTAACTGCAAACTATGTTAACCAGTACCTTACTGACTGCGTGTGTACATGGTTATTGAACAGAAAAGGTAGATTATGCCATTACTGTTACACACAATGTGGTTCCCTTTGCTTTAACACGACTACACCTCACAGTCTTCACTCCAGGCCGTTCATTTCACTGCGGGCCCTGTAACCCTAACAGCCGACCCGAAAGCCATTCACCTTCAGAAACAAAGCTGCAGTGCACCAGGTTGCCGGTTTGTCAGGTACTTTCACCTTTAAGCAAATTAGAGATGGTCTCCAAGTTACGATGGGGTTACTTTCCGATAAACCCATCGTAAGTCAAGAAGACATTTAATACACCTAACCTACCATCATGCCTGTGGCTGCTTCGGCAAAGGAACATAGGCGGTCTGTCCACCCCCGTCTTCAGACTGATTGATTGACTGCCGTAGGAACCAATCGTGGACGAGGTTTAGTTCCTACCCGGACTTCCTGTCAGTGCTCAGTTTCCGCTGCCCCCGTAAACTCTCCTGCCACCACCGTCTTGCCAAGACCTTGTATTTTGCTTATTTTGAATTGCAGCATCTTCCGTTTTTGCTTACTGCCAACCACTAATGTTCAGCGCTAGCTCTCGGCTACACTTTTTGTGCCGCTGCCCAGCATTACGGGAGAGAATCGTACCGCATATCACTTGCCCGGGGAAAAAAAAAATTCAAAATTTGAAGTTCGGTTTATACTGAACACGCATCGCTATCGCACCATCATAAAGTCAAAATATCACGAGTCGGACCATCTGTATACATTGAAACAAACTGCATCGCACGACTATAGCATGTGGTACAAATCAGACGGACGGGCGTTTACAGCATCAGTGGCTGCCGAGCTGAGCGTTGGAATGGAAGAACAAGCGACCTTAGTAACCTTGAACGTGGCGTGAACACTGATGCTAGGCTTTCCGGTTCTAACATCTCCCAAAACAGCTGTCTTCCCAGGCTTTTCACACACACAAGCATTTTAAGGGAGTGGTGTGAAAAGAAGAAAAGTACCAGTGGTCGGCGATTGGGGGGGGGGGGGGTCAAAGGAGAACAGTGAGAACCGCGCAGAAAGCAGATGGGCCACAACCTAGAAAATCACGTCCGAGTGTCCAGAACGTCACCTCAAAATAAACCACATATTTTGGGCAAAATCCTGAGCTTGTTGTGCTTCTGACTCGCCTGCATTGTCTCTCTCGCAGTTCGGTCAGGAGGACAGCGGAGAAAAAGGAATTATTGCTAAAAATAACCTCATTCTCTGTGGTACAAATGCTCACCACGACGCCCTCAGGGAACAGTGACAGCCATTGGGGTCTCAAGTCGGAACGACAGTGAATCAATGCAGTGGCCCTGACTTGGGGGGGGGGGGCTGGTTTGGGCAAGGTAGACTTAAGCTACCTTGTTCGACTATATTCCATTTACATGATCAACATTTTCGTGGTTACGCGCAAGTGGGAAGGGGAACGCATCCAAAAAGGTGCCCCAAATTTCAGCGCTGTTAGAAGGGGTCACTGCTCATCCACCCCCGAGAGGGCTGTGCTGAGAGAGTGCCTGATAAGCGGTGTACTGCACTTTTATTTCCCTCTGTGCTCCCAGACAAAAAAAGAAAAGGAGGAAGAAGGTGGAATTGGGAAGAGGTTCTGAAGTGATGGCTACAGAAAGGCCCAGAGGGCCATCTTTTAATATCACGGTATTGTTACCCTAAAAAAAAAAGGACCCGATGATAGGAAACCCGCATTTACTATGGCAGCTCATTGAAAAGTGAGGCAGCAAACAGCAACACCACTCCATTTCCTCTAATTGCTGATGTCCTCCACCGCCTTGCACATCTACTCTTCTCCTCTGCATTGTCCCATCTTTGCGTCTTTGCCACATGAACACAGATATAGCAGGAAACCAGAAATTGCTTACATGAAGCGTCCCAGAGGTCAGCTTCCAGAAGTGGCCCCCAACATATTGGCGTTGATGTACCTACCTGTCTCTCGGACATGACGTAGAGGAAGTCATGGTCCAGCGAGAAGGCCATGTCACGGAGGATTGGGTCACCGTCCTTGACAGCAACTGTGGTCTCGTACAGGACTCCACCGTGAGGTGGCCCATCTACTCTGATCTGTGCAGGAAGAAGAGAAGCATGGTAGGAACTTCAGTCTCACACTGCAGTAGTAAAAAGCTGCTAAACAAAGCAAAGGTTCACCACAAACATGAGAACGTGACCTCCCAATTCCTCAACCATTCATTAGGTTGCAGCGTTTACGTACAAGCGGCCTAATGCGCTTTAAAGCCACTCATATTTTGGAACGTGTACAGGTGCATCTGACACATTTGACAGGTCAGCCTGTTTATGACAGGGGTTTAGCTGCAATGTAGGAGTCTCCATTGTGTGAGAAGAAAGAAATAGAAAAAAAAAAACTTCAGATCAGATGCCAAGCAGAAGCTGCAAACTGTAAATTCAGGAACTGAAACAGAAGTTATAGCTAAGTTTCACGTTCAAATGCTAAAAGGGCTATCATACAAGTTTAAAGAATGAATAAAATAAAATAGACAAAATTTGTATAATCCCTGGTGTCAGTGATGTAGCTCCAAAATGTGACATTTTTACCTGCAAATGACTTTTTTGTTAGATGTGTCAGCAGATGAAAAGCCCTGTGATTTAATCCAGTGCTTTGGGCAGAAAGAAGTGATTAAACACTTGAGCAATAAAGCTCTTATTAATGTTTATTTAATCCGGTAGAAATTTGTACACATGCAAAAATGCCCCCCTGCTGTTCCTTTTACTCCAGCTGCTGCACAATCCACAGAAAAGATTGCGACCCTTTTTTTTTTAAAATTAAAAATAATATATTTCTGAAATTGCCGAGGCCTAAAAGTAAAAAGAATCGGTTTCCATTTTTTATGAAATCTAACAAGTCGTTTCTGCGAAGCTATGAATTATTTTCCTTGGTTTTTTCGCAGCGCAAAACAGGACCTTAAATGTTTGCGGTGTGAAAGTGACCACGTTTTCAACATTTTTCCATCATGACTTCTGACAGCAACTGCAACCTTTAGAATGAACAGCAGTTAGTTGCTAAGACAAAATATATAATACAATCTAATAAATACACACACACACACACACACACACACACACACACACACACACACACACTAAGCATTTATTTTGCTGATGTCTTTCCAGAACAACCAGGCCCTCCCTAACCATCAGTACTTGGAACCCTAAGAGCAGTAGTTGAACTTCCGGTTGTACCAGAAGTCCCGGTTTACCATGGTTTCTCTTCCTAAGCAAAGGTGTGACTCTGAGGTGGTGGATATCACAGGGCTGTCTGTAGTGTGGCAGAAGGACCAGGGTTTCAATGGCACACCTGCTGTATCCTTGGTCAACAATGGATGACGGCATCTGCCAGATAAAGTTTAATCATTTTATGAGACTCTTTTTGGCCAAATAAAACACACCGATGGGAATGTAACAGATTCTGTCTCACACAGGAAAGGAGCTGCATGGAAAGTAGGCAAATCCCTTTTGAGATTCTCCAGGGTGCAAATCACGGTGGGATAACAATGACAGAAGTGGTTGGTGGAACGGAGACTGAGGTGAGGGCGACCAATTTTGTTGGATCCCGGTTTCCTTGCAGGGTCCTTGCGCCTCTCGCACCACCCTTTTCCATTTCCACCCTCATGCACAAAAAACCCCGGCGCTACACAAACCACCCAGAGACCGGGAAGCCGAAAAATTCAGCCAGCAGGGAGCTTTCAGACTAAGCTGATGTTCAAAAGAAAAGGGAAGCTTCAGCAGAACCGTAATTTCAATCAGCGTTCTTTGAAAAATCGGACTGTCTGGCGTGCTGGGGGGGTTGCAGCCATTCGATACGACGTGAGCGCTGAACAAGTAAACCGGAGGTAAAAACAAACTGCAACTGCCAGCACTCATTCTATTTTGCTTAATGCCTGCACTCTTATGTAAAAGAATGTAAAATTTAATTCCTATATTACCAGAAAAGAGGACAAATTGCACAACGGACTTTATGCTTAACCTAGAAAAGAGGTTACCCTGCCTGTTCCTGGAATGCCACAGTACTCCACATTTCCCCACAGTCGCTTCACACATTCAGGCCGTCCCTAGAGCTCACGGTCTAACCTACATTCATTTAGCACAATAGTTTGCTCAAATAAGGATAAAGACCTGATTTTGTAACGCCTTGACTACGTTCAACTTGCAGCCATGAGGTTGTACTGAGAAACATCACCGAATACATAAATTATACAAATAATTCAGTATACAGTAAGACCTTAGTGCGTGCGGCCTCCCGTCCCATTCAACACCACAGTTCCATTTTAGCCCTTTTAGTCCTTTGTAACCCTAAGCACACTTTTAAAAAAATCTGAAAAGCCTTTTTTTGGAATCTTTACTTCCTTTTATTAAATATTTTTGTAACTTATGCCTTTGTTATTTTGTTGCGCCTACAGAACTTCATTTACGCAAAATGGTGTATTAATGACCTTGCACCGTTGTTTCATTTGTCAAAAATGCAACTAGAGCGCTAAGTGTTACTGTATTTTAAAAAAAAAAAAAAGATCAGAAAGCTCACACACACACACACACACACACACACACACACACACAAACACGTGCGCGCGCTGCTAAAGCCATTTACAGCCATTGCTCAGATTTTATTTTTTAATGTACAGTAAAAACACTTTAGTTGACAAAAACATTATTCACAAAAATGTGGGCAAAAATTTTATTCTTCCTGCACATTTTAGTTAAAGATTTGTTGTTTGTACGGCGAAATACAGAATCAGCAGAGCACCAAAGGACCTAAATAAGCAAAAAAAGGCCACCAAACGCAAAGAGGCGTGCGAAACAAACCAGCCCCAAAATAACCTTTTGCACAGTAAACGTCAGCTGGGTCTGACCGTGACTCATGGGTAGATCTACACTAAATTAACCCTGGGGGAATCCGTACGGACTGCTTGTGCTCAAGGTGACCAAAACTTCCTTAGAGATGAATTAACACTGCTGATGTTACCGCATACCCTGAAGATTTACGGTGGGGGCGGCTGAGCCAGTGGGCCTATAGTTTTACAACGTGAAGAAATGGTGTAGTGCAAGCCAGATTAAATCCACTCTGTTATAGTCAGAACTTTTCTACAAAATTACTCAGTAAGCCTGCAATTCTTTCGTAGATACTGTAAGAACCACACCTTGACTGAGGTGGCTGTCTAACAGTTGGACGGGTCTCAACCCAATTCTGACTCTGTGTATAATTTTACAACTGGAGCTCATACACTGCTGCCCAGGCCAATTTTGCAGAAGGGAGAGATAAGACCGAGGGTCAGCAGTTGTCACTTATCCTCTGCTGCCATGTCTTGGCGGGAGCTTTACTCGGCTTTGACAACCGCAAGAGACATGGACTTGCCTACCTGCTTGGATGTGCACCAAGCCTTTGACCAGAGAGAAGCGGCTGAGATAGACAGATTAAACCGAGCTGGACGTGCCATCTCTGATCTGTAGTAATCCGTTTTAGTGGCGCTTGCTGTTCCGCTGATACACTTCTCCCACTGGGTTTCTTTATCTGCCCCATCCTGTGGGTGGATTAAAATCCACAAAAGCGGGACTTCTCCGCTGTGGCTCCCCTGTGACCCTGGCTCGGAGAACTTGCACAGGGATGGCTCCGGTGAGATCGAAGGCTGGGCTACACTATTACTCCTGCACCGGTTGGTACCCAGAGAACGTGATAAGGAATATCCACACCGCATTAAGTCGCACGCGTCTCTCGGCCAGGACGGTGCAGGATTGCTTTCTTTGAGCTTTGCTTGGTTCTGCTCGGGTTCTAGTTCCGAATTGCGCAGGCGTGCTGGGATAGGGCGACAGCTGCTTGTAAATGCGCGGCCTGCATTGAGCCGCTATTTCGTGGTGGTCATGACAGGGTTAGACCAGATGGTTCCAGCTAGAGAGCCATCTTAATGGACACGTTTCGTTGCTTTGATGGAACAAGTCGAGAAGCTGGACAGCAGCCCCAGAAAGAATTTCATCTCGCAAGGACAGAAGGCTAATCTGCACCTGAGGCAACCAGTCTGCCTCTGCTTGGATACCCTCGTAGGAATTTTCTTGCCTCTGTATGACTGGACCACCTAAGTTTGCTGAAACCTCCAACACTGAGATATCCTTATTGGAATTGAGGACCGATCGATCCAACTGCGCTCAAGAGAAAATTAGGGTTCGGGATGGTATTTCTTGGCTTTTTTTGGTGACTCTGTTATCGTCTCCCGGCGAGGAATCTGGGTGACTCATGAGGCTGCTGTGTGAGCAAAAAAAAAAAAAAAAAAAAGTTTCTCTGAAGGAAGACTTCTGGAATGGATTGAAAGTTGGAAGAAAGTTGAGGCACTGTTTCTGATCCCTCTCCAGTGACAGCTAGAGAAATCCAGGAGTCAGGAGCATGTCAGCATCGTTCCTTTCAGGTTCCCATCAGGCCATAGAATTAAAACACTCAGCTCCCATTTCCACAGCGATGCACTATGAGCAACACTCCAGTAGCTGGCAATCGTGCCACTTCGGTTCGCCAAGCACCGACGCCGCAGAAGGTCACACAGAAGCCTCACATTGAGTGAACAATGGCTGGAAATCAGCAAGGAGGATGACTTTGACTCCCGATTCTAACAAACGTCTCCTACATTGCCAGCTCGCGACTCTCCATTGAAAATCCATTCACAACCAAAAACGCAAATAACAGACAGAATAAAGAATTGCAAATGGGTAGCTTGGGTAGTGTGGGGGGGTCTGTGAAGCCACTTGTCATGTTGCCATGATGGATATAAAAAAGTGATAAAAACTTTACCTTGAAGTTAAATTTAATCACATTGTAAATTAAAGTTATATACAATCATGATTCCAAACTGAATTACGGCTTTCGCTGAGCTGAAACGGTTTATCTTGCCGAAGGGTTCACATTCATTTGTGCGAAGATCCAAAGATTTCATCCAGTTCCTATGTGGCTTAAACCTCCTATTGCCCAGGTCACACAGCAGAAGAAGAACTGGGAGTTACAATGCAGAGCAGTAGTGGAAACAGGCAGCTGGTACCAGGTCATGCTGACAAGCGTAATAACCGCAGCACAAAACACATATTAAGCACCAACAAAACCTCAAAGTAAGCGAGGAAAAAAAGCAGCCCACATCCCCATTCTTGCTGCTCTCATCTTTTGGCTTCAGTGAAGAACATAGTTTGACACCTCTCCAACTATCGGCAAAAGATAGGAGCTAAATGCTGACATAAAAGAACAAAAAATGGCCCCAGAACCTCATGAAGATTGTTTTGACTATAACTCAGTGACTGCACAGCAATTCTTTTTGGGGAAAAAAAAATGTTTCAGTTTCTCCAGCTGAAAGTATAGGTTTTCAAAATAAATACCAACGACAGCCAATTCCACAAGGAACCAACCTCCACGAAAGATGAACATAATTAACTCTGCTTCGCCAAGTTCATGCACAGCAGCATCCTTTAACAGCATGCTTCCTTCTCAAATGGAAACTGGACCTGGGTTTAAAAATGGTTTAAAAATTCACCCACGGACGCTGTACCTGCTCAGCAGTCAGGTGGCCTGGTTTCCTTTAAAGGGCAGGGAAAACATACCAGCACCATCTCCGTTTAGTTGTATCCAAAGTTCACTGACTCATTACATCTAGAGGCCAGACCTTCTAGGACCATATGAAGCCTTGAGGGCCCAACTGGCCCACATTTTAAGTGGCAGCCAGGGAAATTTTAAAATACCCAGTGTTGGATCTGGTACACCAATTTGTCAAGGCTGTGAGACTGACAGAATAGCAGACTCACCGAATCCCCCATGAGACCCAGCGAGACAGCAGAAAGATAGCAACCGGAGCCAGATCCAATCCCAGATCTGTGCCGATTACTCCTGTTGCAGCACGGAAAATGACACAGTAGTTATCCCCAGAGCGCTCGCTTGCGTGCGTGCACCCCCCCACACACACGCACGCACGCACACACAAACACACACACACACACACACACTGCTGTCTTACTCACACTGTCTACACAACAAAGGTAATTTGCCCTGACCCAACGCTCCTTCAAGATGAGCGAAGTTCCGACTGCAATACTGCTCTTCCAACAGTGCAGCTGAGGCTGAGACAGAAAAAACCCTAAATGAATAAAAGGGAAAAAAAATTGCATGTTTAACAAAATAACCATCAACACAGCACTACTGGGAGGCAGGGTACCAACAACATTTCCTAATCAAGACAAATAAGATTTTAAAATGAAAAATTAAATAAATCAGCGGTAATAAAAGACACCTTAAAAGCAGCATGGGTGTCATTTAAAAAATTTATGTTCTTAGATGTGCAACTAAAAAATGGACAGGACAGCTTTCTCGGTACAAGGATACAGTAAATGATTTATTATACCCAGTACTAACGCGTAAAGGAAATGATTGTGTAACGTTTTTCATAAAAAGATAATTTAGCACAAATTCGAAAGGGAAAAATTTCTCAAATACGACTGTAGAAGTGGGCCTCATTTTAACCCGACTGTCTCAGGCCGGTCGCTGCTTGACACAGCACAAGCTAGAGTCTCCACAGCCACGGCTTATTCGCGACAACCTGCCGCACAGAGCCCTGCTAACCCCACCTGACACCTGGAAAGAAATGAGCATGTAAATGTGAAGGTGTGAGGCTGTGGAGGGTACAGCTAGCAGGTCTGGGGCAGGAAAAGAAGTGGCGTTGCAGGCCATGTCTACTCAACCACAAACCCGCACAAGGATACACATACGTGCACGAAAACGTACGCGGTTGAGTACGTGCAAATGCACCTGCTCATATAGAGGGATGCACAACTGCTCTACGCAGTCAGTTACATTTAAATGCATGTGATCCTCTAGCATCTAAGGAGACATAGCTACTTCCTTGAGAAAGAATATTCCCAAGACTCACGGAGCACCGCCATGTCTGACTTCACGAAGAGTGAGTCTTCCTTTAACCATCCAGCATTATCAACCACGTAATCCCGAGCAGGGTCTGGCCAACTGGAATCTATTCCAGAATCTGTGGGCGTTGGGCTATGGAACAACCACAGTATGGATGCCAGTCGATTGCAGGCCTTCCATTTTCTATAAGCTAAAGTAACAGATGCTCCAGTATGCTGAGCTACGGCACCGTGTCCAAAGGCAGAACTCGCTTCTTTGTTGATGGCACCCATGCATGGCTTTGTAAACTGCAACACATGGACTGCGGCTCTGAGGCTGCATCTCTTTATCCCATTTATCCCAGGCTTCTTCAAGCTAAAGAGCTCCAGAGTGGCCTGATCTGATCTGGTTCTAGAGAAAGGGTGAGAATTCAACTAACTCAGAGCTCAAGACCTCTCCCACCTAAGCACAACCCCCCCCCCCCACCACCACCACCACCATTGCAGTTCTGGAGGCTGGCACACAGCCAAATGTCTCCATAGCAACTGCATCCCTGGTTTAAGACGTTGTGATTTTGTCTGAGGAGGACCGATTTTAAAAACGTGTGGTGATAAATTCCACATGGCCCTGTCCAGGTTCATACCTTCAGGGTGGTTAAAGGACTCTGCAGTTCATCCTTAGCACAGATAATGCTAACAGGTCCAATTCCCATTCTGTCTGTGTGGCGTTTGGATGCTGTATGGCTTTCCCTTGGGAGCTCCAGTTTCCTCTCACAGTCCACAGATGTGCGTTTCCAGTGAACCTAACATCAACTGCAGTGTGTAGTGTGTGCCTGAATGGGTGCTTTGTACCATTCTGCTGTATAAATGAGTGAAGGTTTCTAAGGAGCTCAGGGTATCCAGGATTGGATTTCACCTTAAACAAAACTGACAGTTAAATTCTTATGATCAATAAATGCTGCTTTGGGGAAAAGCATGTGATAAATGAATAAACTTAACAAAAGTAAAGAGGGCAGCACAGTGGCCCAGGAACTAGCACTGCCACCTTAGCCCCTTGGCTGGTCAAGTGGGTTTGAACGCAGCTCAGATTGAGGAAATTACATGGTTTCCCCATATCTGCAGGGGTTTCCTCCCACAGTCCAAAGACATGTGTTTCAGGTTAATTGGTCACTAAATTGCCCATAACGTGTGACTGAATCACCTTGTGACAGGCCGGGGCAGCATCATAGCCTGGCACCTCATGAGTCTGGGGAAGGCTCTTGACCACTGTGAACCTGGTCAGGATCAGGGTATAAAAATGCTGGAATAGAACAAGTAGGTCCGTCATTAGGTATGAAAACACATTTGAGCACCACTGCAAAGCCAAGCAATCCTACAAACTTAAAAAGTAGGCAGGCAGGTAAAGGTACAGTTAGAGGAACTTTGGTTAGCATTGTGCTGCAATGGAATCAGCCGTTCAGGACCTTAAAGCTAACAGCATGGTTCTGTAATGAAGCCTGCGGTGGCACGTCGGTGTACTAAACCACTTGCAGGATTTAATGATGGGAAGATTAGCAGCAGATGGGCTTGCGTGTGTGTGGTGCCCCAGCGTGCAGCTGGGTTGACAGCCTGGACTACGTGCGAATGGGATCGGAGCCTTTGTGAGCGGAGACTGAACTCTCACCAGACCACATCAAGCTGGTTAAAGACAGCTTTTCCTGAAGATGAGAACGCAGGCACCAAAGGATGTGTTGCCATCCCCTGTAGGACAGGTGGCATGCGGCCAGGCAGCGTGTATTCAGAGCTGCAGCATTCGTAACACAACAGCGGTTCGCAACCTAGTCAGAGGTGGGCAAGTTCACCGGTTGGAAAGACTGCTTGTCTGTAGGCTGTGCAAGTCGAGAGAGAGAGTGAGAAAAGGAAAGAGCCTGTAGGTATGATGGTGTGTGGGTATTCAGGTGAGACTGCCTGGAGCAAAGGGTATACAGTTTAAATGTGTGTGTGTGTGTGTGTGTGTGTGTGTGTGTATACTGTATACACGTTTATTAGTGTGTGTGTGTGTGTGTGTGTGTGAGCGCACATTCAGTCAGGCATGAACAACATTTCACACACACACACACACACACACAAAAAAAAAAAAAGCACCACATACCATCACAGTATTTACACGACTGGTTAAAAAGATATGAAATCCTTAACAGGGGCAAACAGTTGTGACCCCAACATTCATCAGTGTGTCTTTCTGGAACTGAATATCATAGTGATGTCGAACATGAGGGGTCACTAAGCAACACCGGTCCTGCTGAAGAATTTTATCACTGAACATGAAACAAGCCAAAACTTTCTAATTTATATTTTAATTGTACAGCACAACCAGGAATTAAGCACAGTTTCCACCCATGCGTAGATGGGATTCGGTACAGAAATCCAACCTCATCTGGGCACCAAAGTCCTGATATAAGGTGTTTAAATGTGACAAGTACAATAGAGGACCTGACCAATAAGAAATAAGCATACATTAAACAGACCAATCAAAACAAGAATACAACAAGGAAGTCCCACCCTCATTCTGGGACAACAAAGGGGAAACTTGAGAGCTGCAAAGGTTGTTTACAATCAGCGGGGGTTGGGAACCACACCATACAAGGGAGAGAATTTTTGCCAAGAAGTGAGAAAGAAAATGGCCACCTTTTAACAGAGTAACAAACCATTCAATTGATATAAATATAAAAACTTTCTTTGATAAAATTATTCTCCAACACTGCCACCCCCGCAAACACTCACCCCTCATAAATTAACTTCATGGCATTTGCAGTGCTACCACCTACTAGGGGGCCAATCTGCCCCTCCATCGCCGACAAAAACCGTGCTGTGATGGCTTTGCAGGAGTGCGACATGAATAAATTAAGAGCATGTGTTCTCGATGTAGACACCTCCCTGTTGGCCATCGCGCAGCCCCCACTGCACTGGGTGTCACAAGCAGACACTGAAGGCTTTATTCAGGGCATATCTGCTCTGATGGGGTGGACAGGGAGATGCGTCTTTAATTATGGGTGGTGGGGGTGGGGTTGCACCCGATATCACTGAAAGGAGTGTGGAATCCACCAGCCATCGGAAGCTGCAACAAAACCTCAGAACAGAACAACTAAGGACTGGGAGAGAGCAAAGTGCATGTGGAGTTTTCCCCTATCACCCTTTTACCCCATACACCAGCAGGGGACGAACAAGCAAACACCAACAGGCAATGTTCTTCTGGCAAAATGTGTGATTGAGGGCAAGAAAACTATAGAGGCAAAAACACACACACACACGCAAGCAGTCTCTTCCTCTTTCAGCATCTCTGCAGCATGTAGTTTCATAGGATCCTGCTTTCACAACCCTGCCAAAGGTGGCCCAAGGCCTGTCTGGTGGGTTCAGCTCAGTGGTGACAGAACTACCAATCGATATAATGGATGCAATTGTCTAAATATAGGCACTGCAGATCAATCTGCTGGGGATTTTGGGGTAAGCTGATGCTATGCCATCCATCTCGCACATTAATCTGCAGGGCAACATGCCAGATGATGTGGGGAATGTGAAGGCAACAGCATTCATCTGTTGCAGGCACTGAGATGTTGCTCACTGAGACCATCCAACAATTATGGTAGCTTAGAAAGGCAAAAAGACCACACATGTAACAACCAGACAATAATAATAATCATAATAATACTTCCAGGTTATTGCTCAGCTCATCCCTCCACACAGCTGGGTTTTTAATTTTAATAAATTAAGATAGGCACCCTGTTACAGCAAAAAGTGGAGCTTGAACAAACTTCATGCTCCAAGTCGGTGTCCTTAACCTCTGTGGTATCTGCTACCCCCCCGCTAAAGGATGGTTCAAAGGGTAGAACAGATAACAGAGCATGGAGAGGCTATGGCGCTGATGAAGAACCGTAGGGTAACCAGGTCATTGATACAACACCAGAGAGCAGAAAGTCACTTCGGTGACAAAGAAACGTGAGCAACCATAGTGACACCAAGCACCAGATAGAGGACAAGCAAAAGTCAAAGATAAAGCAACGAAGGAGACAGTCACTGGCAAAATACCGGCGAAAGCAAACAGTGGACAGGGACCAGATGACCACATTAGAAGAAAGTAGGTGGCTGTGAGAAGCAGAAGAGAATGGAAGAAAAAAAAAAAACCCAAACATCGACACCAAAGTTGCCTTTGAAGCACAAGGTTCCTCCAAACCAGAGTGCTGCTTCATATCCCCAAAGAGGCAATACGGTGTCACTGAACTTGGCAGTCCAAGCAGGCTGAACCAGCACACTGTTATGCAACCCTCTTTCCTGCTGCAGTCCCATCATTCCTCAGTCTGGGTGCACCCCCTCCCAAAAAAAAAAAAAAAAGCAAAGGAAAGAACAAACAATAAAACCTCGCCTGGACCAAAAACAACAGTCGGAAGCCTTAATGAGGCCGGCAAAAGATCTGCTAACAAGATATTGTTGAAAAGCCCCATGTTAAAAAAAAAGATCATCTGGTGTCATCTGCACCAGCTGCAAAACTTTCCAATTCCACCTTTTCTGCTGATGTCTCCGTTTTTGTCATCAACGTGTCATCCGGGCCGCTTAAACTTTCTGTCCAAGCTTTATGTCGTCTGGGGTTCTGTCCGGGAGACCTGTTTCCTGTTGAGCAACAACTTAGCCCTCGTGGCCCTCTCAGTCACTTCCCTTCCTTTGAGGAATTCCCTTTGGCCAACACAAACACCCGGGAGGACAAAGGGGATCATTTGCACTCGAGAGACGCAGCATTTCATCGCAATTTCCTTTGATCGCAATGCTCAGGTCACGCCGCATTTGCTTGCCTGCAACCTCGTCCCTTCAAGGTGCAACTGCTTCTTCTGTGCGTTTTTATGAAAGGAAAAAAGAAAAAAAAAATGTTTGGACATCTTTGCGAGTGAGAGAGATCGTTTTCGTGCAACCGTGTGTCTAAAGGTGACGCCAAGGCCTCCCAGATTCCCAAAATACGCCTATGCGATAACCAAGGAACGTGGGACGCTGAGGAGAGCAACAGATGAGGGGTTTCATTTTGAAAAGGAGACGGAGAGACGGGGCAGTGAACTCGGCAAGAGAATTTGGCCCACAAGTCAGCTTCACCGAGGGAGCGGCGAAATCCCTTTTCCATTAAAGCAGTCGGTTTTCGGCAACGGTTTGCTGTAACTCAGTCGGGGGTTTGCGTACGCGCTGTATGTAAACAGACAGGCGCGCGTTTGCAAAATGTACATTGCTCACACAAACATGTGAAATTCACAGCCAAATAAAATTTGAGTGCTGTACTAATTCATGGCAAATTCCTTGTCAGGCATCGCATTTGGTGAGGATGAAAAGGCCAGCAACTTAACACCTTTATGGGAGAAGCTGTGATGTTCTTAAGGCATCACCTGGGGTGCCATTTATTTCTGGACCATTGCTCACCAAATGCAATGGAGAATTGGGGCTTGGACTTAGAAGAACTCAAGAACGTGACCCTGGTATCTCCCCTCAACGGTTGCTTGCACGCAACCCACAGAGATGTGACCTGACGACAGCAGGATGTTGCACAGGAATGACTCTCATAGGCTCGTGACCTGCATCATCCCAGGAGATGACCTGCTGTTGCACCCTTGAGGGAAGTATTTAGCTTGGACTCAAGTTAAGCAAGTTAAACAGCTGTATAAATCATCTTCTTCATCCTGTCCTTTCCAACTGCACGCCATTTGGTACACATCAGACATTTAATGTTGGCAGAAAAATTTACTTGGTTACTACAAGCAACCGCATGTCCAAGTCAGCATCATGGTGGTCCACAGCTTTTCCTGGAGGCACAGGGTGGACGACACTCTGGATGAGATGCCAGGCCACCACGGGGTACTCAGTTGCAGATAAAAGATTTAAAAAAAGCAAAAGCTCAAGAGATGAGAAACTTTTTTTTTTTTTTTTTTAAATAGACCATTGAATAAGATTGAAGGAGGCACAGTAGAACATTCCTGGAAATAAAGTGTAGAAAAGCATCCATGGATGAAGAGGCAGCAGGCTGTCTGCTAGAGGCACAGTGGGGTCTGAGCAGAGCTTCACCCCTCTGCAATTCAATACCTTTCATCTGAATTGAACGAATACAAGGATGTCGACAACAGTTCTAATAAGGATGCGCTCTCCTCCTCTGTGCATGTTGAGACCCTCAAACCTGGCTGACATCAACTTTAGTACATTTTAAAGAAGTTCACCCTAATCTCCACAAATGACCGTCCTGCTGAGATGGGGACCAGCTGTTAACCCACCATGGGTTTACCTTGGTCACTGATCACAGTAAATCATCCTCATCAGACTGGATAAGTGTCAAATAAAGCCAGCATCCTGCTGACTGATGCATTATGGGTCCTTGTAGAAAGACCAAAACCCTGTGCTCATTCTTCTGACGCAACGAGGAGGGCAGCTGAAGTCCAGCAAGATCTTCAGGCAATTACCCGTTTTATTTAATCCCCTTCATATGGGGTCACCACTTCTACCTGCAAACTTTGCTGCGCACGTCTCACCGTTTCGGGCAGACTGACGATGCTCGAATTATTTATGCCAATGCAGCATCGTTCAACCATGAGATTAGGATCTACACCTCTAGGATCTAAGGACCCATATTTCCTTTAAAGCTCAACATCTTCTGAAGCGACAGCAGTCACACATCCCCTCGAATGCTGATCAAAGCTCAAATCGAAGAACAAAATAAAGCCATTAAGTGCGGAAGGCAACCTGCAGAGCTCTGCCGACTGCACGCAGATTAGGGGCTACAATAGCTTTCGGCAGAACTACATTCAGGTGTTCCTTCTCACAAGCCCTAAAGGTGAGCAGTTTGTTCAGTTCATCAACTGTGAAACTCTGCCATCTGCTTGCTTTTAAGGCCTAAACGTTTCGGTCCTTCTGGGAACTTCAGCACATGTGTGACGCTTGTTAAATCCCAGACAGGCAAAGTCCTGCGGCAAGCCTGGAGTCCCGGCTTGAAAAACAAACCAATTCCTGAGTCAGACAGTCGCTTTGCAAGCCCACCGTCAGCGGTAGCAGGGTTCTATACCCCAGGGTGACATACTGTACACACACACACACACACACACACGACAAACTGATTGTGGAATTCAACACCCAATGGTAAGCTCACAAATGCTTAAAAAAAAAAAAAAAATATATATATATATATATATATATATATATATATATATATATATATACACACATACATACATACACAAACCTTTGTGCAAATTCTACCACCAAATTATTGCATGCCTCAGTTCTGGGTTCTTTTCCACCACGCAGTGGGAACCAAGGCAGCGCAGCCCGACATGGACCCCTCCCCCGAGTCCGCACCTCACGTTGGACAGCCAACAGAAGAACCCAGCAGGAAATAATTTAAAATGAAAAAATCTGATACGTTATTGGGGGAGATTATTGATTTTGTTCATCGTCAATAAAATGGCGCCTAATGATGAAATGACTTTGAGCGTGGTCAACAGTGTCCAGAAGGGGAATCCAGTTTGACGTCCACCGGGCTCCTTGCTTTTCTTTTCTAATCCCACTATTCAGGCAACAGCATGCAGAAAAACGGTTTCCTCTAACAATCCTTTGTTTCTTAAGGAAGGAAAGCCGATAAACCTCAGATAGTGTCTGGAAACACAGCATTTGATAAACAATCTGCTATTCAACACGGACATCATTTCTGGGTTCTACAGATGCGTAAAAACATTTTTTTGGTTGATCGGGGCTACTGAACTCAACTTTGATCGAATCAGCGTCAGATTTTCAAGGCATTTGTCTAAATTATTGGAACAAATGAGTTTGTGATTCACAAAAATAATGAAAAGCAGGAAAAAAAAACTAAAACATTCAGGCTTTGGACAGAACCCAGCAAATAGCATCATTTAGTCCAGCTCCTGACCAGAGTCCTGTTGCTGAACCCAACCAAGCTTACAGCTATGGATTGTAAATTTAAGTATAAAATATTTATTTGGTTGGGGGGGTCCTGCTGAACCACTTTAAAGACTAAGGTAGGCCTGTCAGTCTGCTACAAAGATACTTGCGGGGCCTAGACACACAGTCAAACCACCCACACAGAGCTTCTGGAAAGTTCAGTCATTGACATCACACTTTCCCTCACTCATTCATGGAGCCCGGGTGCGAAAGAGTCGTTGCCGCACTGATATTAAGGCGCATTAGGAACCATCACAGCTGTCGTGCCCTGTGTACATTTGCACCGGAGCCAACTAAGGGCAGTTCCCATCACCACGGCAACCCCGAACCCACAGCAAAAACACTTAATCCCTCGCTTGTAGAGCAGGTATAATCCACACTAATAGCACTTAAGACCCCAGCAGTGAAGTCACTCTAAAACTTGATGCTTTTATGAAGAATCAAAGCATCTTGTAAACACCTGCCCATTTCTTCAAACTCTAAAAACACTTGCCTGCACGTTCCTCAGCGAATATCAGCACAGGGAACGAGAAGTTGGACAAATGGGACTCCCAAGAAGGAGCGTCCCATTCTTTAAAGAATTTTTGCTTTCATATTACGCTCAAGTAAAAACAGCTACTAAAAAGAACTATAGCTCTCTCTCGCTATATATATATATATACACACACACACACACACACACACACACACACACACACACACACATATATACACATATATATACATATATAAAAAAACGTGACATTTTAAGTATGGAACATTAAAGTGAGAAACAAGTGGTTAGCAATGAGAAGACCTGGAGATGCGGAAAGAAACAGTGGAACCCTGGCAGATCGCGACGCTGAGGCCGCACATCAGTTGACATCCTGCCGAAAAGCCTCCGCGTGAAAATAAAAAACAAGCTCGGGTTCGACACCATTTGTCCCACCATTTGCGTGTCTACTCAGACGACACCGCCTTGTTGTTTTAATCCCTTAGTCGGCCCTCTAATATTGATTTTGCATTTGAAGGAAGGTACTGAAGAATGCAAATCAGTATTTTATTTTTTTTATATTTTGTACACTTTGTTCCTTCATAAAACGTGACGCTTCTTTTATTACTGCAACAAAGGCCACGCACCTTTCTAAGCCACAAGCCCCCCCCCCCGGGACTTCAATAAGCAGTCTTTCAGCTAGAAGTCAACCTCAGTTGTAATGGCATCTTCCTGCCCTTCTTTTCTCGCAGACACATCACAAACTGAGGTTTTGCTGCGGGACTTGATCTCCACTTTCATTTTTGTTTTGACATTTGAAAGCAGACGTCGGCTCACCAGCGGCGGTGCTGCCTCTCGGTGCGAGTTTGCCTGTTCTTTGTGTCTGCGTTGGTTTCCGCTGGGTGCTCCTGTTGCCTCCCACAGTCCAAAGATGTGAGTTTTGGGTTAATTGGTCACTTGCCCGCAGCATGTGAGTGCGTGTGGCCACGGCGGAGGTTGTTTCTTAGCCTGGGGCCTTACGATGCCTGGATAGGTAGCCGAAACACCCAATTTGACAAACGGCAGCCATAAGGCCCCTTGATTCCAGCAAAGGGTTTTCCAGCTGTTTTTATTACTAATTGTTTGACAGCTTCATTTTGAATACAGGTTTGATGCATTTGTTGTAGCGCACGACACAGCGGCACAGATTCAGGCCCGTCGTTCAAGCGCTACGTTTTCAGGCTGTCGGACATGAAGAATATTGCGATTGAACCTTTTATTGCTGGAAGTGTCATGCATTATTAAAAAGACAATCCATGTTCTGCACCGTCTGCAGAGTCAAAAAACAATGCTTTCCCACAACGCGTTCTGACAATTCGGTAAAATGAGCAAATCTTATCGGCGCTTTAATAATGTTCGAGTGCCACATTCGCGCTCCTGAAAATGCAACTGCGCAAGTAGAAATTAGAATTTCATAAATCACATTTAATAACAAACCGAGCAAAGCGAGCAGCGGCTTGGACCTCAGAGCGGATCCATACAAAGAGCAGAGCATCTTGCATTAGGCAGCCCTGAGCAGAGCTCCTTCCTACGGTCTCTTGCTGCAGCCGAGTGTGCAAATGCAATTTCCTAGTGTTGTGTCAAAGCAAATCACATTTTAAAGGTATTATTACACCTCGAAAGACTTAAAAGGTTCCAAGTACAATATATATTTCTTACAAGTGTGTTAGAAATAACCATCCGCTGGCTCGCAGTAATGTTACAGGCAATTTAACACCCAGGAAGAAGCAGCTGTGAAACAGAACTCCATGAGCCAAAATAAAGTGAGACGCCCACGTCCGAAACGGCACTGACAAATTGCATGGCGTTTGATGCACTGCTGGAACCTCTGCGCTCATTTTTTTGCGACGCGGATGTAGCGAAAAGGATTCATCTTCACTCCTCTGCAGACAAGAGACTTCGGCAACGCAAGGGAGAGCCGCACGCTTCTGCTGTCCTGCCGCAACCTCGGCCAGGGCCGAATCCTCACGACTCGGCCGGGTTCGAATCTTTTAGCTTCATTGCGTGCGACGGATCATCTTTTGCGTTTCGGACAAACAATTTATCAAGTCCGAATAAGATTAGGCAGTTGTACGTTTCAGTTTCAACAAACGCTGGGCAATATTCTCACCGTAACCAACATCACGCACGTGGTTGCCAAACACGAACAGTTTAACAAAGTGAAATAAAACCATTTAACTCCGTTCCTAAATATAACCGCCATCTGTTTAGAAGATACTGAATTTTTAATTGTGCCAGAGTTTTGAAAGCAGTTAAAAAATGTTCCAAGTAATTTTATTTGAACGTGCGCCATGAGAAAGAACAGCTTCTCCCATTTTGTCTCTTATCTTCTATCAGATAAATTTATTAAAGCTCTTGTTGAGTTTTCCTTGAAGCTACGTAGCTCAAAAGAAGTATTAAAATCCCAGGCCCAGAAATCAGATTCAATTTAGGAAAAACGATGTAAGGTTATGATTCGGATTCAGCCAGGAAATTAATAATTGACACCGGAAGGAAAGCGGCGGCCGATTAAGGCGAATCGGTTCGGTAACCTCGACAAATCTGGTTCTTAAAGCGCAAGATAAACATTCAAGAGTCAACCGGCAAGATCGAGCGTTGCCAAGTGCACTTTTATCTCGATGTTCAATAAAGGGGGGGGGGTGTCCCACAAAGCTTGGGTTTTTTAAAAAAAAAAAAAAGCGAGATAAAGATTCAGGAATAAATCCAGAAAGATGTCGCAAATTAAATTCAAAAATTCGCACGGGTATGCCGAGAAAACCTTTTTAAAGCAGTTTTTCACGTAAAATCAGTAACCAAACCGCTGACAGCTTCAAGCATCATTTTTGTTGATTCTTCCATTTAAATTAAGAATCAAATACTGAGGCTATGAATCTATAATATTATATTTCCCAAACGCATCATTACCGGGCATGAAATGAGTGTTTTCTACTATCATTACCATTTTTTGCGCAATTCGATATCAGACTAAGTGGCAAGTACACAAACCCTTGCTTCTAATCTCTTACCTTTTCATCCCACCACTTCCTCCACATTCCAGCATAGAATTGACTAAATAACCGCCAATCAAACTCTTTGTAAAAAGAAACTGTACAGTCTGGCAGAATGCCAGGACTCAAATTTAAAGACTGAATCGGTGGAAAAGCCTGGAAAAAGGAGGCCTCCGAATCTGAGCGGAGCTTGCTTGCTCTTCTCATGTCTGTATGGACTTCTGGCTTCCAGACACCTGCTTCTCAGGTTAACTGATCCATCTGCTCTGCTCATACCGATTGCATGACCAAGTGTGATCCTCTCACGATGGCCTGGTGTCCCATTCAGGGTTGGAGGTGGCTTCGGGGTACGAGAAAGACAAGCAGCACAGCTTGTATGAGTTTAAATCGTTCCCTCGGTTTTCCAGAAGAAACAAAACACCTGAGCAATTCCCTGAATAAATTAAAATATCAATGAATCCCAATAGGCTATTAAA
Organism: Heterotis niloticus; assembly: GCA_018136845.1. Classification (NCBI taxonomy): domain Eukaryota; kingdom Metazoa; phylum Chordata; class Actinopteri; order Osteoglossiformes; family Osteoglossidae; genus Heterotis; species Heterotis niloticus. Next base: position 28,722,343 of record CM030894.1, on the reverse strand, counting down.
ACTGGGTCTTTGGTGAGCCTTTGATAACAAAATCTTCTTTTTATCATAAGCTGCCTGTTACTTCAGTTATGAGCGTGTATTTTTATGCAGCATTCACAACCACTCAACAACCCTGCCTTTCGGTAAAGAAATACCAGCCGTTAGCTACAGTGCTAAATTGCCAAGGTCAAAGGAGACAGGACCTTCAAGATGGCACATCCAACTCCTGCTGAACATCAGGCTTCCCCAACCCTAGGAAGCCCCGCATGGGCCAAGCAGGTCGGCCATCTTCCCTGGACGCCTTTGTAATCGGATCAATACCGAGGGGTTAGAGGCCCCTGCTGAGCTGCCTGCTGCAGATTAAATGCCGATTCCCAGAGAGAGGCATCTCTGTAGACAAAGATCCAGCTCCCCGAGGAGGGAAAACAGCAGGTTACTCTCCAGCGATCATCACTACCGTCACCTGTGAAACACCTTGGCTTAACTGACCAACCAACGCTCATCAGAGCGAACCCGCTGAAGAACTGGACTTCAGCCGTTCCCACCTTTCCTGTCTAGCAGATCACACACCAAGATTTGGATGACTCTTCTATGGGATATGGTATATTAGACCGGTATCCTTTCCATTTGAACACAACTAAGCTCCTTCCCCCAGTGGGGTGGAAATGGCAAAACGAAGTAAACGGGGCCACGGAGGAGATGTTTACCATTATGCTCCTGACAGAGGATGCCCACATGCCCCATCTTTAGAGACTTTCGAGGCCACAGCCCTAATGTCAGAAAGCTAAGGATAAGGCTTCAGCCAACATAACTGCTGTCGCAACCTCGACATGACCAGCACCTGCCCACCTCACAGCAACCGTTCATGACGTGAAAGGATGAGCTAAACTTGCTAGTTGTCTTAAGAATATAAAGAACGACTTAACTGTGTTAGAGGACTCACGAAGGACGGCCCCATAGGGTGGCCTGACTGGCACATGAACGCATCGGTCACCTGCGTCACCTAATAATGTGACCATTTAAGAGAGACTCTGATTTTTGAAGCTCTGCACGGGGAAGCTCTGGGATTAAACCCAGCTCTTTTCTTTTTGCTCGCCACACTTGTCATGTTTCGATTTCCCCACTTACGCACCGCAGAAGCGGCCACTGCCAAGTCACTTCAAGGTGATGCAATTGTCTGGTAACAGAGTCGAGGCAGAACCGCGCCGAACCAACAGGCGCGTGGCGGGAGTCGAGCCCAAAACCGCTACATCTCATCTTCCATCCTTCATGAAATATAGAAGTGAGATTGAAACACCAAATTAAAATTTGCAGCAATTAATATTTCAGTGTAGCGCCGTTCAGTCGGTTTCATGCTTCATTGTGTACATTTGCACATGCAAGCGGAAAAGCCTGACTGTACGTTCTGGCCGTTTCACTCAGTCAAGCGTTTGTGCATCCGTTTTCCCCACCGCTATAAGTCATTTGGTTATGCTGTTGGCTCCTTCCGGCCCTCTGGCCTGCATGCCGGAATTTTCCTTCACCTCCCGAAGGAAGCATAAAGGCCATCAACAGCGACAGAAGCCGTTTGTCCTCCTCTCTGGGCTCAAGCTTAGCAAAACAGGCTGTAAAATCGGCTCTGCAAGGAAAGGAGAGGGTCCAGAGGCAGAGAGTGGGATGGAGGGTGCGTGGGGGGGTCAAGAGGAATGGTGCCAGTCCACTTAAAAAAAGCAAAATGGACCGCAATTACTTTCCCCGTTCCTCTTTCTATAATCTTTGTACTAAAAACCTTTTACTCTTTCTTCAGCCCTCCCCCCCAGCGGCCGCCCCACCCACTTCGGCCAAGATGCTAGCAGACAGTTGAACTTAAGGTTAGCGGCTCTGCTCGGTCTTCAGAGAACGGCTGCCCCCAAGGTAAAACTCCGGGCGCCTCGGTTCTTCCGTATGCTTTTGCTCGCAGCTCAAGCGCCGCCATTGACCCCACCCACCCCTTTCTCTAGCTCTCCTTCCAATTCTCACTCCTTTCTTTCCCCCCTCGCTCTTAAATTTAAATTCAAAGGACCTGAACTGACTACACCAAGAAGTGATAATAAAATACCAATAATTAAACTTTAGTGACCGATTCTGACATGCTGGCATCCCGGTTGGGCTACAACCGACTGCACCAAACCCCGACAAGGACCAATAGTTAATAAAAGTGAATAATTTTAATTGAACAAAAAATAAAATATTAACAGCGATTCTGACTTCCCGGTGTCTAAACTGCATTGTTCAGGCTTTCAGGTCACTCCAGCGAGTTCCTGGCCATCTCTGACCTCCACAAAAATGTGTATCCGACAGCAGCTCGTGTCCCCCTCGCTTGTGGTTAAGCAGCGCAAATGGATAACTAGCAATAATTCATATAATACCAGAATGAAAGTTTAATTTAAAAAGAATGGAAGTTGGCAGTACTAGAAGAAGAGCAAATTACCCAACAAGAGAAGTGAAGAAAAGGTTTGCACTCTGCATTAAATGTTCATAATAAAATGTGATTAAATTTAATAAAAAATTTAAAAAAAAAAAAGACTGATGTAGGACAGTCATCAGTTAAAAAGCACGGCCAAGCTGACTTCTTCGGCAGCAACGTCTTCATCTTTTTTCTTCAACAGTCGCCTTACCTCGCTTTGATGAGTGTTCAGCTGAAACCCCATCTGAGATACGGCTTCTCACGCTGCCAGAAGGCAACCGAGATGGGTGAAAGTGCAGCCGCGGAGATGAAAAGAAGCCATCTCACCCTGGAAGCCCAACCGACCGATCCAACTAATCCTTCACATTATCGCAAATCGACTGACGGATTTTCAGTCGATTTGCGATAATGGGGTGTCTTTTGTCCGAACACTCAATCCCACCAGGTGGCATTCATCATGGACCATTCATTAGGCCAAGCAGACCATCTTCTGGAAATGTCCAGCAACATTCTCACATGCCTAAGGTGTCGCTGCTTACCGTGTGCTACGTAGCTTACAGGAACCTTAATGCATCGTGCGAGACCCTCATTTTAAGACTCCCCGCCATAGGGTGGTTTACGATGTTTTTGCCATTCGCGTGTCCTACGACTCACCTTCTTCAGCCGGCCACTCTTGGTGCCTGCGAAGGCCACGCTGTAGCCATTGTAGATGTAAGCAGCCACAGAGGTGAGGCGGTCGCGAGTCTCCGTGTACAGCGTGGATCCGGTCACCAACTGGGAGCCACCCAGTGGCTGATTGATGTCCAGCCCACAGAAGGAGTCATCAATGGGGACAGGCTGGTGGGGAGAAAGAGGACTGAAGTTACCAGTTACGGTTAAGGTCCCTACCCAGTTTATACGTGCAAAAATGTTTTTACCGTAACCAAGAAAGACCATTAAACTGAGTTTGAGTTCATAGAGTCCATCGCAAAATAAATTCCTCTTATAGGAGAGAAAAGTGCTTTTAATGATCTAATAGTCAATAAATTTGCAGTGGCTGTTATCTACCTTGTTTATGGTATTCAGTTTGATGTGTTTGGTTATTTATTTTAAACAGCATAACTGACTGACAATAAATATAGTTTTTTTTTTAATCATTTTATAAGGCGTAGCAACTAATCCAGCCTGCAAGGTACAAACAAACATTACAGAAAGTTTGCAGTAAGCAAATCTTTTCCCATCTGCCTGCTGGTTTCACAGAAACCATGGCAACATGTACACCCTGGCCATTTTTGGTTTACATAATTAAATATCTATGTATAAATGTATGATTTTACTTTTAATTTGATTTTGCTTGAAACCTAAATCATAAGCGATTCATACCGGCTTAAATAATGGCTGTCGTGAATGGGTGGGTGGTGTCTGAGGAAATGAACCCGGATGTGAGCGATACCAGGAACACGAACCGAAACCATTCTGCATGGTAGGAGGAGACGACGGAAGCTCGCACCGTAGGTCAGCGCGTGCTGCAGAGCCGAGGCCCGGCAAATTGGATCGGGAAGGGCTGTACCTGGGGATCACGTGAGGTCAAACTGCGACCCTCCGGTTCTGTGGCCATGAGGTATACTGGGCATAGACGCACACATCTCATCGCAGAGACAACCCTGTCAGTGTACAAAATGGTGGCGGCTGAGTCGCGCTACGGCCGAAAGACATTTGTGGGGGAAAAAACGGACCCGTACGAGTGGCTGTCATGCCTGCAGCTCTTAATCTACCCGTGGAACACATATTACCCATAAGAAAATCTTACACTGTAACAATGGGAATAGGATTAAAGTAAAATGACAAAGTGCACCACCTACACCGTAGTATAAATTACAGAAACACAACTTTGCAAATATTAACTTTTTATAAGCACATAAACCAGACTATTTGACTTGGGACCACAGTGTCTGCTCTGTACTTGTAAAGTTTCACCTGAGCTGCACACCAAATGAGCCAGCTGGTGGCTGAAATGAGCAGTGGCGAATATACGATTGCGTGTGGGAATTTTTCCGCTGTGAATGCGCCTGTGGACCGGAAGAATTTCTCTGCCATGCATTCATCAGTGGACTGCGGGAACACCGGTGGCGGTGACGCCACAAGGACACTGCTTGGCTCCAGATGGAGGTACGCTTTTCACGGTAGACAACCTTGGCCTGCGCTTCTGTACCCCTGGGACACGCAGTGGGACAGAGCAGATAGGTGACATGCATATGACACTCCTCATGATGTCTTGGATGCTCTCTTCATCTTGCCCTGCTGAAGAAAACCTATTAAACTGTTGCGTTTCTACGCAATTCCTTTAATGCCGCTGGCTCCTTACTAGCAAGTTCTAAAACGCTTAAATGTATAAAATGTTAAAAAAAAAAAAAAAAAATTAAGTTGCCGGACATTCTTCCTTTTTATTAATTTGCTTGAATATACATGGAACTGACAGTTTTTTTGTGATGTTTGCTTGCTGTGTGTCTGACACATCAAACCGCTGCTCTGCTAATTCAACACCGAAACAGATTTCTCTTTGAAAGTGCACAACGAACCTCAAGTTCCTTTAAGACCATTACATTCTTCAAAGACAATATTTGCTTTAAATATTCATATTTTCTCCTTTGGAGTAAAAAAAAAAAAAATACAAGGTCAGGCTGGTTTCGTGGTTTTAAATAACAGATGGAGACACTGGGTCCACATGCAGAGCTTAAATGAGAATCGCATCAAGATCAAACGTGCGGGCACAAAAACTGCACCGTAAATTTTCCCATTCTTAAAGGAAATTCTTTTTCGCACACAAATGGCTGCTGGCGTCTAATAAATACGTCACAGCTCAGTTTCTCCACCTCCACACAAGCCAAAGCGGTAGATTTTAAGCGACTTTCTTCCGATAAATCACAACTGCTCTCTTTCCCGCAGCGTTCGAGTTCAAGTCCAGGGTTTTAGCCGTCATGCGACATCTACGCAAGCTTCCAAATTCAATCTCTCAAAGTCCTTAAAGTCTGCACTTCATGAGCCGTGGAATCGGTTTAATTCCCTGTCACTTGCCCATCTAGTTGTACCTTTGAAAGCTGTCACCTGAAAGGGATGGAAGACCGATGCTTTTGTTTTAACTTATTTACTTATTTTTAAACTGTGCGATCCCGGTGTTCGTCCGGTCAGGGCTGAGCGTGTCAGCGAGAGTGAAAGCGCGATCATTATTTCAAAGGGAAAGCACTTCTTGGTACTGAGGAACAAATTAATGCTGTGGATTTTGCCGAGCCCGAGATGCATGTTTCTTTGATTTAAGCTGGCAGGCCTGACATTACGCTAATGCACAGCCCAAAAGATGTCAGCACGGTGGTCTTGATTTACCACCACAGAGGTATCTAAGACACTCTGGTCACATCCACTGCTCCTCTCCATTTCAATTAATAATGAGCCTAGAAATAAATCCAGCAAAAAATCTCACAGAGGAAATTTCCAGCAGATCCTCGCGATGACCCCCGGCTAACCGTGACCCTTTCGGTCAATTTTCTGTGAATGAACCGTTTTATGTTTAATACCCGCCTGCGTTGGTTACTCGTGTCTGCTTTTTGAGTTGTGCGAGTTGTACGAGATGTGGGAAACAAATAAACGTAAATATAATCTAAATATAATGTCACTGACCCGCGGTGTAGCTGCTACTGTCAACACAGGTTTCGGCTTGCCATAGAACAAAGGACAATACGGAGGAGAGGTTTAAAGCGTGACACGGACTTAAGGTTAAATAATGCCGTTTTTTTTAATGCAATTTTGTATTTGAGAACCCACAATGACATTGAAAAATGGCCTCATGTTAAAACAACTTTAAAATACTACGAACGGAAGTGCTGTTCACCTCTGCGGCCCCCTGAACTCCAACGGCAAAAGCCTTGCTGGTTACGACAGTCTGTAACAACGGTTCCCAGTCTTGGTTATTATTGACTGCAAGGTGCACGATCAATAAGCAAGACCAGTTTAGCACAGCAAACCCCTGACCTAGGGGGATTGAAAGACCTCCAACCAATACCTCCACCTTCATCTTTGGGTGTCGCTCGCTCGCTCTTCCGAGGAAGAGCAGGCGGCAGAGGCAGCGCACAGCATCCCCGCGTGTCTGGCAATCGCTCATGACATCTCGACTAATGGGGAATTTACTGATGCTTAAACCGTGAGCCAAGAGACCCCCCTGGGGGAGCAAACGCAAAAGCAGAGCTGTGTCTCAGATCTTAGAGGGTACATCATTAAAAAGCAGAGCCCACTATCTCGCCTTACTAAGGCACACACTCACTAAATGCATTACCAAACATGCACCCAGGACCAGGGAGAGAGACACACACACAACATTTATACACAGAAGATCACTGTGCAGCACTTAACAGGAGCCATATACCTATATGCATGTATTGAGAAAAATGTATGGCAGCAGTTGCTCACACACACACACACACACAAACACACACACACACACACACACACACACACACACACAAAGCTTGGGGGCCAATTAGTATTCATAATTGTCTTTTTATCCATTTTGTCATGTAAAAACGTGCAGGCACAAAGGACCATGACCACCTGGGATATTCAAACTAAGGAAACATAATGATGCTGACAAGATGACAGCGATACGCATCTTATGCTGAGGAAGAATGGAGACGTGAAACCCCGTCTTGTTGTCACATTCTCTCCCTTCCCACCCGCACGCCCCGGCACGCAGTAACATATTTACTTGGATTTCATTGGGAAGCGACTGTATCTCTTTGATATTTGCCAAGAAACACAAATCCCCTCTCTAATTTGTGAACGTCTTTGCTTTCATTATGGTCTTAATGAGCGTCTTCCCCCTACAAAACTGCTAAGCTGTTATTGGCAATTACGTGAAGAATAGTTCATCGGCGCTGCTAGATAATAAAATGTGTACCCTTGCAAATAGGCTCATAATGGCTGCCACAGTTGTGTGCGTTATTACAAATCGGGCCACCTGCACTGGCCTTAACCGGTGGGTGTCTCCCAGTGGCTCTGGGTGAGGCGGACTGAAATGCTTGCTGCTTGTAAGGTTTAATACTTTAATTTGTGCCCCCGAGTACCGGGAAGCAAAAAGCAGCAAATGGCTGCAGGATCTAGGATCGCACATGTAACTGTTTGGAGAAGCGTGCTGAAAGTATATGGACAATTCATTAAATTAAGTAACAGGGAAGTCAATGGTAGTAATTTGCTCTCAGACAAGGCCTTCATCTGGTGGCACGTGCAGGCCTGGTTTAGTAGAGCAACCACGACCGCGTTCGAGATTGAATGTGTGACGTGGCGGTTTTGTGTCGGATTGTAATGGAGTGAAATGCACAACTTGTAGAACTGCTTACCGCCTTGGTGCATTGCACATCTTTGCCCAGCAGCCAGTGGAGCTCCAGGTTGCCCTCGCCCTGGTAGCATGACTGCAGGCGCTCCTTAAAGCGAGCGTTGATGTCTCGGATGGTGAAGGTGCACAGTACCGAATCGTCGGGCGGCCGGTGGTACTGCTTCTGGCCCTTGGCAAAGATGGCAAACAGCACGTCGTCCTGGGCGCTGACGTTGAGGGCGGCTCCGAGTCTCCAACCCGCCTTGGCAAGGTATGCAGCCTGCAGGAGGCGGTACTCAGCCCCCCGGTGCGTGCAGCCGAGGGGGAGCGATGCGTAAGAGTGGAACTTGTGGTCACCCTTGCAGAGGCGCACAATGTGGGAGGTGTAGAAGAGGTCACCGGGCGAGATGCCACCTGCCGAGGACCCACCCTCTGGGATCTCTGGCTGCACGGTCAAGAAGTAGACAAAGGCTCCGCTAGCAAAGCCATAGATGTAGTAAATATCAAAGTTGGGAACAAGTGCCAGTGTGTCAGATGGGATTTTCACCAGAGAGGAAACAAAATCAGTGTGGAGCTCATAGTCCAGCATGGCTGAGGATTCAGGGTCTCGGGGCAGCTTGCGGCTGGAGATGGTGGGGAAGTAGTCCTGCTTGCCCCCGACTGCCGTACCAATGAAGAGCGTACCACCCTCCCCCTGCGAGGGCACAATGACGCCAAACATGGTGCCTGTATGGTTGACGCTGGAAAGGTAGTGCTCCTTCTTATGCGAGGGCTCTACCAAGATGAAGAGGTCATCCAGTCGCAGCAGTTTGCAAACCCCCTGGTAGAGGCTGCCGCATGCCAGCAGGCGGTTCTGAGAATAATCAATAAGCAACAGCTTGTTGATGTTGTCGGTTGACACCAGAGGCTCCGAGCAGGGCTGCACGATCAACGGAGGGTAGCAGGCCTTGTTGTCATCTTCAGGGCCTGTGTCATGGGACACCAGCAGTGTCAAGTTCCCTGAAAGCTTGTAAACCCGGTTCGTGGCACCAATGTAAATCATTCCTGTGGTCTGGTGCACGGTCAGGTGATTGAAGCCCCATTCTCGGCGTTCTGGGTAGAAGCTGCTGTAGGGCTGCCCTGCGTAAGCTTTGGGGCTGAGGGTCACCAGTGTCAACGACCACCAAACCAGGGTGCGCATGCTGCAAAACATCCAACGGCATGAAGTGGACCATTGATCCAGCTGCCCTTCCATAACTCAGGTTGATCCAAGAAGGCAGACAAGTTGTCAGGAGAAGCAAGTAGAAAAATCTTCCAGAAGTATTCCCAAAATCTCGCCTGTGGTTCTAGGCTTTCCAAGGTTCCTCACATGATTCTGAAAAAGACAGCAATCACAGAGAGGAGAACATGTGTCAGCAGGAAAGGAGGGAGAAGTCCTAGTTCACACATAGCCCGGGGAGATCGAAGTAAAAGCCAAATGGAAAAAAAAAGGCTTCATTCACAAGATGACCCCCTGCTGCTGCTATGACTCAAGTTTCTTTCCACCCATAGCAAACGGGTGGAGAGATGGGTGCTGACAGGAAAAACAATAGCAGGAAATGTTAAAGGAATGCAGCTTCAACAGGAAGGTGTTTGAAAGGGTACAGTGATGCCGAAAGAATGTGCCGTTCATTAAACCAGTGTAAGTCTTGTTATTATCGCATGCTTTTAAATGCCAGTAGACCCAAATTATAACTGTTCTGCACTTAAAACCTTTGAATCGTGAGATAATCCAAACTGTTTGATTCATCAGATTGAGCAATGCATTATGTCTCAGCCCTTAGCTATGATGCTTCTGAATATTCTAAATGGAGCTATAAGGGAGGCTCTTCACGGATGACAGTTGTCCATCCGTCTGTCCGTCCGTCCATCCATCCATACACCCACCACTAACCTCTCTATCCTGTTTAAGGTAGTGGGGGTCCAGACCCTGCACCAGAATCACGGGACAATAGGCTATGACTCTACACCCTGGAAGGGACCTGCTTAAAACCAAGTTTAGAAAAAAAATAAAAAACAATCATAATGCCAAGAATTTTCCATCGTCTCCCTCCCTCTCCAGCAGTCTGTGAAAGACAAGGACCAGAGAAATGAAAGATTAATGCAATTCCACTCTGAATAGATCTGTCCTCTTGTGTGATCGGTCAAGGGAAAGCAGGAAGCGGCAGGAGGTGTGGGCCTCACCATTTTACCTGAGATATAATCATCTCCGTCACGGCAGGGAAGTGGATCTTATTACTGGAACGCATGTGGGAGCAAACAGGAATCGAGCGCCCTTGGTCACTCTTTAACTCCTAGTTAAAGCCCAGCTTAAATAGGATCTGCATGCAATAATTATGCTTCCCAGTCGCTCTGTTCCATTTCTCCTTCCTCCTGTTCTCCTAAATCTGCCAGAGTGAATAGCTCCAAGCATATGGGTCATTCTCAGATTAATCGGGCTTTCATGACAGACGTGGACAAACGGTATCTTCTGCGGTCCTCTTTATGTTTACTTTGAAGTCGGATATAACATGCCAAGAGGAGAAGAATGAGAAGAAATTGATCAGGTGGGATAACTTAAAAGATTTACATCCATGTTTGGCAGAGGTGGGCTACATGCCTGTCCTTGCCATGGGCAGATGGTGCTGTGGTGCCCAATTCCTGGCATTTTGGGCTTTTTTTTGCAGTCCCAAAAAGGTTGCCGTTTCACATCACTGTTTAAACCTGTCGATACAGGCGCTTTTGACTGTGATGTATGATGCACCGTCGTGATAAACACTCATCAGCCCTTATATTAGGCACACCTTGCTTCTCTTTTGCCTTCAAAATACTATGAATTTTGCATGTTCTTGGCCCATGCTGGCTTGAAAGCTTCATAGATTTTCTGTAATTTTAAGGCAGCACATTCTGCTGATGTTATGCTTCTATGTTAGCCCAGATACGTTCTACTACAGTGTTTGGCCAAAAGTATGTGGACACCTGGGCATCACCCCCATATGTGCATGTTGAGCATCCCATTCCAAACCCATGGGCATTAATGCATTAATATAGAGTTACCCCCCCCCCCCCTTTTTTTGCTGCAATAACAGCCCCCACTCTTCTGGTCTTCTGGGAAGGCTTTCCACCAGATTTTGGGAATTTGGCCCATTTGGCCAAAAGAGCACCGGTGAGGTCGGGCGAGAAGACCTGGCTCATGGTCGGCATTCCAGTTCATCCCAAGGGCGTTCACTGGAGTTGAGGTCAGGGCTCTACAACCACTCAAGTTCTTCCCCACCAACCTGGGCAAACTATGTGTTTATGCAGCTCACTTTGTGCACAGTCATAGTGGAGCAGGAAAGGAGTTTCTTCCCCAAGCGGTGGCCACAAAGCTGGAAACATCTGAATGTCTACCATGTGTTTTTATGCATGGGTGCAGCTCAAACAGCTCAGCCATTAGGGGGGGGGGCAACATACTTTTGGCCACATTGTTTAGCTTTAGAGGTGAGGATTATGCAGGATACTCGGGTAAAGTTACGTTGCAGAACCAGCTTGAGCTTACGTGAGCTTTGTGATGCGATGTTTTATCCTTCCGGATATCAGCACCACGAGAAAGTCGAGAATGGTCACGAAAGGGATGCATCTGTTCAGCGACAATGGTTTTGTGCTCTTTTAACACTAAAATGATGCTCAGTTGGAGATATAAAATGTGGCACCATGGAAACGTTTGCCACACCATTGCACCACCAGTAACACTAGTCTGTACCACCAACGACAGACAGGATCAATCCATGGATTCAACCTTTTTAATGCCAAATTTCTGCCCCTGCAATCAACATGTCAACAGAAAGTTTGAGTATTGAGCTGTCACTTGCTAACCTGCGGCATTTTTCCTTCCACTTCTTCAACTCACCTCTCACCAGTGAGACTTTTCCACCCACAGGACTACTGACTCTATTTCTGTTTATCATTTATAACCATTCTCTGCAGACCGAGGCGAATAACTGGAACATCGGCAATTCCAAACTGCTAGTTCAATGATCCCAACAAATTCAAAGTCACTCGTACCTCAGGTACTGATTTACTGCAACGTTCATTGGGGCAGAAATTGGACCTTTCGACCTCTCGCCTGTCTGCCCGTTTTATGTACTCATATAACTCATAGCGACAGCTTGCCTCCCCCCGCAGATTGGGGGTCCGGAGCATTTGCACTCGGACAACCATGGGACCAACGTTCTCAGGCGAGCGAGATGTATCTGCAAACAGCTGGTTTTGCTTAATAAATAAATTTTGTGTTGAAATTGCCAGAGCGCATCAGAGCGCATCAGGATGGTTCATGCCTATATTTCTGAGGCCAATAGAACGAAACGCCATCACATCTTTTAGCAGCGACACACACCCATTTTTAGCAAACTTTTCTGAATGCTGTCAAGTTTTACTTGTATTTGAGAAGGACACAAGATGGTCATCTGACACAGGTGGTGTGGGGTTAAAAAGGTGACTGCCGGTGCTGGGAGATGACTGAGCCGAGGCTCAAAAGTCTAACGTTAAGGGCAGTGGAAGTTGGAAGGAGACATTAAACTGCTGATCAGCTCTTAGCAGGGTTCTCAGAGCTAGGAGTGCACAGCAAGGAGCCCTGGGGCTCCAGCTGAGAGAGCTTTCTCTGTCGGTCCCTGAGTTTTCAGTAGAGAAGCACAAGATCCTTATAAAAGGAAAGTTCTTTTTTAGCAAAAAGTGCAAGTAATTACCAGTGGAGAACTTAAGGCAGAAAAAGCACTGTCGTGTTCATGGGAAATCATTCTTGCCATAGTATAGTCATGGAGCCGGTTCTCTAGCAGTCATTGCAGGTTCAACACAACTCAGGCCGAAGTGTTCTGTAGCAGATAAACAGGCTTGATGGCAAACAGGGTGGAAGACCAGAAAGAGGACAGTGCAGCAGACCTGGTAGGAGAACATCTAAATCAAGGTTGATTTTGGTGTGAGGTACTGGAAGGTTTAATGGAAGTAGAAGGGCCCATGTCTATAGCCGAGCATGACATGAGCAAGGAACCCAGCGTTGAAATTTGAGCAGTTACAGAAAACTTTTTGTTACTAAACGTCCTGGCTTGGGTCGTGCTTCATTTCTGCAATGCTCCAGACAGTTGTTATATAAATGATACTTTGCTACAGGCCAGCGACGTGTACAGCCTCTGTCTGCCGCGGCCTCGTACATCTCGGCGAACACAGCCGGCGTCAGTTATGCATTCGCGAAACGCGCCCACCGCTCTAGCCTTTCATAATGTACTTCGGGTGGGTTTTGGCGAGACCGATCACAAAGCCCTGGGTTCGGCTCGCTCAGCAAACAAGATCGCAGGGTGACATGAATACTCCGTGCATTCCGGCATCACGAGGCGCATTTCTGCAGCGAGCAAATGAACATTGAAAAAGCACAAGCGTGGAACCGCGGGGTGTCGCTTGTCTTTGAAGGCAACACTAATTGTACTGTGTGCCCTGGAACTTCCTATTAGCACACTCATGCATGCCAGTCCAACAGGACCCCTCTGGCCCCGTGGTCTGCACATGCTCAGTCCAACAAAGCCCGTAATTTGCTCTCCATCACGAACGCTGGAAAGGAAGCGCAACGGGGAGTTTTGGCGCCGAGTTACACTGTCAGCATGAGCTCGGTTTTGCGATTTCCTTTATCGCACGCGGTTAATGAGTTCGAATAAGACCGAGGATTAGGTAACGCTCCGTGACACCTTCTTCCCCGTCCTCGGTGTGACCTGGTGGAGGAAAACCGCATGCGTGAGGGCGAGTCGACAGCCAAAGGACTTGGCTGGAAAGTGGGCGGTCCGTGCATCCCTTGCACATCCCCGTTTTGCAGTACTGACACAGAGCAACGCTTACGCGGTGCAGAAGACAGGATGAGAAAAGCCCAGTGTTTGTAAAAACAAACAACCAAGCGAAAAGAATGCTAAAAGGCGAGAAAAACGTGCGGCGAGGCAATAGGAGGCCACATGGTGCGAGGAACACCTTCAAAACGACAGGTCCGTTTTCTGGAACTTTGGGGATCTGAATGATGTGCGCTTTGATTTTGGAATTCTTTGATGTCGACTTTCTCCTCCGAGCCAGTGCAGGAGTGCACGTTGCCATGGTGAAGCGGGGCTGATGCAGGTGCAGCCGAGCCGATTCTCACAAAGGAGGGCCGCAGCCAATTGTGTGCACAAGGTGCACCTGAGATAGATAAAGTCTACATGGGGGATGTTTGCAATAATCAGTTTACAATAAAGAAGGTCATAACTGCTATTTAAACAGCAAGATAAAGTCCAAATGGGGATTAGTACACTGGGTCTCACCCTAAAACCCCACTTTTTGGTCTGTTAGCGACTTTATGTGTTTTTAATCCAATCCCCATGTCATAGTCTGCCTTAATAGCACAGGTTTTCCTCATTCCCAGGTTTGGCCCTTAAATGACGCCCAATTCACGCATTTATGTCATTCTCACGAACCCATTGTCCTATCCAGGGTTGAATAAAATCTAATTTAAAACGTCTGAATGAACGAGAACATTTTCTCCACAAACCCTCGCTCGGTGCTAATTTTTATCGTGAGCTAAAAAGTCTCATAAAAATGAACAACGTTCATCATCTTGTCACTCATTGCAGCACTCGCACGCACCAGACGCAGGGTGTAAACACTGTGGCAGTGAGCTGAAACATAGTTGCCCATTTCAAATCTGTGTGTGTTTTGCTGCCACCTAACAGCTTGGAGCAGAATCGCAGATCGCATTTCCCTCAGAAATGCTTAAAAATAGACAGGGGAACAAAATGAAATTAAAAATGAAAGATTAAAATAGAAAACACTTGTTTAAAAAATATATATCTTTTTTCTTTCTAGGAGCTTCTGGGTAGTTCCCGTCTTTGGGAACCATGGGATGCCGGTATTCCTTTAAATGCTATTAAATATTTCTCTCAAAACTCAAATAACCGGCGAGCGATAAGCCCGCATCCAACATTGTCAATTCGGTGTAGTAACAACGGTGCAAAATTTGAGTGTGAACGCAAGCTTTGGTGAACATTTAATATACATTTTTAATCAGACTTTACCTGTTGTTTTGTTTTCTTTATGAAAGCCTTTATGTGCAGTACAAAGCGGAGATTCTTGGCAAGCAGTTAACATTACATTTCATTCCGAAAGCTATTCATGTGATAAAAAATAAAAGTTCGGTGGCACTTACAAAGAAACCGTTAAATTGGAGTTTTATTTGTGAATTGCATTACAGAGTACTGACTTTAAAGTTAGATTATTCTTATAACTCATTATAATTCAGTGCAGTTCAAAGAGGCTTCACCTGTCTTTCCAGCAATATAAATGGCTTCAGTCTATCTTGGCTTTATTTCTATTTCCATGTGCAAAATTTACTGCCAACAAAACATGTTGTTCCAAATATTTTAGCATTTTGGATGCCTCCCATCCATCCATTTTCATTAATCCTGTTAGGGTGATGGAGGAAGGGAGCAGGCGGTGGAAAAGGGTCATTGCAGGACTTCAACTGAGTCCTCGCAGATCCTCAGCTGTCTGAACAGCCGAGTTTCTGCATCAGAACTCGACAGAATTATAAACTACGTCCTCTGGCTGAAATTTGTAATCTCTATTTCACTTCTGATTTAATGGCATTAAAATAGTCTGATTTAAATCTGACTTGGCAAAAGGCAGCCGATTAAACACTGCCCCCCCGTACCAAACACGGCTCCTTCAGCTCCAAAGGTGATACAGATGCTAAACATATGGTGACACAGTCCGTAGCACGAGGTTGGCAGGGGAATGTCTACGAGGAGGGGGTCCCCTCCACGCTTGCCCACCTGAGCCCCATTACACGTTCCAGTTACCGGTGGCCAGCCTCCAGCTAGACCTTAAGAGCGAATCCGCTTCTGGACAGACCCCCCCCCCCGGGCTGTACATCCAGGATGAATCGCCACTTGCCAGTGCACTCTCAGTCGGCTTTCAGTTCATTAAACGGTTGTTTTAAAACATACCCAGTCGAAGACCAGGTTTCCAACACATAGCCAACCTGTAGCCATATCCATCCACAGTACCTGCTGGGATTAATCCAAAACACCCACACGCACATGGATTATTTCCCTACTGCTCCACCATGGGCTGCAGCTGAAGCCACCGTCTCCAGAGCGCTGCATTCCTCCAAAAACATGAGTCATCCAGACCTCAGGGCTCAGCTGCTATGCGTTATTGTGTACACACACATGCACGCACACGCACACGCACACACACACACACACCTCTGCGATAAAGAGACTCGTACACATGAGTCCATGGAGGGCTGTTTCACACCCAGCGGGAGCTCGACTTCTCTCGTAAATGCTCATCCTGCAGGCACAGCGTCACAAGGTTCCATGTGCCTTGTCTGAGACAGAAATGCCCATTTATTTGATTTAGTTTTGGGAAGGGGAGGGGCTCGTTCGCCACCATCCGCCACATGTTCAGCAGGTGGACTTTGATTTATACCTTCTGTCTCATCTTCTGCTTTACGAGCTCCTGCGAGGACATGTGTTTCACTCCACAGCCACGGCTTACAGTACGACCCAACCAGGATGGACCGCAGATACTACAGGACTAGAAAAGGGTCGAAAAGACAAGAAAGAGGTAGAAAAATAGACTAAAAAAAGAGTTTCACTGCAACTGTGGGAGTGATAAATGTCTGGAAAGGGAAAATTGAACTCACTCGCTCATGTGAACAGCTTTTCCAGTTCAGGGCCACTGCAATTTGATGTTTGTTCCAGAACTACTTTGGCAGGAAGGTGAATCCCAGGTGAGAGAAAAGTCCTTCAGAGTGTAGCCACACATACATGCACTTGTACACCACTGGCACCAACAGAGCCACCAGATAACACGAAACACATGTCTTTGGACTGTGGGAGGAAGAAACCGGCCATCGGAGACAACCTAATACGTCCCTCCTTATTAACCTGAGCACCTACACATGCAGAGACCGAAAGACTTTTGAGTTCTCTGGAAAAAAAAAAAATGGTCAAGGCTGGATTATAAAACAGCACTGGCCTTGACGTACGTGCAAACAAAAACTGGGTTGACTAAATATGACAAGGAGCCAGACTTTGTGGGCATCATGGTCCAAAAACCCTCAAAATGGATACAGCAGGAGGAAGCACGGAAACTGGCATCTTTTCCAGAAAAAAAGTGCGAAAAACAGGCACTCGGTATCCTTGTCAAAGTCACAGAGGCACCGGCATGGACGGTTGATCCTTAAAGGAGCCGCGGGTATTTTAGATGCCACCCCGGACAGCGAGGCGGCCCTATGCACACATAACCATGTGGGTTACGGAGTCTGAAGCACGGTTACGAGCTTCATTTATTTGTTTCTACCATTTTCTGCTCACATTCTGAGTGCGCGGAAGGGCAATCCGTAGACGGCGTGGTTCTCGGTCAGGCACCCTGCACCCTGTAAGACCCCGGTCCACCAGCTAAGCAACTCAGAAGTCATTAGAAAACGACAGGCCAGGGTCTTTGAGGCTGAATGTGAAGGCGAGTCCCCTTGCCCTACATGGGAGTCATAATACGTCTTAGAGGTGATGAAATGAGACCGATTACGCCCCACTGGATCGTCCCCTACGGCCCTACACATTCAGTGCAAGAGGAAGGATATTACAACGCGCTTGGAAAGAAACAAAGGGTTACTTATGCTTGTGTGTCTTCATCCAGCTGATGCTCCCCAAGAGAAACGTGGCACGCTGCCGTCCATAGCAGAACGCCTCCATCCGAAACCGCTTCCTGCACGTGTTAACCTTAATAAATCAAACATGGCTGACTGACTCATTTTAATGACATTTTCTTCTCCATATTAACCAGTCGTGCCCATCACCGCCACCATGGCACAATCCTAATCCCTGAGACAGCAAACTGTTCCGCAACCATAATTTACCGGATACCCTGTTACGGGGAGCATAAGCGGCCACCTTCCGCATCCAAGCCCGGGTCGGTCAAACTTGCAGCTGCGGACACCCGCATTCCCTTTCCGTGAGCTGCTAACAAAGTGAGTGATAAATTTGACTTCACAATGAACGAATGGAAGCAATTACTGAATTTGCTTACTCCTCCACTGAGATAGAAGTGGGTCAGACGAGGTAACGAAATGAAAGAGGACCTGAAGGCTGAGGCCGGCATCTCCGCAAACAGAGCGGAATCGGGTCAGACCAAGGCCTTTTTAATAAGCATGACCGGCAAGTGTCTGCCATATTAAGGCCTGAGTTGTGGGACTGGCGTGGAACGAGTGTTTTGTTAATGTTATCATTAAGCTTCCGTTCCTTCCTTATACACCACATGGCCAAAAGTACGTGGACAGCCGCCCCTTCTAATGCCTGAGCTGAGCTGTTTCAGCTGCACCCGCACAGCATACAAACACATTCTAGACAACTGTGCATTTCTAGCTTTGTGGGCACCAGTTGGGGAAGAAGCTCCTTTCCTGCTTCAGCATGACTGTGTCCCCCCATGCAAAAAGCGAGCTCCATAAATAAGTGGTTTGTCCAGGTTGGTGGGGAATAACTCGAGTGGTTGCAGAGCCCTAACCTCAACCCCAATGAACACCTTTGGGATGAACACCGACCGCAAGCCAGGCCTTCTTGCCTGACCTCACCGATGCTCTTGTGGCCAAACGGGCCGAAATTCCCAAAATGTGGTGGAAAGCCTTCTCAGAAGGAAGAGGCTGTTACAGCAGCAAAGGGGGTGGACAACTCCTTATCAGTGCCCATGGGTTTGGAATGGGAGGTTCAACAAGCACATATGGGGGTGATGCTCAGGTGTCCACGTACTTCTGGCCATATCGTGCATGTCGGTAGATGAAGATCTTTGATAGCTATATTTTAATCCTTGAGGACCGCAATGTATATTCAGATATGAGAGAGGACCTGGAGCCCTGCATGAACTGCATCCAGAAAAACAGGGTAACGCCTACAAAGATGCCAGTTTGGAACCTGGAGATGACTTCCTCAAGTACCACTAAGGGACAGGGCTGTTGGATCCTGCAGCTAAGCACCCAAGTCAAAGCATAAATGTGTAACCTAGCCTAAGGTTTACATCTGATTACATCTGGGAGTGACTGGAAAACAGAGGCATGGATGGCAAGAAAAATATAGGAAGCGCCCCATCAAAGTAATGAAAAAATGAAAAGAAAAAAACACACATTTATGTTTATTCTTCACCTTCTGTTCATACAAGTTCAGCATGGAGAGTTCCTGCAGGGAGCACAAAGTGGACATTCTGAACTTTCCTTTTTGTGCAACCAGGGTGGAGCTGCGAGAGGAACAGCTTGCAAAGGCCTTCCTGCCGATGAGGAAAAAACAGACCGTGCCCTCAGCAGAGAATGGGACCTGTGCGACGCCACATGAAACTAGCTGGTCGCTTTCTTCGATTCACTGGCGCGTGCCGTGGGCCTGGATTGCTTGTTCTCTTCAGCGTGTTTAAAATGTACTTATTTTGTTGCCATTTGCGTCCTCTCCTCAGGAAAAGCTTCCAGGACAGACTCTGCCCCCGCGACCCTGCTCAGGGTGAACAGTTGACCAAAATGGATGGATGGATGGATGGATGAAAGTAGATTCTAAACCAACACAATCCTCATTTTGTCACACGTGCCATACTGGGCTGAACACAGCTTAATGTGTGGGTCTAAAACTCACATGATATCCAGGCCCAAGCACATTCCTATCAGTCAGTGTCTTTGCTGGCTTCACACCAAGATGAAACTGAGGTGGAGGATTCCCCGGCACAGACAAATTAACACTCGGCAGCTACTGGCAGGAAAGGGTTCAAAGTAGCCAGTCAGTGTGCGGAGTATTTTTTCTGAAGGCCCCCCCTGTGATCTCATTCCCAGCTTGGCTCACTAACAGTTCTGCCCCGGCGTCCCATCTCTCCGTTCGCTCTTGTATCTGATTCTCCGCGTCGAAGCCTTCACATTTCATCTTCCCTTCGTGCTGCCAAACCCATAAATTACCGTACACTAGTCTAAAGCCAGCATGGGTTATTGCTGCTATGCCTATTTCAGACTCAGATAAAAAATAAAAATAAAAAATAAAAAAACAGTCAATCATCTATTCACAAATACAGAAGGGAGTTTCTGCTCTGGGCCCACTTGGTAAAATGCAGTAGGAGCGCTAAGGAATCAGAGCAGGTCACACAAGGACACCGTGGAAGGGCAGCGATGCCTTAAATTTGGGTGGCCTGTGTGTTTTTTTAACACAGGAAATGCAAAAAAACACTGGCTGTCCTTTGTTCTTCAGTACAGGCCAAACCCACCTGGGGGTCACTAGCAAAAGTTCACCACTTCCTGGGCGTAATGTGACGCCGTCATCGTCGCCGAGTCTTCCCGTGCAGCCAGTTACATCATAGTGCACAATGCTGCAGCCAGCGGTATTCAAACCCCAGGTAGGAAGCCTTCAGCTCCACCCGTAAGCATGTCCTTCCTCCTCCATGGGGGACAGGGGGTGGCCTTTTTCGCTAGGAACTGGAATCTCCTCATCCCTTCTGCGCCGCTGCCACCACGGCTTCAAAGTGCCGGGGCAGGTGGGAGCAGACGGAGAGGCTGAGTGCGCAGCCGGCCCTCTCCCTACCTTAGGGCTGATTAAAGGCAAGCAGGTTCCACGTCTGCAAGGACACCGAAATTTGAATTTCTTTCAGGAACGGGAGAAAGAACGAGAAAGGAAACAGATCTGGCTCTTCTCCACAGATGGAGGAGACATCTAGAAGCTGGAGCTGTGAGAGACAGCAAAGTGAACACTTGCTAACATCACCCAAGTCCAAATGATGGCTCTGCATTAGGGACCATGTGAGCTTCACAGTGAAACCCTTTGCTTACGGACCTCCCACCGAAAAAAAAAAAAAAAAAATAAGGGAATGAATATTGACCACGCAGGAACTATTGAGTCACCAAATAAAAGTGTAGCAGAAAGAGAATTTATTAACCGTCTTCTTATTCATCCATTCAAAAAAAAGTGCAGTGCGACAGTGATTTTAAAGGAAATGGCTGCACCGCCCCCTCTGTGTCCTGCATGAAACAGAAGGACCACAACCATCTCGCACGGTTTTGGATGATGGATGGCGAGCGCTTTGCTCCACGAGGCATTTTTTGTCCGACGAAACACAAGCTCCTCACATCAGCATCCCTACCGACACCGCTGTCAGTCAACAAAACGCAATAAATACACAAAATATTGACAAAAAGATGCTGGAATTGTCTAGAAATTTGAGCTAAAATTCTTTCCTGCCCAAAGGGTGCAGTACAGTCTCACTACATGATGTATTTCATACAGTAATGAGGATGAAGCCTCGACGACTATTTGCGATATTGATGTGAGGTTGAAGTGTTGTCAAGCAGACAAACAAACCAGCATTCTGTCCCCAATTCACCGATCCTACAGCGGCGCTCATCTCCAAATCGCGTGCGTTTCTCTCAGCCGGAGGACCGAGTACGCCCACAACTTGCAGCAGCAACAAAGCGGTTCTTAAAATATTTTGAAACGCTTATGTTTGCAATTTATGATCGATGAGGATCTAACTGGCATCTCCTGAAATGTGAGGCTGTTTAAAGATCGAGTAGCTTTGAAAAGGCGCTAATGCTATTCTTTCGGGTGGTCCGGGTCTATTGGCCGAATGCGCAGTTTGCTGTTTTACTTTATTTTAGCCCACGATGTCGCTTAACAGCTACAGTGTTTGCAGAGGGGGAAAAAAAGAGCTTTCACAACCCATTGTGTTCACAGCACAATGAGGTCCATATTACACAACCACACAGCTATGTCCTTAAAGCCAGAGGTCAGACTGGTCCACAATAACAGCAGCCACCCGACTCTATCGACATGGCGTTCGGAGCGTTTCTTCCGGCAGAACCCAGAAATCTACAAAATTCGAATGTCCAAAACAACCAGAAAAAAAGCAGCACTATCGATACGGCACAATATTTCCCAATAAATGTTAATAATGAGCGCTTGCCTGTGCCCTGCAGGTACGTACACACACACACACACACACACACAGAGTTTCAGTTAGAAGTTTGCTTGCTAAATACAGCAATTTCCTCTCCAAGCCATTGTGCGCCCTTATTCGGCCACCCTGAGGCCTCCATGTACCCATCAGCCATGGCCATGCGGGCAATTGAATGTTCGGCAATAAATCACAGAGGTTCATAAAGCCAACGCGTTGCTTTTCCTCTCATCGGCCTGTTTGCGACGATCAGACAGAACCGCCGCCCTTTAACCGCGGTTACCAGATGCTGTGCTTTGCACCGCACAAAGAACACTGCCTGCTGCTCCAAAGTTTTCTGAAGGTGAGTCGATATGAATGTTTATCGGTGCCGCTAGTGCTTAAAATAGTTGTAGCCAGCAAATGGGAATCAAAATACATCCCCGTCCCCGTCTGCTCACGATCGTGCACGAGTAACGCCGAAGCCCGCAAGCGAGGCGGCGTCTAATGTGTACCTGAACGCGACCCTCTCCTCGGGGAGAGTTCAGATTCCTTTCCACTCGGTTTGAACCCCGAAGCGACACGCAATCCTTGTGGCGCAGACCAAAAAGCGTTTAAAAAATAAATTAATAAATCTATGTGTACATTCCCACAAACCTGCTGTTACTAAGGCGCTGGGAGGCGTTTCCAAGGTTTTGCATCTCCAGTATTTATATCTGGTCGTAACCCCTTTTAGTGATCATCATAAATAATGTGGTGCAACAAGCTGGCTTGCGCGAAGATCCCTGTGCAGGTTTTCATCATGACCGAACCCTGTTTGTTTGGGTTTCATGCTGTGCTTATGGGATATTGGTGGGGGGGGGGGTGTTTGACTCAGTGTTCAGAGCTCATCTACAGCTTGCGTCTTGTTATCTTTCACCCAGAATCACTCTGAGCTCTTATCTCCTGTCTCCTTCCCAGCTGCTGGTGCTGTATGTATAAGAACTGATGCTTCCCCCTCACAGCGACGGGCGCCATCTTTACAGATAACGGCACGGTGAAGTCGAGAGCTGCAGCCTGACAGCCAGACAGGTGGTTCACGTGCGGCTTCCTTTCGCTTTCTCCTCTGGTCTGTGGGGCATCGTGTTGGGAGCGCAGATGGCTTTGCATTTAGATTCGCACGTCAGAAGCATTTTTAGAAACTACGGTAATTCAGTTTTTATAATATATGCATATGGAGGAAAGGTGAGGGATGTAAGGTCAGTTTCAAATGTGCAGTATTTATTTTAAAGTCTTCTGCTTCAGCGGTTGTTAATTTTACTACACCGTACCCCTAGGGAAATTGCCCACTTGCTCTTAGGAACAGCTCTCTTAGCGAGGAGTTGCAGGGGTCAGGACCCCATTCTGGAAGCATAGGGCACAAAAGTGGCGAATCGTACGACCCATACGGGACACCGGCCCATCATCGTAATAAAGATTTGCTTAAAATTCAATTCCTGAACACAAACTAAGCACAACACGCAACAACCTACAGTATGTGCCTATGAAGCTCAATCCCTGTCTGTTTGTTCAGGTCCTTCTCAGCCTAAGTGAGGTTTTTGTGTAGCCAAGTTCATCGAACTCCAGAAAAGGCGCTTACTACATGTAGGCTGGATGGATTTTCTCGTTCCACAAACACACTCGCACGCACGTAGGCGGACGTACGTGACGCTGACGGATTTTCTCGCTTCACTATGACCATCCAGCCCACAAGCAGAGCACGGAAAGTTACCATCACACATTCCCTTAATATATATGGCATTTTGTTAGACCCAATATATCACAATGTGACTTAATAGAAAAAATAGGCAATAACGTCCATTCCTTCTACAAGGTCTGTATTCAGAAAACCGCTTCGATCTATTTTTTACCTTTAATCTTTAGGGCCAATAAACCTTTTGAACTTTCATTGTGCCATTTCCCTTCAAATTTCACCGCTCAACAGGTATTGTTAAAGGTTAAGAGGTGAGGGCTTCTTCTTTAATTAAACATGGATTATGAAAGTGTCAGGGGTGCCGCTGCTAATATAGCTGCCATTTGTGATTTCTCTTTATTAAGCAAGACCTTTAAAGTCCAGATTTTTTATTTTTTTTAATGGTATAAAGTGTAATTTAATAGAAGGAAGGTCCATTTGTCTATCATCGTCCTGTGTCATCGTCTTCTCTGCCTGTGATGTGCAAGGTTGGCTTAAAGAATAATTTGTTGTTTCATTTTGCTGTCTTTGGAGCAGGCAACCGAGCTCTGGGGCATCACGATAAGGCCTGGCTTCACAGGCCCTTTTCAGGTTCACAGTGCTGGACAGGTTTGCCAGGTATTCAAAGGGTCTGTTGCTGCTAGGTGGAAGGACAGAGCCTGCCAGGATGTGGGCAGCTTCAGCGTTCAATGTATCAGCCAGGGACACCAGCAGGTAAGCACTGGGAAGGAGGCCATGCGCCCTACTGCTGTCAGGCTGTATCAGGGCTTCTTAGGTCCACTTTCTGGCGGAATTCCACTGACCCCCCCCCCCCCTTCCAAAATCAAGTCAGCTTCTAACCGTTCATCTGAATTGCGTTAGATCTACTTTTATCAGTACTGTGTCACCATCCACGACAAAGGAACGCATGTAGAGGATCCAGGTTACAAGTAAGAAACATAAGGATAAACACGGTGTTAAACAATGCTGCTACTGCAGAATAAAAAATTTAAAAATTAAAAAATCAGAAAACTGCAAATAAATGGTGAATTCCAGGTAAAACTTCTAATTAAAACTTTGCAGAAAATTTCTGCCATTCTTATTGGCTGTATGAAAGCCCCAGATTTTAAGCAGTCCTTCATAATGACTTTTCCTGAGTGTACAGTGCATAAAATTGCCTTTTTTTTATGCATATGTCAGCCTGCTGACTTATTATCACACCCAAGGATAAGAGTACATGGTAGGTGCAGAAAATGTTCTGCCATCCAGTAAGGGAACCCATAAAACAATTATAATAAAAATGACACAGCTCCACTACCGTGGAACAGCTGCATATCAGCTTGTAAGTACGTTGGTTTTACGTACATTAGTTCAATTATAAACCATTTAAAATTAATAAGAATACTCAGTAAAAATCTGCTGAATGGAAAGCTGCTCTTGGCAAGATGTATCCAACTAGAAGAGCAAATCACAGTAAAATTTTTAGATGACAGAAATGCAGACTGGGACTGCAGTCGCAAGCAGAGGAGGGAGAGAAGAGAAACATCACAGATTTGAGCAACTGTCCACATTCCTCCTCCAAAAACAAATCAATGCAACAATAATTGGCAGTGAAAACATGTTCCTTCCCAGCAGCGCTGCTGGCCAGCGAAAGAGGGATCACCCAGGGTGATGTGCTGGTTATAAAATGGTTAGACTACGTGCGCAGATGTTATCTGTACAGCCCCAAAACACCACGTGGCCCAGCGTGAACTACTGTGCTTAACTTTGGTCGCAATTTTTCTGGACGGATCGCTGCTCGAATCCCGAGCACCCTTGCCGTAACCCGAATTCTCGGTCTCCTCACCAGCGATGGTGGGCCTCTCCAGTGCATCCCTGGTTATCGTGGGGGTAACTGCACCCATCACACATTCATGATCCTCAACCGCTTAATCCTCAGCAGGGTGGCGGGGGTCTAGTGCCTAATCTGGAAACACTGGGCGCAGATCTATGAAACTAACACTGGATTAGATACCCCTCCCCACCAGCGCACACACACACACACACACACACACACACACACACACACACACACACAAATATGAGACATTTAAAATGACCAATTCAGCAGAAACACATGTCTTTGGACTGTGGGAGGAAACCAACGCAGGCAAGGAGAGAACTTACAAACTCCACACAAACTGAACTGGATTCAAACTCTGGTCACACCTGAGCAGCCCAGGTGCTGTGGGGCAGCAGCACTTCTCTCTGGGGTATAAACACTGGATTTGTCTCTGTGTATACTGGTTTCCCATGTGAACCCCTGTTCACTTCATGTCACTGCCCTCCTAAATAAATAAATATATACATACATAAATAAAGCAACCAGTTAAAACAAACACACACGCGCACGCACACACGCACACTAAACCAGTGAAAAATACACCAAAGGACACCATGACAGCAGTTCACCTCATACAGGTAAATTCATTTCCCTTGTTATGAAAACAAATTATGGGAGTGAATACACACCGATGACCTTTCAGTGTGTGTGGAGTGCGTAGTTCTCAGCTCAACCTGCCAGCAAAGAGTGGTGTAACAAACTGGCAAACACAAATCAATAGATCAAGCCCCGAACTTGCTAATGCAAAGCCCTCAAAGCCAGGGAGGGGGTTGGGTCCAGTCAAATTAGGTTACACAACAGCAGCACACAGTGAACAAAGCAGCTGATCAACACCCTTCTCCCTCCAGCCCCACAGACACACCCAAACACACACACACACACAAACACACACACTCAACCTGACAAACCGCCAGTAGATGAATGCAAAGTGTTTGCCTTTGCCAACAGGACCGCATCCTCAGCATCGTGCCCACATTATAATTGATCGCATTGATCGGAAGGTCTGGGCAGAAAGTTAGAGCCTGAGCGAAGGGCCGTGGAGGACAATGGAGGAGCGGCATCATTCATCCGTGGTGCAGCACGTCGCTATCGGAAGAGCTTACAGACCCACGCGAACATATCGCCAAGACAACTAGCGGAAAGGACAGGAAGGAACCCAACTATTAATATTTCCCCATCCAATCTGGCCGGACTGCTTCATCTGCGGGGAAGTTTGTCTCCCTCTGCAAACTATCTCAAGGGTCTAAATGCAGGTAAATTAAACTTCTTATTCCCAACAGTGCCTGGGAGAAGAGTGCATGGCCATGCCAGGCCTTCAAAGGAGAAGTCCTGAAAAATGAATGAAAGAGAAGAAGACTGAGGTGGTGGTGGAGGGGGGGATTAAAGTTTAATCACTTTGCTTTTCACTTTGCTAGCCATTCTTCTGCTCTATAGGGTTCTTGTTTGCACAGAGCGTCTTCAATAAGAGCTCTGCGGAGTCAACCTCTTATTAATCTGGCTCTAAATCCCTTCATGAAGGTGGGGAGAAGAACCCATGAGTGCCACACGTGCTTGCGGCTGAAACCCATTTCAACCAAAGAGGACAAACAAAGACAGAGAGAAGGTCCTGGTCGGTCTCATCTGTGGGAAGCAGTGGTCCATATTCCCTACCCAAAAACCAAGCCCAGTTTGTTAAAAAGAAGAAAAAAAGGTGTAAGTTCTTCTAGAGAAGATGCTCCAGGTTCACGCCTGTGTTCCGATTTGCTCAGAATCTCAAAGCACATGTTCAGGACTCAGCTACCGTGTGTGTAGCGTAACGCCTTTAGAGATGCGATGATGTAGCGTCGCCGGCATCGTCAGCTGGGAAACATCTTCATCAGAACAGTTCTCCTTTCCAGCCCTGCCAGTGCTCAGGGGTCAAACTGCTGCTTCACATCACGACATTGGAAGGAGGAGGAGAAGAAGGTCAGATGAAAGGCTTGCGAAGGAGAAGCGGGTCCACGGCATGGTCGCCCCACGCAAACACTGCCGGCCATCACACACCTGACATTCTGTCCATCTCAAAGACGACAATGGCAGCCCTTCTATCACACCTTAGAAAGAGAGGGATGGATTCTAAATAAATTGATGATAAATCAATATTTAGGGGGAAAAACTGATCAATTATAGCACTGTAATATTGAAGTTTAAACTGTGTTCACAACCTGTGTTGCGCTGCTGTTTATTTTACTGCCTGTTTGCTAAGCCTACTGGAGGATTTTGGACAAAAGCAAATGAGCAAGTTTGCACCAGCAGCGCGGCTGGGAACTGAACCCACAACCGTCACGGGGAAAACGTGAAGCACCGGCGCTGCCCCAAAATAAAACATCCGACTTGGGAGCAGAAAGGTGCATTTTACAGTAATTCTAGAGCTGCAAAGTGGACTGGAAATAAATGTCGGTGTGGAACTGCGAGAAATGGAGCCCGGGATGCGTGTGGCTGCTAGAAAAACGGCGTGGAATTTTGCGCAACAGGGACGGGGGAGGAGGACAGGAGGGGGTCAGGATGGAGAGATGGACAGGAAACGTTCGCGGTCCTCGTGGTCTAACGCTGGGATGGAGACGGACCACATGCTGTCCGGAGAGAGGCGATTTCAGCCTTGCGAGGGGTTTCGCACGGGTGGGGGGGTTACTATGAAACACCGCATCCGGTTAGGAGGACCGCTCCCGCGCCCCAAAATGCGCCCGAATTTCCGTGTCAGGAGTGTAAAATATGAGGGGAGAAGCGCGGTTCTCGCAGCGAGCGGGGCGGACGGCAGCAGCAGCGGCGGCAGCGATACGGAGACTGCTGGACCGAGCATCCAAACCCCAAAGCCCTCATCCGAAACCCAACTTCCAGCAGCCTCCCCTCACCTGTCAGCGCCACACCGGCCCGTCGCGCGTCTCCATCGTCGTCCCGCCGCGGGCGCGCTCCATCCACAGGTACACGAGCGCGCGCGGCTCTCAGGTGCGCCCCCCGCCGCGCTCACAGACGGCGCCCAGCCCTCCGCTCCATTCATTCGCGTCCTGCGCCGCTGTCGCCAGGGGAGCCACGGGCGCCGGGGCCGGCGTTCAGCGCAGCGCAGCGGTCACCGCGGAGCGTCGGCGAGCGGTAGCCCACTGGCCGGCGGGCCCGTCTTTCATTTAGCTTCCCCCTCCCACCACCCACCCAGCCCGGTGGTCGCGGCTTCTCCTTTCCTGCACAGCCTTCTCTCCAGGAGCGGCACGCAGGCGGCAACGCAGCTCTCTCTCTCTCTCTCTCTCTCTCTCTCTCTCTCTCTCTCGTCCTGTACAGAATAAGCGCCAGTGTACAGTGTCAGGGTACAGTATCCTCCGCTTCATGCTTCATTTAAGCAACCAAACCCCCCCCCCCCCTCCCAAACCGAACCACTCCCCCTGCACGGTCCTCTCCGGACACTCGGCTCATCCGCGTCTTGGTCGCCTTAACCGCTTCGGTCCAACTGCTGGTGGAGCTGAATTATTATTATTATTATTATCATTATCACCATTATTAATAACAGCAATTTCGCCTGCTGTGCTCCCCACCTTCTCCTTAGACTTAGTTGTACTCATTTTTACGAGGTTTTAAATATTTCCTTTTAACCGTTTAATACAGGGACCGCAGAAACGTAAAGACGAGCAAAATCCTGCGCGTCCCCGGCACCTCAGCGCCCAGCCAGGTTCTGCGACAGGTGAGAGTGAAAAGGTTGCTGTGGCCGTCACCTGTGCTTGTTTTTAAATACGAACGATAAACGCAAATTCTGCGAAACAGGTTTATAATCAATATGAACGTCGGCTCGTTTTTATTGTATTTTCAATAAACTGAATTTTTTGCACTTTTTCTAATAACCAAAATAAGGCTGCACGTAACACCTCTGCTTCATTCTGCCTTTTTAAGTGTGAGATGTGTAAGAAAGACCCTGTTGCTACATTAATAATAATAATAATAATAATAATAATAATAATAATAATAATAATAATAGACGCAGGCATTTGCTTTGACAAAATTTTCAAAACTCCATTTGGGTCTCAACATAACGTCATCCGCATCCCTCATATTGGCTTCGGGCTCATTTTACGGATCAGTGTGCCAAAAAGTCAAAGTCAACTTCTTTCCAGCAACATTTACAACAGTCACATCAGCAGCTATAAAATCAAACGAAGAGGAAAACAAAAAAATATGAACATTAATTTAGATTACATCAGAAACCGTTATGTATCCGGGCGATCTTTGCGACAGACATTTTAAACGCAAAACACTGACCTCTGTCGGATGTATTTAGTAACAACATTTATAATAGTGTAATTAATAATAAATCAATTAGTAATCGATAAATATACGAAATAAAATAATCGATTAAATAATACATTATTGTTACTTTGTTACTTTACATGATTGAAAGATGATTTAAGAGATCCGATCTGGTTCTTTCTGTAGCACCTGTTGACCAGGTATTTATGCCTGAATTACTATTATAGAGACAATTTAAAGAACCTTGATGCCTTAGTTTTCTTCCACAGTCCAAAGACAGGTGTTTCAGGTTAACTGGTAAATCTAACTTGCCAACGGGGGCAGGGAGGGGTGTGTGTGTGTGTGTGTGGGGCCACCCTGAGATGACTTGGTATCGAGTCCAAGGTGTAGTTTCATAGCCCGGCACCTGGTAATGCCAGGATGGACTCCAGACTCCCTGACCTGGATGGATGGATGGATGGATGGATGGATGGATACCAGTTAGTGATCAAACAACCATGTCTGCATGGTCTGTGTATGAACATTAATAATAACCAAACAGTAGCTATTTATGATCAATTTTATTTTTCTACACTGAAAACGGCAATAAAACATCTCACAAAGGCAAACGTGTTTGGACAGGTGTGCTGCGGCATTTATGTTACAGCACAAAATCTGTGTTTGGCCTGCACCTGTGACTGAGATGACAGCTCTGTGTACTTTAACGTGCCGGCCTCAGTATTTTCCTTCAACCTTTTTAAATTATTGACTTAATGTGGTTGTGTTGAAGAGGAAAATGGCTGAACCGAACAAACAAATCACAACAGATTTTGTTCAACGTTGTCAAATTAGGAAAACGGAGGAGTTCCGGTTTCCGCGGGGAAATATTTTTCTACATTTAACCTTTAAAATACGATACAGGAAGAGTAGCTGTAAATATGGCACAGCTACACCAGTTCACCAAAATTAAAGTGACAGCTTCAGCTCAAGCTACTCCTACATGTTAATACTGCAGGCAACCACATCATTTTGGGACGCTAAAAAGGATTACCGGGTTGACTTTTATCATTTATCTGAATTACAGCAGCTGCCGACACTCAAACACCACAGGTTTTCGGATTCTAATCTTCCACCTTTAAGCCAATTCATCTCGGCAGTTAATTTTGTGATTTTGCGATCGGTCTTTAAATCACGTCCGGCTTCAAGATGTTGTCACTTTTATGTCCTGCAGGACAGCCGCTGCATTTTTGCCTTTCGTCTGCTTCTCGGGAAGAGCCAGCTTGTGTGCAAGGGTTGCTTGTGCGTTCTTCATCGATAATATAGATCTGAAGACTGAATGGAGCAAACTTGGCATCAGGAAGCGCGCTGCCAAGCTGATGAGAAGACACCGATCTGACATTTACAGGAGCAGGGCTCCGTGCCGAAGGTGTGCGTCGCTGCTGCTGCGGGGGGTCTCGGGCAGGTAATTAAATACACTTCCGATTCAATGGCGCCGAGGGGACTTGGATCGGGCGTTTATTTGTTTGACCGCACAGTACCGGGATTCAGTCATGCCTAATGGACAAACGGACATAAACAGACTTTTGAATTTGCCAGGTGTCTCCGAGAGCCTGAAAAAAGCAAAGCCTGACAGCAGCTCCTTAAGCCCAAGACCGTAACAGCAGTCTAAGCACCAGATCAGGTAAGACAGAAAATGTTATCAGCTATGCCAGAATTACAACGGCAAGCATCCCTTCTGCTAGGGCTGACCAGGGTGACTCATTCATTGCACTCTTTTGATAAATAAAGATCCAGCGTGGTGAAATTTCACTTACATTTACCTTTGTGCGTGTGGCAGATGCTTTTCTCCAAAGCGACATGCGGATCTGAGTAAAGGAAAGCACGGGTTAGCTTATTACATGCGTGCAACCTGTAACTGAGAGAATTCGTGTGTTCGACAGCCGTCACAGCGACATCCCAGCTGCGGCCACAGCTGCGCGGTGACGTCCACAGCAAAGACAACGCAGCGGCCCCGATAAAAAACTGTGCCGGAGCTCATTTCACATCCACGCGGGTCCGGGTTTCTGCGGCGATGCCAGAAGTTCGAGATCTCCCCGGCAACAAATGCCCATCCAGAGAGCATTCCACCGGGACCATCAGCACCTCACATCCTCCGAGGACAAGGTGTTGCGATTTTTCACCGATAGTTGCGGTCTTTTCTCCCCCATCCTCTACTACCGTTCCAACCCAAAGCGCCAATCTGTCTAAACCTTTAGCGTGACAAAAAACACGAGGTGCTCCGAAGGTTTAAGAGTTAAAGGTCCAACATCTCGGTCCAGTCAGGGCTCACATACCGTATGTCCGTACCTGCTATCAAACGCCACTTAAAAACCTCACAAATTTTATAAACCCATGGATTATTCCAGCATAATTACTAACTAAAAAATACACATTTGTACCCTCTGGCACATTTGCTTTCCCATTTCCTTTCTAGTTAATGAGAAGTTTCTCTGAGAGCCAACAGCCAGTTTTAAGAAAAAAAAAATCAACTACCAGTACAACAAAATATGCTATTTTTATCATAAACGCAGAGCGTAGCTGTAGATTTTTTTTTAATGAGGATATTCTGTTCGTGCTCAGTCTATCTTGAGTAATGAAGCTCACGTCGAATTAAGATACTAAAAATTTCAAACTTGGCCTTCCTGAAGATTTGGTAGTAGCGTGAAAACCAGCGATGACCTTCGGTTCAACGCAGCGCACGTTTTAACAGCGTTTTGGTGTAGGACAGACCACACCGTTTTGCCGTCCCACCCCATGGCGTCGCCGATGGTGCTCGGGTGCCCGAAACCACGGCGAACGCATCAGGGTCACAACGGACAGAAGGACCCGTGAAACGGAGGGTCGGCTCCTGCCGCGCTTGCAGGAACACTTGCGCCGGATGCGGAAAAATGCAAAAACGTGTTTGATCTCCACCGATTTTGACACCGAAAGTTCACTGCAATGTTTGTAGCTGTTTCTGCTCCCTTGGGCTCCTGTGTCATGCATGTCTAAGCTTTGGTCCCACTTATGTCTATAGGCTGAGGGCCCTGGGTCCAAGTAATGACTTCAAATTTAATCGTGGACACATCGAACACAACAGTGATGTAACAGGACAGAATGGAGGCGATTTCGCACCTTCGCATGAGTCAACTACTTCAGCTACATCTATTTCACCATGGCGTCCTTTCCATTAAGTTTCCTCGGAGCACAGAAAGATCGGCAATAAATTACCACATTTAAAAGCAATCCCTGGGTAAAACAACAAAAAAAAGTTAAAAAAAGTTAAAATGGAGGGCAGGACAGACAGCTCCTAAGGCTAACGGAGCCCTCCGAGGATTCAAGGCAAACCAGATGCCCGCCCCTCCTGGGCGATGCTGCGATTGCACAATTTGGGGAAACTGATGACACGGACATGCGTGTTAACAGGCTTGCCTGGGGGTTATTCTGCATCCTAAATATTTTACGAGGCAGGAATGCTATTAGTTTGCTGAGCAAAAAGATCCTTGGGCAAGGGAGCATATAGAACTGGTGCCACAACTCCAGGGGCGGAGAGAAGGTGCCAAGGAAGACCGATTAACTTGGCTCAGTGAGATGAGTCCATGTAAACATGGGTAAAATTACAGTAACTGTAGGACAGTGAGGAATAATGAAAGATCCAAAAGATGCAAACCCTGGTGCAGAATCAGACAAGAAAATGAGACACGGAACCTGAAAGTGACCCCAGCCTATCAAGATATAGAGTAAGAGCACAGTACTCATACATTTCACTCCAAACAGGATTTGGATCAAATTTCCTGTCACTTGAAAGCAAAGCTTCATATACATCTTACATCCCAGTTCTCCAGGCTAGTCCCAAAGTAGCAGTCATGGCCAACAGGTTGACTGCCAGCAGCCTCTAATGGGATGTGGTGCTGTACACTGTTCTGCTCAAATGTTTGTTATGTTCTTGCTTGAAGGTGTTTCGGACAGAACTGAAACAACACAGACAGAGCCCCAGTGGAATTTCCACACAAATGTCAGCAGCGGGGGACAGAAGGGTTAAAAACCACGACCGGTAAAGGGCTGCGTGGACAACATGGTACTGAGCTGTGTGCTTCTAGCTTTGTGGCCACAGTTTAGGGAAGAAGAATCTCCTATCTTGCCCCAGCATGACTGCACCCCGTCATGCACAAAGCAAGCTCCATAAACACATGGTTTTCCCAGGTTGGTGTGGAAGAACTTGAGCGATTGCACCTCAACCCCACTGAACACTTTGGGATGAACTGCAACGCCAACTGCAAGCCAGGCCTTCTTGCCCGACTTTACTCATGCTGTTGTAATTGAATGGGCACAAATTGCCAAAATCTGGTGGAAAGCCTTCCCAGAAGGAGGAAGCTATTATAGCAGCAAAGGAGGGGCAACTCCATATTAATGCTCATATGGTGTCTATGTACTTTCAGCCATAAAACGCATCTGCTCAAAAAAACATTAAGAGAAACAGCTCAAAAATTCCAAAATTAGCTGGACTGCATTTTGTGAAGGACTCACGGTGACCAGATTAAGAAGTACAAACCCCTACGCGCCGCAGAAGCTGCTCCCAGATGGAGACACGCAAGCACAGATCGGATGCATTTCCGCAGCAAACGGAGAAATGACCTCTGGTCCGGCTGCCATGAGACGGACGCCGCCATTAACAAGGAGGGACGCATCAAAATAATTTCACGTCATATTTGCTGCAATTACACCAAATCTCTAAAGCAGAATCGCATTGCTTAATGGGCCAATGTTCTGCCGACTTCTCCATTATCTGGAATTATGGACGGTGGGTAATCCAACGCGCCGCCTTGCATGCTAACAAGAGGTCCCCCATGTCTGGATGTTTTGCTGTGAAGGTGGCCCCGAGTTCCCCGGCGCAGGTGGCGATGGGAGCGTTTCAGCGAAGGTCTGCCTTCCATAAAGGGGGGGGGGGAGTTTGTGCAGTTCCCTGCGCGCACCCTGAAAAGTCTGCAAAGCGCGCGTTTGTGTTGCCAGCTGAAGGTGTGAAGAACGCATCGTCCAGTTCCCGGCTTTTCCGAGTACAAAACCCATGCGAGAGACGCGTCTTGTTAAGGCCACGGCAGCCTCCTCCAGCTTGTCGAACCCTTCCGCACCACAAATAAACCTGCGATATTTAATGACCGTTTCAGCTTTATTTTAGGGGCCAAGCAAGACGCCAAAATGGATTTTCGGCAACGAATGATAAACTTGTTTGACGACGACACA
This sequence comes from Heterotis niloticus, assembly GCA_018136845.1. Lineage (NCBI taxonomy): Eukaryota > Metazoa > Chordata > Actinopteri > Osteoglossiformes > Osteoglossidae > Heterotis > Heterotis niloticus. Next base: position 28,687,608 of record CM030894.1, on the reverse strand, counting down.
AAGTAGCGCCACCCTTCCGACCACAATCGATCGCGGGGGTCCGGAGCCTCTCCTGGAAATATGGGGGGGGGGGGGTCCAGGCTATGAAGCTGCACCCTGGATGAGACGTCATTGCTCAAAGCACTATAATACAAAATGAATTTTTTTTTTAAAAAATGGGGGCATTTTAAGCAGTTTTGGCAAAAAGCAACAGCTAAGCGATTACTACTACTACTCATAATAATAATAGTAATAATAACAGCAAAATTTTGTTCTCTTTTGTTTCATTTTCCTGGACTACAGCATTTTCTGTAAGAATAATCTGCTCCACTGATCAAACTTCAGGGTGGTCCTGCTAAATCAGATCACCACCTTTATAAACTGTAATATTATTATTATTACCCGCAAGGACTTGGCCGTGTTTCATTAACCGCTACCGTTAGACACGGATTTGCCTTCGTGTAGAAGGGGAAAGGGCCGCAAAATGACAGGCGACCTCAGCGTTCCCCTTGGCGACGAGAGGAGCCTGAGCTCTCGCGCGGGGATCCGACTTCTCCCGTGACTCCTTTGTCATTCACACCAATTTCCGCCGGTGGCGTGACTAACATACACGTCCTGCCCGCAGTCCCGCTCTCTGTACGCGGAAGCTGATGCCACCAAAGCCCTCCGCACGGCACAGTACGGAAAGAAAAAACGGGAACACAGAACCTCATTTCCACGGTCCTGGTTTGTAATAAGTGGGTCTAATACCTGTGTCATTACTGGAGTCTCGAGATACGGCTTTAATAAGAAAAAAATAACACGTTGTCGACTTTCATCCGGAAGATGCCAGTCAAGTATACTTTTCAACCTCATGGTGCAAAATGACAGCAGCGCGTGCAGTCCAGCCATTGTCTTTAATGGGAAGTGGACTGTAGCGGTGATTTTGAAAAAGAGAGTGAGTGTCACACCACTGAAGGTAGTGCTAACCGTGAGGCTGTAGGGTCCTTACACTCTTCGATGGCGGTCGCACACACAAGCACATAGTGCAGATCTTCTTCTTCTCCTTCTTCTTCTTCTTCTTCATCCAGCCGCTCCCGTTAGGGGTCGCCACAGCGGATCAAAAGCTTCCACTTCTTCCTGTCCTCTCCATCTCTCTCCGTCACCCCCACCACCTGCATGTCCTCCTTCACCACATCCATAAATCTCCTCTTAGGCCTTCCTCTCTTCCTCTTGCCTGGCAGCTCCATCCCTAGCATCCTTCTCCCGATATATCCTGAATCTCTCCTCTGCACATGACCAAACCAACGCAATCTCGCCTCTCTGACTTTGTCTCCAAACCGTAGTGCAGATATCCAACATTGATGGTACAATTTTTCTACCTTGGTTTACCCAGGGGTGCAAAAACTGCCTTCCAACACCAAAATTTCACACACACACCCTCCTTGTTTCCAGAACCCTTTTTTATATAAGACCCCCACCCCTTAGGTGATATCAATATTATCCCTTGGTATATGCTATGTTTAGAAACTGAACAAACATTTTAAGTACACGATACAGGTGGCCATTCATTTAAAACATGAAACAAAATGAGATATTATCACACAGAAATGGCGTTAACACAGTAGAAGCTGAATTATCCTAACTGTCTTATCCTGGTAATGGTATGTCCCAAAGGTGGGGTGAACACTTCCCCCACACCCGATAAAGTTGTGTCAAAACCCGCAGCCTCCCTTTGACTGCAGAATGTGTTTTGAACCCAAAGATAAGTATTGGAGAATGAAACAAACAAACAAAAAAAATAAACCATAAACCAACCCATGTGCAATGACTAACTGATGTGTTTCCCACTGTGAATTGTGAAGGTGATGTGCATGATACTAGTTTTTTTTCTTTCTTATGGAACGGCTTATTATGTCACAGAGAGGGAAAAGTATTCATTCCTTATAATAAAACCATGTTTACTGCACATGATCCATACATTCAGAAAGTTATTTTAGGGACATTGATCACATATATAATTTATTCATTGCTGATTTTGATCCTGTTGAATGGAATGAGTTAAAACAAAAAGGCTGTTTGCAAATCACTTCAGCTGGACCTCCTGCACAAAGGCGAATATTATTGGTAGATCAGATAGTTTTGGTCAATTTTTTTTTTTTTTTATTAGCATGAGTATTTATGACTGTATTAATATTCTGCTTTGGGGGGGGTCCCTAGGCCCAGCTATGTGGAAATCTTGAAAAGCACTCAGCAGTCTTATTGTAACACCACGATGGCAATAATAGAAAGCATGGCTGAAATTACAGCCCCTATTAATTATTTTTTCTGAGCATAGCTGATCTGAGAATCCGAGGTATCTTCTTGACCCAGTTAGGCTTTTTCCATCTCCATGAAGATTTAATTCATTTATGCAATTTATTTGAACTTACTTAATCAGGAAGGTCAAATGTTGACTTCTTATTCTCAGTCCTCTGCTAGGGCAGCGTTGACTAGAAAAGACATAACCTCATCTGTTCTTCATCCTTCTTTCCTTGCCCACATCAAAGTTACCTCTACTGAAGCAGGTCATATACTCTAAGGTAGAATGCAAAGCAGGGTTGTGTAGAACAAGAATGACCACCCAGCCTGTACTGAACATTGGCCCTCAAGAGTCTTCTAGTAGCACTGGCCCAACAAAAAAATAAAATAATAATAAATAAATAGGTTAATAAATAAATAAAACTATTGACACCTACTTATACTGACATTCTCCTTGAAAAAATATTCCAATGAATTCTATTTGCATTGAAGTATAATTTAAAAATGCATACAAATCAGCATTGTGCTTTCCTTGTCTATATTAGAGAGCAGCGTGACGCATTTCAGCAAACACTGACAAAAGCATCAATCCTGCTTTATGAAAATACCAGGCGAACCCGGCAAAATGTATACACATGTTTGCGAGATTCATTCCGCCAAGCTAATTGCTTTCTGGAAACGTTTGTGTCGATGACGGCAACCTCAAGCGACTGGGTAATTCGTGGCATGCCTTATTGGAAAGATATTAGTTCCACAGTTGGAAGAATTATAAATTGACTGGAATCATTCGGGTGGAGGGTATTTCAGCAGGAGTGCAATGAGGCTCAGACCTTTGCCTCGTAGGTTTAAAAAAAATGAAATCCTCACATTAGCTGCCGGAGACTTAAAAAAAGACCAATTTTTGCCATCAGCTGGCTTACGTTGGTACCCTAAATATGCAGCCCTCAACTCAGCTACATGGCATGTACACTTCTATACACTGAAATGATGAACATGATGGAGTGGATTTTATATTTAACCCAGGCAGCCCTCTCTTCTTGACTCAGTCTTATGTAACTTCTCCAGAGAGCTGCAACAGATACAGATTTGGAGTACAAGTTGCCCAATTTGTGCTGTGGTTCCAGCATTGACAGCAGCGGAAGTCCCCGCTTCCATATCGCACGGTTAATTATAGCAAAAGGGACATTTGGGGCCGTTTTCCCACTTGGATTCAGTTCATTAATTCAGTTACTATTTCAGCACCTTGGGAAATCCAAACCCCTTTGTAAGTCCTCTTACAGCAGTCTTCCTCCATTAAAAACACCATAGCTGCCAACTGTACTTGACTGTTGCTCATTCATATTCATAAACCATACTTTTTAAATATATATTTGCATGCAGATGACTTACGGGGCAAAATTAGAACAGAGTGGCATCCTTGCTATTTTCTTCATTTAACTTAATGAAACAATCTCAGTCTCTCACACATACAGCGGTGGGACTAAGCAGGCCCCCTCCAAAGCCAAATACTTTTTGTACATTTCAATATGGAATAAATTTAAAAACTATTTCTGGCATCCCTTTCCCTCCCTGAATGAAAAATTTTAAAGCCCGGTCACTCCATCAAAACAACCCTTTATCACTGTTGACCGAGATGGGAACTTGAGGTGGGATGATGGGAACTTTATTTTGTTTGCAACCTAGGTCTCTGGCAGGTTCTATCAAAAGATACGTCAATGCTTTCGTCACAGGACTTTGTCACCAGGGTTCAGTAGAAATCTTGTCTCTCCCTTCTTTTTTTTGGGGTGGGTGGGCTACTATGCAAGACCGCCACTGGTTTACGTTGGATGATGCACCTCTTCAACAGCATCCAGACCCGGACCAGCTAATAAACGCTGGGGTACAGTGCGGGCATTAAAACCATTAACAGCCTCTCCATTCAGACTCACTCTGGGTTGTACCATTGTTAATTCGCCGCCTGATATGGTTCAAAACAAAGAAATATACCTAACAAAGTTGTTATAATCCACACTGCCAAGTGATTCGGTGAATGGGCTGCTGAAGATCTGCCTCTTCTTTCAGTTAATATAAGTGCCATTTCCAGAAGCAGGCATTTAACTTGAATCTGCATCTTGCTCAGTGGTTCTGTTGTGTAGCCACATTTGAAAGAATTAAAAAAATAAAAAATAAAAAATAAAAAAGTGCTGTGTTCCCCAGCAGCTTATCCCCCCCAATATAGCCAGTAGCTGCTGGCAGCTGCTGCTGTTTACCAAGACCAGCACCATGGATGAAGCTACTGTGGTTAATGCATCCATCCCATCACCACCCAAAATAACATCCAGGCAGGGTTTTCCCCTTTACACAGGCAGAGGACAAAAGTGGCACCAAATCTGTAAGTGCAAGACACAAACACCCCCTTTGCCCATCAGTCTCGCATCTCCAGCAGCTGACATTTCGCTGACATTTGGAGGCTCACAAGCACCCCTGGAAGTCCCATCGACTCCAATGCAGCCAACAGATGCGAGGAGTTTAATGCCTGTGAAAAACATCCCGAATGAGGAGGGGACGCGACTTAAATGAATTGCTGAGCACGGCGGGTTAACAAACACTTGTGCCCTGCCCTGTCAGTCAAACCTGGTACAACATCGAAAAACTGGCACAGAGCACTTTCCTTCTCGCAACATAGAAGACACAAATATCTCACAGCTTGAAATCTCGGCGAAGGGGTCAACAAAACATAACACATAAATTCGGAAAACCGCAACGCGCTTTCAAACAGCGCCCCTCTACACAAACAAAAAAAAGCCGCGCTTTACTATAAACAGGAAAACAGACACCTTGTGCATTGTGGATTCTAGAATTAATGTTTATGCTTTTAGTATGAAGTGGATTTATTATCATATTCTATTGTATAACTTAAAAAAAATTAAATCTCTCTCTCGCACACCACTTTTTATGTAGTGATTCCAATGTGCTGTAGTGTATAACAATGACATAATAATAATAATAATAATAATAATAATAATAATAATAATAATAATTTAATCTGTAATCAAACCAAAAACACAAGCCAACATGCAAGGGGAGACATCTAGGGTAACACCCCAAAGGATTAGTTCAGAAGTTATACCATGCAGGTACACATCAGGATTATGGGTTGAGTGAGCAAGAAATGCAGGATTGTGAGATGCTTTCATGTGTTCCCTCCATAATTACCAACAAAACAAACAACCAAAGCTTAAAAGACCAACAAATGGAACAAAACTGCCTTTTAGCAGTCACAAGAGAAAACAAACTCTCAAAAGGAAAGCAGAAAACCAAGATTGCAGCCAACACAGTACAGCAAACATTTCCCAAACCACCACACTCCAAACCATATATTCCGGATTAAAACGCTAAACACTTCCACACACCTGCACCCTGCGCCTTACCTGTCATCTTCCAAAAAGCAAGGTGCGCCTTGATTTATCTCAATTGGCCACACCTGGTGCTTATTTCCTCCTAAGCCAACAGAAGGTGCGGCTGCAAGTCCAGGTGATGAGTGAGCGTGGACCTGCCTGCCGCACAAAGGAATATTTTTTTTTTTTTTTTTAAACTTTACTTACGGTTGAGTTTTGTTTTAATTGTTACTTAACCAATTAACCGTACTTCTATTTCATGACGTCTTTTCGAAACACCTATGAAGCGTAATGTAGACTATGCGTGTCATCCGGTAGCAAAGACAATGAGTGTGCGATTTTAGGAAAGAATTTGGGGGGAAAACGTTCCTCCTGCGTGCGTCTGTTCGTGAAGGGGGAAAATCCACCTGTGTCGCTTACCTACGCTTTGCGTGTGATGTCGCCGCTCCGCATCTCGGAGCTTCCTCAGATGCTGAAGGTTCAAAATCGGCAGGAATCTTTTTGAATTTTATTTACTTGACTGCGAAAACCCCGCTCAGAGGGAAGAAGTTCCCCGTGAGCCAAATTTCAGATCTGCCCTCTGAAAACAAAGCTGTGTATAAACAACAAACAGACAAACAAACCAACAGAGGTTAGAGATTTGGGAATTAATTTGGATTTTTCCTTTGAGTAATGTTTACTTGTTTCATGGTGACTCCGCTTAGTCTTCACACCTGTAAAATCCATGGATGAAATTCCCTTAGCGGCGCAATCGACGTGTGCATACGATGACACTCTTTGGGGGGGGGTCGCCTTATGCAGGTGTCAGATTGAGGAATAAAATTTTCTTGATAACCCAGTTAGAGTGGCGGGATGCAGATCAGACTAACCTTGCACTGTGTTCACTTTCAAAAGTGGATCCATTTTGTCAGTTTAAACCTCTTTAAAACTCCACAGGGGACCACCTTTTATTTCATTTAGGAGAATTTCTTTCCGCAGAAACTTACAGATCTGAGACCCAGACAACAGCTACTGCAGTAGGTACAGTAAAATGACGTTTGCCTCCCTTTCTACCTCACATCTTGTAGAAGTAAGTTTATGCTACCAATTTTAAAAGGAAACATCAGCAAAAAAGCTTCTTTTCACATCTGGGCCCCAGTGAAATGGGCGAAATGTGGGCTGAGCTACTTTTCCTTACGATGCACTTTCCTTACCGTCTTCCAGGAGTTCAGGTGCTGACACCTGAAGCCTGGAGGCACGGCCGCATAGTTTGAATGCGAGCATGCGGGAAAGTAACACCAGCGCACGGTTCCCTCCGTAGCCGCCTGTACCGTTCACAGTAAGATTCTGGTCCAGGTGAGAGCCTCGTGAGGTGGCGATTCAGGTTTGTCTCCCCCTTCTGGAGCAGAGGACCAATGTGCATTTCTAGTTCCCTCTTTTGATGAACTAAACAAACAATGGGCAAACAAAGTTGGAACGATTCTAATTTTGCTGCAAAATTGCTTTCTTTTGTTGCTACACTGCTTTTTGGGAATAATATTTTAAATAAATGATAGGCACAAAGTGGATGCGGCCCTATTTATTTAGTGGGATTTATTGAGAAATTTTATTCAGCACAGTGGAAGGAGGACTTTGACTTATTTTTTGGGTTATGGACATAAAAAATTATATGTAAATAAACTTTTGGTTAGGTGAAAAACAGGTATTAAGAAGATTAAAATAGATGTGAGGATATGAGTGGGAAGCCTAGGAGCCAGGATGCAAGAAAATGACAGAGAGGGAAACTGTTTTGTTGAAGGGCTTGCTCACTCTTGCTCTTTCCCAAAATGGGAATTTCTTTGGCATCCAGACTAAGCCTCAGACAGCCCTGAAACCAAAAAGCAGAGGGTTTGGTGGAAAATGTTTCTGACCAGGAGGTGAGGAGAAAGGTCCTTTGGCACCGAGGACCCCCCTGCCCAGTCCTGGGAAAACACATTACGATGTCAGTGGCAGAATGGCACCGGTTAATGGTGTCGGTTCTGTACGAGTCCAGTTTTATGTAACACCTTTAGACGCACTGCTCTATGGATGAATTTTTCCAACCGTACCTTCGGCTGGGCGGGTACACTTCTCACGATCGCAACCCGCAGAAGTTGGTGACTCTCCTTCCCAGACCCAAACAGTGCAAAAAGGGAGCGAGAAGCCGGTGTAAAGTAATATGAATCATATTAGTTTTTGCCACCTACACGCGCAAAGTCGCACGGGGGCTCAAGTGGGCCGATCGCTGCTCTTGGAAGTAATATAAATATCAGAGGGTGGCTGACCTTCAAGGAAACAGGGTAAATTCCATCCTTCTCCTCAGCACAGTAGGCGGATGAGGCTGCCTTTTGAATTATTAATGACGCAAGGTCAATTGCTGGCTTATTAAACATTCCGTATCGAGGAACGAAACGCGAACGGGAACAACAAATGGCAGAAAAATAAGTTTAAGGATTTTGCGCGCGCATCTCCAATTCAACCGAAGTCTCAGAAGACCCGTTAGATGGCAACAAGGACGGCGCGGATACTTTAGAGCCATCGTCCGCAAACAGCGTCGCTCTCTAACTAGCAAACTCGTGAGGTCTGACTCACTTTCCCTTTCGCTTTAAACCTTTGTCTCTCTTAGTTCAAACAACGGCAGTGTTTGACTTTTGTCAGGTTTAATTTTACCCGTCAGTTCGGCGGAAAATTAGCACCCTGTAGCTAAACAGAACTAAACTGTATTTCGCCTTAAATGCCCGTTCTTTTCAGATTTTAAAGAAGGCAAAAACTGGAGAGGGAAGTTCAGCAAATTTTGCATCGTGTGTGTCATCCCGTCGCAACTTTTGTATGCGTGTCTATCTGTGTAAATTGCAGCGCAGGATGCCAATACTGCATTTAAAACAGTCCGATTATAGTACATGGAGACGCTTATTTTTACCTTCATATAATTTAGCTGGTTGTGTTATGGCGGCCAAGTTTTATGGGGGAAAAAACCTCAAAAGAATGCAACAAACAGCAGGATGAGGTTGTAGCTGATCCAGATTTATGTACAAAACAAACTGAAGTTTTGGGAAAATGAAACAAATTTCTGGAGGGAAATGTCAGACCACACCCCTGGCCACGCCCAGCCTTCAGTCTACGCATACATAAGCCTGCTGCTCCATGGGGGGGCGCTGTTCTTCATAAACCCACTGCCACTCCATCTCTACCCTGTCTAATTTATGGAGTCTCAACAACCTCGCTGTGCAGCAGGTGCGAGTCCCCCCGTAGACGCCAAACCCCCAAAGGACTGCACACCAAGCTCCTATCCAAACACACAAGCAGGCCAACATTTTTAAATCCTGACACTTAATATTTCACAAAAGCACAAACTGAGATGGTTTCATGCCTCCATTTGGCGTCCGGCTTTGCATATCTGGCCACAGACGAACGGTTCAGTACACAAACCGAGAACGCAATGGTTTCTTCCTGCCTTAAGTTCAGTAGCAGACCCCAGTGCAACCAGCGGTTCCAGCATCCTGCTGGTTCGCACACCGCTGCCGAACTTAAATTGGGCGATGTGTCAGTACCTCGATGTGTTTTCACACTCACGTCGCCGAACCCGCTGGCAGAGCGTTGACTCCCCGATGGGTGCGACTGCATCGGGAAGCCGACGAGGCGCAATTCCCGCTGACGGTGCCCTCCCACACGACACCGGTGTCTTTGCACCACAAGGTCGATGTTTAAAACACCTCCACCATCCTCTGTATGGACAGGGAAGAGGAGGCAAGAGAAAGGGTTTCTTTAATGTCTCTATTTTTACAGTAAAATCCTTCTAGGGACTTTCTAGGTTTAACTGAGATGAATGAAAGCATTAAAACATACGTGCCTACTAATAGCCTTTTAAGCTCAGTCATTCAACACTGTATTTACTGTTTACTGCACACTCCATATTTCCTCCATCTGCATTGTGTCATCATGTGGTCTCACAGTCCTTCGACGCTGTTTTACCGCTCAGATGGTGACAAAACGCAAGCTGACAATCCTATATCCTCCACTGACCCAAACAGTGTTTATTTTCCTTTTATCGAGATTTCAAAGCGATCGGCAAAACTGAAACTGTCGGCAAAAATAAGAAGAGATCAGCAGCAAAGAAGCATGTTGGCACTGCATTTGTCACGCGTCATCTCGAGCATCGCGGAGGAGGAGAACGCCACCCGTCTCCCCGTTGCGAAAGGGACGTTGGCTCGCTGCTCGCAGAAGTGACGTTGGCCGCTGACAAAAGGTCAGGGATACGACCATACAACGCTCTTTCCAGTCTGTCTTTCTAGTTTAGCTTGACACATAATGGTTAAATGAGCCAAGGAAGAGGCTCTGACGTCTGATGTCTAAAGCAGAAACGTTCAAAACCGGGAAAAGAGTTTCATTTAAGATACACAGAGTCTGCGGGAAGGTATGGAACGGCATGGCACCGTTGGTTATTTGAACATCCGGATCCAATCCCACCCTCGGATGCAATCCATTCTTAGAATGAGGGGGAAAGACATGGCAAACATTATCAGCGTACCTCAGATAATGTGGCTTCAGTGTTATGTACGTAAAATAATAAGCATCAAATACATAAAACCGCACTGAAAACAACCGATGGCCCGTCTTCAGAGAGGACGCCAGTTTGAGGCTCATCTGGGAGGCTGGTATTTAAATAAGAATTCCCATGCAGAAGGCAGGACAAAGCAGGCATTAATTTGCAGAGAGGCCTGCAACTCTCCACACCGTGAGCTCCTCAGCCGGGGGAGCGTATGGTGGCGGGGCGGCACGGAAAGGTTCATTTGTTATCCCGCACACGGCCGCAGCCCGCGGTGTGAGAAATTACACAAGAGCACAGACAGGTCCTTTGGAGCAGTTTTTTCCTCTTGATCAAAAAGCTCATTAGCCTGCATTCAGGGGCGCCTGTCCTTTGCGTCCCGCTGAAATGAGACGGCTGTTCGCTCCAGCGGCCGGCGCGGGTTTCAGAATGAGAAACGGCACCTTTACGGCTTCGAGCCCGCCCGTACCTTTTGCGAGGCTGAGCTGCCATTGAAAAGGGAAAAAAAAATCTTTTTTCACCGCATCTTCATTGTTTCGCACCCCGCGCATAAGGACATCGGAACAGATTTCATTTCCCTAAAACGTAATGCCGCCATTCAGCAGCATCTCATTCAAGAGTGTCGGGGAACGAACTGAAGATTTAACTGACATTTGTATTTCGTTTCATTCTTCTCTCATAAAAATGCCCGCGTCAGGAATTGGGATCCGATACCCCGGCGGCCACGGAACGCGACTTACTTTTCCCAGTCTTTTGCGAGACTGCATGCGAGCATAAAAAGCACAAACGCAGACAAAGCCAAGCGAAGCGGCTTTCAAATCGGGCCGTATAGCTTTGACGTGACGGATAAATTAGACATTGTCTAAACATCCAGCCGCGGCGCAGCACAATAAGAAAGTGACAATCGCCCGATAGCTGAGAACCTTCTGGATGCTTTGAGAGAGCACTTTGAATTCTGCACACCGAAAACCGTCTCATTAAAAGGGTTCTCATGAAATTTTGACTCAAACTTTGAAGAATGCTCAAAAGTGTCACCGCACACCGCACACAAACCCACATACACACGCGACACACAAAGCAAACACACAAAGAAGGAGAGGAAGACTAGACAGCCTCCATTCAGCTGCTAATAAGGCCCATTCTCAAGCTATCTTTGTTTTTTAAGCTTTTATCCCAGATTTTCCAAAACAGTGCCACATTTGAATTCTGGTTTATGACTAAATTGAAAAGCGGTTTATTGGCCTCGCTTGTTTTGCGATCCACCAACTCAAACACGGTAGACACCTGTACCCAGCAGTCAGGCGGGTTTATAGGACGAAACACAATGACATCACGATATTACATCACGTGTTTTGCATGAGGTCGTACATCACGATATTAATATTCGCAAAATATCAACCGCTTAACTGGCGGTCTCCCATGGGTTTCGCACACACACCTACCGCAGACATCGCAAATCAGCCAGCCTTCCTGAAAATAACCGACTGGACAGCACACTTTTTTCTCCAAATTTAGTTGCATCTGGTTACCCAGCTGATGTGTCTCCAAGCACCGACAGCGGTGCCAACTCCAAATTCTGCCACAAACTTTCTCAAATGCGCGGGATTTCAGCCACCCGCTTATTCTCACTCCTCAGGCTGCAGGGTTCTGGGCTGAGAAGCACCACTGTATCTGCTCAGGTTCAACCACAACCCTATGGGCACCAAGGTGATATTACTGGGGGGGGCACCCATGGAGTTACAGTCCAGTGCAAATTCCCTGCATCTTTTCGCCACGCAAGGAAGGGACTCAAACCCGCACCCTTGTTACAGAACAAATAAAGACTGCACTTCTAAATAAAGCCAGAACAGCCAGAATATTGCAGCAGAAGCAATTCTGAAGCAGTGGAAAAAGTTCAAATTAGTCTACATTTCTGCGTGCATTTTCTATCACATTTTCTTTTTTATTTTACTTTGACAGATGTTTTTGTATGAAGAATTGTGGGATTAAGAGTTAACAGGCACAGTCAAACAGGCACATAGCAGAGTCCTTCAGAGGGTGCAATGGCATTGTGGGTAAACAGTGACTTATACTGTGCAGGGGGAGTCAAGGATCTCATAAATGATGCTGTACATCTTTGTGTCACAGAGGATAGCGCTTCAGAGTCGAGCTCACGGTGAGCTCGAGTCGCAGGGAGGGAAGCCCCTGCTGTTAAAATTTAGCAGCAGAGATGGGTATCTGCATGGACGTGCTGTCGGAATGAAGAACTGCACTCTCACCGTGAGGACTCTTCATAAGATGGTTCAACACAGATTGAATTCCACGGACTTATCAGCTGTTCCCAAAAACACGACCAGCGGTTCTGCTCCTCATACAGAACGCGAGCAACACCCTTCGTCGCCAATGGCCCAGGTGGGGTTTGTGGTAGAGCTGATAAATATGACCGTGACATTCACAGCAGAAGCAGTTTCCTCTGCTCAAACGTTTCAGCAAATGATCTTTACATTTAAAGAAGAGGCAGAAAAGCAGGTAATAAAGATGTAGAGGGAATGCAAAGACAGGGAAAGAAGTTGCGCACGAATAACAGCGCAGCAGAGCCTGTCGAGCGCAGTGAGATCTGAGACTCCAGACAAAGCTGCTTGGTTGCCTCTGCATGAATTCTTCATCTTTTACCAATGCTACCGATTCTACTCCCTGTGGTTGTGAATGGCAGCCTGACAACATAACTGTGGTCACTTTGCCACTTATATCTCTCTGGCATTTCTAAAGTGTTCCCACCGGGCTGCTGGGTGTTTATGCTTTTATCCGTGCTATTATTGTTAGTCATTGCAGCTATATTAGAACCCAACAGCCAGACAGAACTTAAAATTCTACAAAATTGAACCTCAATTCATCCTGGTTGGGCAAAAGTGCATGACTTTTAAAATATAGCAAGCATAAAGCCAAAAACACAGCTCGCAAGGATTCATTTAAGGCTTAAAGCATTTGTGACAGCTCTGACCAAAGACCTTTCACTTCATTTGTTTGTTTGCTTTTATTTAACAAATACACATAATAATGTTTTGCTTTGCTGTTTGTTTTTATAAATACAGCGAATTTGGAGCATTTGGAATATTTGCATACAGTCTATGCTCGACTTTCTAGTTTATACAGGAGGAGGTGGTAAAGTGGTGAAAGTCCCGAGAACAGATAGCATAACTTAATATTAAGTAATATTGTTTACCATAGCGCCGTATGCTGCACATTTACACCATAATGTAACGCGTAATGAAGACATAAAGTGGGGAATGGAATGAAAGTCTGTACTGCATGTAGAGTGCTTACGTCAAGTACAGCGTGAAAAACCGGAGCTCCTCACCGCCTTCTTTGTTTTATGCGTTACTGAAGCAATTTTCTCGAAAAATATTTTTTAAATTAGTTGAATATTTATATTTCTTCTTATATTAAGCTTAAAAATTTGTACAACAGGTAGGGTATTTAGCTATTTATTTATAATGTTTAAAATCGAAGTCTGGGAAATCAACGGCAGACTGTCCTCTAAAAATGTTATATTTATATTTATTTCTCTCATGTATGAGTTTGTTCTGTCATAGCTGGGAAGGAAATGTTCAGCAATGTTATGCTGAGGAATGCTTGGAGGAATTTCATGCTTCCAGTGTGTACGGATGATTCAGCAACAGAGCAAAACAGCAAAGACAATAATCTCCTATAAACTGGGGTTATTTTTAAAGCAACGGTTCTTCTATCACGTTTATGTTATAAACTCCATCACGCTTCCACAATTCGGTTGAGAGACAAACATCCTTTTAGTTTAATTCCCCTACAGGCCCATAAGAGGAGGGAGGGAACTGAGCAGAGTCTCCTCAGCCAGCAGTGCAGCTCATGTGACAGGATGACCATGATAGAATGACCGCGGCCCGAGGAGCACAATGGCTACCTAAGCAACATCAGTATGAGTTGCATTTCAGGATGCTTTCTGGCGATGTGCGACCCACGTGCCAAAGAGGGACAGATGGGGCGCTAATGGAGCAGGGCTGCAAACTGTTTATTTATTTCATTTTACTGTGAAGGCAAGAGTGGCTGCAATTGCGATAAATGTACAAACCATGGAGACGGCCTCAAAGCGACAAATTTCTACCTCTTCTCACAAGTTCACATTTTAATAAAATATTTCGATTTACTTATGTCTTCTTTTAAGTGCTCAGATGTGGTCCTGCGGAGCCTTTCTTGGAAATGTATGATGTAAGGTGGGGTTCACCTGGTGTGGGATGCCTATCCAATGCAAGACAATCATACACTCTTCCAGTCCAGTCACCTGTCTTTGGACTTTAGAAGGAAACCTGAAACCCCTGGAGTAACCTATGCAAACATGAAGAGGGCATACAAACTCCAGGTACTCCTGCTACTGCTACTACTACTACTACTACTAATAATAATAATAACTATTTCTATAGCACATTTTCATACAGAACTGTAGCTCAAAGTGCTTTACAGGGTGACAGAGTGAAGAAAAACAAGTAAGGGTAGGTGATTATATGAAAGAGTAAATAATAATAATAATAATAAGAAGAAGAAGAAGAAGAAGAAGAAGAAGAAGAAGAAGAAGAAGAATACAACAATAGCACTTTTCTCAAATCTCTCAAGCAAATTAAAAGATAATTTAAATTTTTCTTGTGCTAAAATTTTTCTTTTTAAAATTTCTTTTTTCATCTTTTATTAGTACTAGAATGTAAGTCACTGAGCTCACACTTTTGGACAATACTGAAAGTTTAAAAGCACTTCTGATTCCTCACTGGGTTGGGCAGGGCAATACGGGTATTAAGGCTGCCGACACTGCTGACCCAGGACATCATCACTCGCTTGAGGTTCTTGGCCGTCACCACTGCAGTCGCACCGTGCAACCCCGATAGGAAAGGCTGTGCCCCGGGGACAAGAGGGCTCTTCCTCCTTCAGAGCCCCATCCACTGTATCTGACACTCAAACGCATATTTGTCTCCTCCTTCACCCTGAACCAGACAGCAACAACCAGCTAACTGCTGAGGGGCAGCAATAACAATCGGTCGCTGGGGGAAAATCCTGGGAGGTGGATTTTAATGACAAGTGAGAGGCAGATGAGGTTCCGAAACCACTGCAGTTCCTAATCAATCTTCCCTGACTGAGCCGAGCCGCGGCTGCGGGCTTCCTTCAATTGCTCCCCGGAGGTGAGTGCACACTTTACTTCAGCTGATCGATTCCTATCTGTTGAAACCGAGCAGCCAAAAGCACACATACGCACTCCATCAAGAACAACACATCAGGCGTGAGTCAATCCACCGCCTCGATGTTCCTGGTTCTTCTCCGCTCTTCCCCAGCTCTCTGTCCCGGCAACCTGAGAAGATTCAACCTGATGCATCACCTCGTATACCAGGTGGACGCCTTGCAGCAGAAACTGGGACTTCCTTTCTCTTAGTTCCCCAATCTGTACAAATTGTGCTCACATAGACTGGTATCCAGCAGCTGTCAACCTCGTTCGACAACAAAATATCTGGTATCTTTACCTAGCTCCTCGCCATCTTTTCCGTCTTTTATGATGCTGTACCTGGTGAAGCTCCAGGCTGTGCACCTGAGCCACAAAGAACGTGAGTGTAAGGGTTCTCATGAGGATTGGAGTGATAGACATTCACTAATCCTGGTAATCCATCACTAATACTGGGTTGGGGTGGCTTGCGATCAGCTGTGACAGACTGGATGTCAGTGGCTATGTGACCGGCCACACAAACGGTAACACTTGCGTGCATTCACCTCTACAGCACTTTGGAGAACATCAGGCGCATCTGCTTTTATGTCCACTGCTCTAGATTAGCATTTGCTTAAAAAAAAACTTTCTTGAAAACACTATTAAAATTAGATAATGGACCAGAACACAGGTTAACCGGCACCAGGGTTCTCTTGCTGCTTTACTGGTTAAATATCAGAAGCTAATGCAGATTTGATGTGCAGGCTCAGCTCTGCTGAATTATGTCCTTAAAATTTCATGACATTACTTATTTGAGAACCGCAGGCAAATATTGATCACAAATTGTATATTTCTCCATGTTGCTATCAATCTGGTGATATCTAGCATTGATCAGGGATAACGTTCACAACCCAGAAATGTGACACAGTGATACCAGAAGCCATCAGGCCTCCCCGTGAAGATGCAGAGATCAATAACTGTATTTAGTGCCTGCTTTGACACTAATAATGAGTCCTCATGTTAGAATAGCGGCAGCTACGTATGTGTGAACCAGGCTAACACTGCCCTCTAACTTATTCTTCAACATATCATTCCAAGGCGTTAAGACCCAGAGGGAATTAATGCCATAAAATACTAATTTCTGTGTCCTAGTCCTGTCCACAGGGCACATTGTTAGCACAGTACAAGGTGGAGATGGAAGATTTGTATGCATTTATAGATCAGTTATTTTTACTGGGATTTCTGTGAACTTTTATGAGGCACCGTACTATTTTATACGCATATTTTATGGCTGCCAGGAGTTAAAGGTTGGTGTAAGATCTCATCCAAGCTGCTGGCATGCTCTCTGCTAAGTGGCCTCTTCTTAAAACAATTACAGGACAAACTTCATCGGTACCAAAGAGCGCCACTATTGACTGCAACTTGATTTTTTTTTGAGGTCTGCAACCAAAGTGCAGCAAAAAAAAGGCCAGTGCTGTTTAAAGTGAGAAGTTTGGCAAGCAAATGTGACAGGGCAGCAGGGCTTATCGGACCATCTGCTGTTTGTCCTCAATGTATGGTGAAACAGAGGAAGCCTTAGCACTTTTCAAACACACACACACGTACATGCATCTTGCAGTCTTTCTTGCCGGTGGACGGGAGGCTCTGACTGGGTGTGTTTGTGGAGCATCTGCTGAACCGCATCCCAGTCCAGTCACGGACGCATGCACATTGTAAAAAGACAAAGGCAAAGCAAAGGTCATTATAAGAACATATTCAAAGCCAAAAGAATATAAAATACTGTACTATAACATGCTTAGAATTTGTAAAATATGGAAAATACTTTTGGGCAACAGATATTCCAGTTATACCTCCAGATTTTAGCAGAGCGAAAAAAAATTTTTTTCTCCTTTCACCAACACAATGAATTAAACACGTTTGTGAATCAGTACTAAATACTTTTTCAGTTAACAACCTTCATTTCTCATTTACGGAAGTATTTCCACCCCCAAGTCAATGCTTTGTACAGAGTCCTTTAGCAGCAATTACAGCAGAGTCTTCCGGGCTATGCATGTCTGATCTTCCCACATTTAGATTTTCACATTTTTGTTCATTGTTCAATTCAAATTTGTTCCAGTTCTGCCAAATTAGATAGAGAGCATCAGTGGACAGCAATTTTCAGCTCATATCTCAGATTTTCAGTTGGATTCAAGTCTAGCAAGGGCTCAGGCAAGGCCGTTCCAGAATACTAACCTTCTTTTTTCAAGCCACTCCTTAGGAGTGTTTTTCGTTTGCTTTGGGTCACAGCTCTGTCAGAAAATGAAGTTTCCTCCTAAGCTCAAACTGACTGAAACAGATTCTCCTCAAGGATTTGACTGTATTTGGCTCCATCCATGTTTCCTTTATTGCAACAAGCATTCCCATTGCTCCTGTTAAAAACAACCCCATAGTATGATGCTGTCATCACCGTCCTTGATGGTAGGGGTGGGGCTACCTGACCAAGGGCTGGGCTTGGTTTGTACCATCTTAGCGCTTTGCTTTCAGGCCAGATGAAATTTTATTTCAAAGAGATTCAGGTTTTGTCACGTGGCTTCTGGGAAACTCTGGGGAGGGGGTGACTTGATATTGGTCTTTCCTCAGAAGTGGTGTCCTTCTACCCTCTCTTTCAAACAGACAGAATCTGTAAAGTGCTGAGGAGATTGTTGATGTCTGAATGTTTTCTCTCATTTCAGCTCTGTCAGTGTTGCAGTTGGCGTCTTGGTCACTTCATCGAGAAATGCCCTTTTTGTCTGCTTGATCAGCTTGGTAGGACAATCCGATCTAGGTGGTTCCACCCACCCCCCATTTTGTTACAGACATTACAGTGCTGTTAGATTCAAAGCTTCTCTATTTTTGAAATGCTGGCCAGTTTTTTTTTTCTACCCAACAACTTTATCTCAGTTTTTCACAGGCAGTCCCTTGGGTTTCTCAGCAGCAAGGCTGATCTGATCTGATGTTTGTGCGAGACCTCACAAAGTCAGTGATATTTTCAGGTAAATGAACAGAGGTAGATTCAGAACGAACACAGAGGCATCTTATTCATGTATTTAGTTTGATCCCTCAAAGTAATGAAATACCTCACCTATTTTAGGTTGTGAAGGCACTGGTAAATTCTTCTCAACTATATACAGTTTTCGGTTTACCATCCCTACAGGACATCTACACCAGGAGATGAAGGACCAGAGCAACTAGGACCATTGGTGACCTGTCTCATCCCAGCAATCACCTGTTCGACCTGCTGAAATCAGGCAAACGTTTCAGAAGTATTATGGCCAGAACAGAGAAGCTCAGGAGGAGCTTCTATCCACAGGCCATAAGACTTCTGAACCCAGACATGCCATTGCAATCCTTACAAATCAGAGTCCACAATTGCCACTGACCACTCCCCTCACTGTCACTGTCACCCTAATGCAACTTAGTTTTATTTTGTTTTTTTATCATCTATCTATCTATCTATCTATCTATCTATCTATCTATCTATCTATCATTTACTTATCTGTTTGTTTGTTTGTTGTCTTCTCGATGTTTGTTTGTTTGGCTGTTTATTTACTCATTGGAATGGAACCACACTCAGTCTTCTGCTGAATCAGGGCACATTTCACTACATGGTATGCTTTGTAACCATGTATCTGACAAATCTTTTTGATCTTTGTATAAAACATCTCATTAAAATATGCTTTAATTTGACTTTGCCACATAGCTGAACAAGAAACGATTAATGGGGTGTGAATACTTTCTAAAAGCCCTGTAGCATAATAGACTTATAACCTTGAAATCAAAAGAGTCAAGTGTACATCCTCCCTCTTTCTCTATCACCATGGATTCAGGTACGAATAATCAATTGCTGCTGCTAAAACTACCCTACTATGCAAAACAGTATATAACTGCAGGCATGTTAGTACACCGACCAAGTGACCACTCCAAAACGTAGTGGCACCCCATCCAGGGTGTAGATGCATAGCTTGGTGCCCAATGAGCCACAGAAGGCCTTTGGACTACAATAATCCCAAGCAGGGTTCAGCGGTTAATGAAAATGGATGGATTTTCATTACGACTGCATTATTTATAGACATTTCACGTAAAGAAATGGGTGTGGATTGCTAGCAGTCAGTGATGTGCTACACCTAACAAGTCTATAAACAACACAACAAAGATACTTAACATTCAGCTCAGTTCTTGAGAGGAGGGGCATGTTGTTCACACCATCTGTCTCCATCATCTTCTCTCATTTTCCAAAGGCATTGTGCTACTGGTACTTGTTCAGCAGAAGGAATCAAACAACTGAAACGCTCCCTTTGGTGCAGGAACAAAATGGAGAAGAACTTTCACATCTTCGCCATCTGGAAGTCCTTGGAATTTGGCCTACAGTTAGTGACTCCTCACACTGACTTGTAAGGTTCAAATGCTGCTAGCTGGGATTTTGCCTGTGGAATGACTCCACTGTGTGATGTCAGCCTGGAGACAAATTTTTTTCACCTGAAGGAACAGCAAGAACAATGCAATCTCGAGAGTGACAGCGAAGCTCTCAGGTAAAAACCCATCAACTCACTGCACTTCCCTCCTACACAAGAGTCAAAAGCTGCACCCTACATATTGTTCATTACGTTCAGCATTTTACCCACCTCTCCTTCTCCACCTTTTTTTGTACAATTTGTGGATTTCTTCTTTTGTACAGAGGGAAGAAGACAAACAGATATCTGCAACAACTTGAAATTAATCAAATATTTGCAAGGAAGTTTTTTTTATTAATAGCCCAGAAGTTTCCCCCAAATATATTTAACTGATAAAAGGTTTTAAATTGCCATAATGAAACATTACAGATGTCACTGAAACTTCATTCTAACCATAGCAGAAGTAGTAATAAGAAAATGTTAAAAATAAATAAATAAATAAATAATGGGATGAGAAGAAAATGTAGTTATGTTGCTGTGCTCGTACGAAATTTTTTTTTGCATATTTCTTTGTGTTTATAATTGCTTTACTAAAAGAATCAGTTGTGTAAATACAATATTTCAGTCTGACTTTTACAGCAAAGCCTGGGATAAACAGCATATGGATGGTATACATCACGAGTGCTATGTGCTCCTGCCACTGTTCGGCTTCAGAGATTTCTCATGGAAACAGAAAGAAAGTCTTTCCTACTTGTTTACACATTAACACAGAAATTTCTTTCTTCACTCTCAGCCTCTCAAACCATCATCCAGTGTGAGATGACTAAGGTGTCATAAGGAAACTCGTAAACACCATTCACTGTGAATTAGCTGGCGCTGTAAAGTCAAGTTGCCCCTCCACAGTACACTCATTTTAACTCACTTGGGGTCAGTCATATCTTTCGACATGATCGCAACGCGGGTGGGTTTATACTGTATAAAGTCAGAAGTTCTGGTTCAAGCTTTCTGTCAGTCTTCAAAACCAGATCAAAAGTATAGGTCTGGGTGATTTAAGAGGAAATTTTTGAGCCGGTGCAAATAACAGCAAGTGACTGTCACTGAAAGCACCACCGGTTGAACCGGTGAGAGGGGCAGGAATGAGTGACCACACAGCAGCTGCCACTGAAGCGAGATGCCAATTTGCCACAAGGATGGAGGGTGACACAAAGAGAGGTACACAGCAGAGATGTCATTTCAACAGGCAATTACAGCCAGGCTGAGAGAAGGGGGTCGGCGTGGCAGTAGGTGGGCGGCCTGGTAGGAATGAGTACCACCTAATTGGAAGGCGTACGTAGACCACAGCGAGGGAGGGCAGAGTACGTTCGCACCAGCTGATGTGCTGGGTGAACACACTGGGGAGGGTGGCTGTCTGAGCCCTGCTATATTCTGGGACAATAAGATTCCAGTGTGTTTTCAACAGTTGGTGCTGTTCCCTAAAGTGATTAAAAATGTTAGCGTCGTATTATAGCCCACTTGACATTATTTTTTAAATTATGCAGTCGCTATATTTTTACCATAGCGGTTTAAGATGAGCCTTGCTCAAGGGTACTGTGCTTAGATTCTGGATTCAACCACTAATCCTTTTTTAATGCAAATGTTGGTAAGGAAAACACTACCTGAGCAATGCAGGCTTGTAACCCTGCAAACCTCATCTGACCTTTTTAATGTTTCTGCTTTTGGCCCTCGCAGTTGTGTAGTGCAACAGTGCGGAATAGTAAATGGTTACACACTCAGTCTTGCTGAATTCCAATTTCCAAAAAAAGATATTTTCCTCTTCCTAGATATTATGAAAATGGTTTTGCCTTGCGCTAAGAACTGTATAGAAGGTTTCCTGGATGTCTTTGGCTTTGAATTAAATTTTGCCGATAAGTGGTGGTGATGATGCTGTATTGCTCAGCTTCCCTCATGGGCACCAAGGGTCAATGCATAATCAATGAGCTAATAACACATTTCCCACAGTGTTACCGTTTTAATTTCACATTGTGTCTCCATCAGCAAAACTACAGTTTTCCGAGTCTCTACACCTAGAAGACAGCAGACGGTCCCCGACTTACGATGAGGTTACATTGCAATAAACCCATCGTAAGTCGAAAATGCATTTAATACACCTAACCTACTATCACTCCTGTGGCCACTTCAGCAACGGAACGTAGGTGGTCTCTTCGCCCCCTCTTCAGACTGAGTATTGATTGGATGACTGATTGAGGTAGGAACCAATCGTGAATGGGATTTAGTTCCTACCTGGACTTACTGTCAGTGCCCAGTCTTCTGCTGGCCTCAACCGGTTGTATACACTAGCAACTGCGTGGCAGACTGGGAGATGTGATCACTGCCGCTGCCCAGCATGAGAGAGTATTGTACCGCATATTGCCTGGGGGGAAAAAAAAAAAAAATCAAAATTCAAAGTACAGTTTCTACTCAATACTCTTCGCTATCACACCACTGTGAAGTCAAAAAATCCTAAGTTGGACCATTGTAACTTGGGGACCAGCTGTAGATTCTGGACATCAAAACATTCCTTTACCTTCAGCGTCTGTTTCCCTTTGCTTTCCCGGTTCTTTAATCAATATTGATCTCAACCGGGAGCTTCAGTTTTGTTGGTGTCAGAGAGGTGATACAGCATTATAGTGTACAAAGTTTTCCAGTCTCTCCTCTCATTCCTAGGAATGAAAAGCAAATGGTATTTCAGCATCAACATGCGTAGGTACCAGAGTACGAGGGCTTGGATTCACAAAGGGGCCAAAATTGAAAAGGTCTTGGGCTTGCATTACATCACAGACAACAGCACAGCCCTCTTTCTGCTCGGCAGAGATTAAAGGCATCAATTGGTTGATGAATTGGATCCTTTTAGTCCTGAACCAGCATTCGTTCAACAAGGACCCTCGAGTGCCATGTGGCAGATATAAAAAATCCTTCAGGGCTGACCTTGGGGAGACCTTCTAAAAAATTTGTTTACTTATGTTTGGTTCAAAAGGAGGAATAGAGGGCAGGCAGGCGGGCAAAAATCAATTACCTGAAACAACAGAATTGTTCACCATGGCATAACACTCACAGGACAGCGGTTGACATTGTGTTTGTTCCCTTCGCCCGAGGGAAATGTGCAGAGTTTTGTAGCAACAAATGTACCACTTGACCTCAGATGAACATGCATGGTCATTACCAAGAAAGATATTTTTTGTGCAAAAGATGGACAAACTGCTTACTGTTGCCTCAGTAACTGTGTCTTTCAGCTAAGTGGTAGGAAGTAGAGGTTATGTCTCAGGCTGTGTCAGAGGATCAAGCCAAGGTCTCTCATTCTTGTTCCCTGAATTTACAAAGCCCACAAAACTGCAGTCCTGGGATACATCTCGAATTCGTTGATTGCAGAATTTTTCATGATACATTATAAAATTCAAAATACAAATGAGACCGGTTAGGGTGGCTCAGGCTCAGGTAGAAAACAAAGGATTTCATTTCAGCTATGGGGCGGGGGCAAAAGTAATGAAAAAATTGGGGAAGTCAATAAAATTAAACCAAATGTCAATAAAACCCAGGACTGATAGACAGGGCAAGACTGAAGATGTTTGGCCTCTGGGGTTGGATAGATCTGTTCAGAATATGAAGAGAATAAAAACAGTTTAGTCTTCCTTTAACAGTTCAAGGTGCCAGATCCCTAGGTTCAACAGGGATGTATTGTCAGAAGAAGATGTGAGGACAAGAGTCACCAATAACCTTTTTCTCCACCAGTGGGGTCCTGGAGTTTAGAGGCCGATGGACATCTAATGAGCAAGTCAGCTGCTCTTCTCCATCATCTGAAGTAACCCATCACTCAGCTTTCTTCAAAAACTCAGGACAATACAGCAATATAGTGGAGGAAGGTATATAGAACTGTAATAAGCTAAAAAGATCTCTTTAAGTGTGATCATAATTTTTTCACAGCTATACAACAAGTATAAAAATAAAATGCAAATCATCAGGCACCAGACTGCATCCGCCTGGGCACGAATCTTGTCCTCTTATCATTACAAATAACATTACTTCATCCGAGGGGGGTCAAGCATCCCTAAATTCTGAAAAAAACAAACTATAACCATAAAATATGTTCTATATATGGCTTCTTTCTCTTTAAACACTTTAAAACTTATTTAAATTTCAAAGCAAGTGCTTGTTTATTCGGAAATTTAAAAAAAACAAAAAACAAAAAGAGATAATAAGGGGTGAAGTCCTACGATGTTATTTATGAAAATGTAAATTGTTAAAGCAAAAACGATGATACTAAGGCTTAAATAATTAAAATAATTAAATTCTTTCTCAGCATGCTAAAATTGAAATATACAATAATGCTTCAAGCTGCATATACAATCGGCTTAATTTTTAAATTTTCCTGCTATCCACAGAAAATTTGAGACAAAAATCAATATGCTCACTTGTGTAAAAGCCACATTTTTTATCAAGCATTCCTTTGTGTATTTGTAGATGCAGCGATATTGATGCACTGATTTACAGTCAAGCGCCAGTTTTTTTTGGACTGGTTGTCAATTTGCAAGAAAAACTTCATCTGCAGAGAAAGTAATCTGACAGTAAGAACGGATTGTTTAAAATTAGTTTTCTCCATTCTTTCTTCCTCCACACATTTTTTTAAATTGTTTTTAATTTTACATTTATTATACACGCATCTGGCCTCTTTTCAAGTGTCTGTGGAAGAAGACGACAGCAACTATGTGGGCGAGAATTGAACACTGCAACTTTCTTCAGGAGGTTTAGCTGGGATACCGAAGACACAATGAAAACCACAAGTGTAGTCTTGTCCTTGAATGTTAATAACGTCATGGAGGATGACAAAAACGTCCAAGTAAGGCTAAATAGAAAACAGGACATAAAAAAGGTATTTTTGACGCATGAGGTATGCAGTGTCGGCGGCGTAATTACATTTAACATTTAATAGAGGTGGAGCAGGGGAGTGCGGGGTCTCTCTGAAATAAGATTCAGCAAGTGACGGATCTTCGTCTTCCAAATTTAGAGCCCTTTGAATGAAGGTTTCTTCTTTGTCAAGACAAATGATTGATCCACGGTACATTAATGAGCCTGAAAGGAAGAGGTCAGACAGAATGGAGGACAAAGTCATTGCTCATGAGACGACTGGAAGAAAGTTAAATTCTGCCATGAATACCTGCGGCAGACATCATCTCTTGCTATGTTGTTTTATTTAAATAACATGTAAGAACATGTTGGATTTAATATATCATAGTATACATAATAACTAAAGTAGAAAAATAGACTGTATTACATTTACAGATGGTCCCATAGCTATACAATGGTCTGACTGACAATTTTTCAACTTTACAATTGTGCAATAGCGATACAAATCCAATAGAATTTGTACACCGTATTTTGAATTTTGACTCCCCCCCCACCAGGCAAACGATAGGGGAGTATGATATGCTTTCGTGATGCTGGCCAGCGTATCATGAGTGTTGTTTCCAACAAAGAGTGTTGCCATTAGCCGACAGCTAGCGCTAAACATTAGTGATTGTCGGTAAGCAAAAACAGAACACAATTTCCACAACTTAAAATAAACAAAACACAAGGTTTTAGCAAAACAGTGGATGTAGGAGGGTTCACAAGGGCCAATTCAAGGGCAAAGGTTAATTCAAAGACAGTACTAACCATCCAGAGCTCTGTAAGTCACGCACCTTTGCCGAACAGGAAGAGGTCGCAAGAGGCTCCTATTGAGGCCAATATAAGACTGAGCACCTACAGGAAGTCTGGGTAGGAACTGAATTCTGACCATGATTGGTTCCTATGCCAATCAATCAGTCTGAAGACGGGGGCAGAGAGACCATCGACTGACAGGAAGTTCGGGTAGGAACTAAATTCCATCCACGATTGGTTCCTAGGCAAATCACTCCACCAATCAGTGCTCAGTCTGAAGAGGGACCGCCTACATTCTGTTGCTGAAGCGGCCACAGGCATGACAGTAGGTTGGGTTATTAAATGCATTTTCAACTTACGGTGGGTTTACTGGAACAGAACCCCATCGTAAGTTGGGGACCATCTGTATGTTAACTGATTTAGCAGAACCTTTTCCTTCAGGTTACGTAGGTTGACGACTGCGTAGCAGTTGGCAAACATCTTTATCAAAGGTGACTTACAGCGTTAAGCCCTAAACTGCCTGCTTTCACCTCCTGCATCCCCACCGCAGAACAATGCAACACACACGCATACCGCACACACACACACACACACACACACACACACACACACACACACACACACACACACAGCGGGACATTTTAGTGCCATCAACTGCCGACTTCGCTGGAAACATGATGGCACAGCGGCTCATCGGCAAGCAATTCATCGTGAACACTGTCATAAAATATGCATTTCATTGGACGTCATGTAGCGCCGCTTAACTGCTCTTCGAATTTTCTTCCGAGTTTTGCACTAGGACGTAACCGCCGCATGTTTTTGTCATTATAATGTTTATCCAATTCCCACTTATTAAGCAATGACTTAATGATCAGCATCATTTCTGACTGCCTGCTGTGCTTCTGCAGAAATTTCAAAGAACTTGTCTCAATATTCCAATGCGAGCTTCCATGGGAAAGACATTGTTTCTGACAAAGCCATGAATATTTACCAGTTTTGTACATGACACCTACTTGACATTTATGATTTTTAAAAAGGTTTGCAGCACAAACACAGCTTCAGCAGTGACATTTCTAGCAACACAACATCTGGAGCCCAATTCAAAGTGACCCCCCCTTTAGTCTTGTGGCTGAACATCCAGCCGGGCTCTGTGCTTCTTCTCGAGGGGTAAGTGAATCTCAGTTGGTGCAGGGCCTTTGAGTCCTCCTTGAGAGTTGTCAGTCTTAAGGGTGTCCTTGCAGTCCACCTGTCTGCTGTCAGATCGGGATGGGCCCACTCGCTGGCTCTCGGCCTTGCAGGACGGCTCACCCCGGGAGTCACCCGTCCACCGAGGGGAGATATTTGAATAAATTTAATGAGCACCTGAATAAATCACTGTCACAGTCATGCCCCAGGGTCACACTAGAGCTTGCTGTGGTGCCTCCGTCTCCAGTTAACAAGGACTTGGCCCTCTCTCAAAAAAGACTTTCTACTGCACCAGCTAGAACTGGAGGGAGATGCCAGGGACACACCACTCTCTTTATAATCAACTAATATCAGCAAAGGCTGGGATCACATCACCCTCAGCCTCATGCCCAGACTTCCAGACCAGTCGGCTTCCTCAGTCTGGCAGCCGAGTGTTGCCGGTAAATCTCTGCATTTGCACTGTGGTTTTACTTTGCTGAACAGCGCTTGCGACCACAGACCCCCTGTTTACACTCATGCGCTGCGTGCAGCGTTGGCTGCCTAAACACAGGTGGCTTTTTAAACACCGGCACCTGAGCTCTCAAATACGCAGCCCCGCTGCGATCGCAACAGTGGCTCTCGGTGGGATAAAGCATCCAGAGACATTACGAAAATAAACAGTTTCTACAGCCACTCAGTATTCACTGTGAATACGGTTATGTAAAATAATACACATATTAGTCAAAACAAAATAAAAACGCAAAAACATGGCGCTACTAGAGCAGCACGACACTTTGGTTGGTGTGAAGTCAAGAGAATAACACAACGTATAGTAGCGAAGCAGGATAATAATTTTGCAGGAGCACGGAAAACTTGTGCTCGTGCAATTTGCACATTTTAACAAATTTTATTTATTTATTATACATGTGACCACATAAACATTCCTCTCTGCCATTGTGCACTCCCTTCTGTTTTGATGCTAAGCACTGGCCCAGCTTCTCATTTCATCAGCTGTTCTCCTGTCGGGCCTTGAGGAGTACGACCTGGAGTCATGAAGAGAGCTTTCATCCACTACAATTATTTGTCCCATTACCATCCTCAAGAGCATTGGAGCACTAATGTCCGCAGTCAACAGATAGAGGAATTGATGGAGAGGAGCAGTAATGGGCATTGTACACAAGTTTATTATTAAAACACATTCAAGCAAGATGTGCACATTGGTTTAGTCCAGGAGTGCAAGGGTTAAATGGATAGGTGGTATACAGTTGGCAATATGATGTAAAAACTGCAGCCACAGAGTTGAAAGATGCCAAATGTTTTGATATTTTTGGGACCAAACTGAAATTTGTGCAAAAACATTGCTGGAGGACTTGAGCCAAGGTGAGGGGACTGCAGAATCCTGAGGCAACCTGAGGAACACAGACCTTGCAAGCAAGGATAGGAGCAGAGAAGGGGTGGTGGAAAACTCACAGTGCTATTTCACGAGCGCTTTGGAGATGCATGACTTATCAGAGATTTTACTGAGGTGGCTCGACAGCAGCCACCAGAATTGTCCTCCCTGATGAACTCGGGTGCCACCCGTCCAAATATGCACCCTTTTGGAAGCCAAGTGTGGACCAAGCTGTGTGCAAAGTTTCCTTCCGGTGGGCTGTTGTCCAGCAGAACCTTTCTATGCCATTTTGTCCAAACACGCCCAAGAGGGCACCATTGCAGTTATTTTTGCTCAGAATCCTGACAAAACCTCTCAGCAAGAGCTTCAGGAGGAAATTCTGCCAATCCTTAGACTATCACATATGCCCCAAATCTCTGTTAAGACCTTTGTGGTGTTCATTGAGAAATGTCATAAAATTCCATATTCATTTGAAAATGTGATCACATTTATCAATCCTCCCCTCACCTGGGGATGCCAGATAGAACATCGCTGCTGTCAACCTGGATTTCCCCACCAGCTATTGTGGGTTTTGGAATTGAACACTGGATTTACACTGGGCAGGAGGCTAACAGGAGCAGACCCTGGACTGGGATGCCAGTCCTTGGAGGATAAGGACACAGAATTGAAAACCAGCTGGGATAGAGGGTTACACCATATCTCCTCACTTTGGCCAAATTAGAAAACATCTACTTCTGAAACCACGTGCAGAGAAGGGGAAGGAATGACACCTGTTCTGAAATTGCAGTTCCATAAGATGCGGTTCTTGTAGGAAGCATCTCATTTCTCCGTCAGGTTCAGAGCCACATTAAAAATCAGCAAAGTAAATGATTCTCAGCGTCTGCTTTTGAAGTCAGGCATGAATTTCGGTCGAGAGCCCCCAAATCCCACTTTTACGCTGTGAGTCGGCAAACGACCCATTGCTTGAAGAGGCAGCTCTCTTCTTGTCTCTTCTCTGAGAGCGAAAGGATTCTGTACTCTGTTCCCTATTTTGCCGCCGTGATTTGGAGCAGCAGGGAGCACAGCAGACAAGGACAAAGCCTGGCAACCTCAAGACTGTCAGCAAGAATCCCTGAAGGTGTCTTTCTTCTGCACCCTTGAGCCGATAGCTTAACATGACTTCTACCTGTAAGATGTCTGCCTGTATAAATACTAAGTATAAAAGTCCTGTGTCACTGTTAAATGTCATCTTAACAGAATATTAAGGTCTTTCGTATCACGAAAGTCACTTCAAAGTGAAATTGTACTTTTCCACATTTCACATGCAACACTAAACATGAAATACATACACATACAGCAATTAGACACAACTTTAAAACCAGCTGTCTGATATTATATAGGTCCCCCTCGTGCTGTCAAAACAGCTCTGACCCATCAAGGCATGGACTCCTCAAGACCTCTGAAAGTGTCTGGTGGTATCCGACACCAAGATGTTAGCAGCAGATCCTTTAAGTCCTGTAAGTTGCGAGGTGGGGCTTTCATGGATTGGACTTGTTTTTCCAGCACATCCCACAGATGTTCAATCAGATTGAAATCTGGGGAATTTGGAGGCCAACACAATGCCTTCAACTCTCTGTCAAGTCAAGTCAAGTCAAGTAGGAGTTTATTGTCATTTCAACCATGTACATGGTACATAATGAAACGAAACAGCGTTCCTCGAGGGCCAAAGTGCAACATAACACAGAGTGCAAATAAATAAAAGACATATTTTACACAGGGAGCGTGACATACTAGGGATTAGGGGGTACACTAGATACAATAAACATAAATAAATAAATATAAGACAGAGACAGTACACAGTGCAAGTGAGCAAATATATGAAGTTACCAAGAAATTAGCAGCAACAGTGGGATTGCTCGACCGTTCAGTTTATCTTTTCCTCTGGTTCAACAGTCTGATGGCTAGAGGGAAGAAACTATTTCCCATCCTGGTGGTAGAAGCCCATATGCTGCGGAACCTTTTTCCGGATGGCAGGAGGGAAAAGATTATATGGGAGGGGTGTGTGGGATCATCCACAATGCTGGAGGCTTTGTGGATGCAGCATGTGGTGCAAATGTCTGTAACAGAGGGCATAAGAGCTCCGATGATTTTTTTTTCAGCCGTCCTCACTATCGTTGTAGGATTTTGCAGTCTGAAGCGATACAATTTCCAAACCAGGCAGTTCTGACGCTCACGTGCCCATTGTACGTGCTTTTGGTGGTGGGCAAGGGTCAGCATGGGCACTCTGACCAGTCGGTCTATGGCAACGCAGCCCCATAAGCAGCAAACTGCAATGCAATATGTGTTCTGACACCTTTCTATCATGGCCAGCATTAAGGTTTTTCTGGTAGAGTAGAGTAGCTCTTGGGATCGGGGGATCGGGCATCAATGAACCTTGGGCGCCCATGACCCTGTCACCGGTTGTCCTTCCTTGGACCACTTTTGGTAGGTACTAATCTCTACATACCAGGAACCCCCCACAAGACCTGGCATTTTGGAGGTGTTCTGACCCGGTCGTGTAGCCATCACAATTTGGCCCCTGGTCAAAGTCGCTCAGATCCATACGCTTGCTTATTTTTCCTGCTTCCAACACAACTGACTGCCTAATGCATCCCCCCACCCCTTGACAGGTGCCATTGTAATGAGATTATCAGTGTTATGTAGTCACCTGGTTTTAATGTTGTGACAGATCGGTGTAAATTTGTCTGTTATCCAAATTTTTCTCATATTAGCATTATTTTTATTTGCTGTTTGAGACAGGTGAGTGGCAGGCCTTCTCTTTGGCAGATTAGTGAAGACCATTTACCGGGTGACTCTCACTACCGGGTGTCAGATGCCAGTGACTGGTTGAATGTTGAGTGAAGGAGTGACTCACTGACTGGTTTACTGACCAGGTGACTCACTGACTCACCGAGTAAGCTAGCTGGGCTGAGAAACTGATATGTTGCGCATTTCTCAGTTATGCTCTCTGAAGACAAGGGTTGGACAAGGGTTATTAATCACACCTACAGCTCATTTATTAAGCAGCAACCCTCACTCGGCAACCCGCAAGTCCCTCACCTTGCCAGCACTGTCAAACTTTAACCCCGGTGTCATGGGGATGCTCAAGGTGAGTGTCTGGAAAGGCCCCCCTGCTCTGGTTTCTCTTTTCCATGAAGGTCGCCTGAACAGCCTGCTAGGAGGTTTCTTGCCTCACCTGGGTGGGTTGGGCAAAGCGCAATGTCGAGGGTGGCAGAATAAAACACTTTCTGCTCCCACGTGTGTTCTACAACCAACCTATGAACACACCATATAAACCCAGTAATGTCTCCTCAGGGTGTTTAAACAGGAATAAACGAACGACTGGAAATGGAAAGGAAGGGACGCCGTGACTCGTCGATGCAGCCTTTCCCTTGTTATATCTGTACAAACGTATCAGAAATGCTATTTGCACAACTCATCTGGTCCTTCGGCACTTCCACCCCCGCCCTCCCCAGACCCTTACTCTGGCTGTCCTTTCATCAGGGTTACGCCAGGCGCTCTTTCGAACCCGTGGACAAACCTGCGCGCCGCAACTGAGGAAACATGACATTTACATTGTTATTTACCCACTCCCGGGGATATTTTCATTATTGATGTGCGCCCAGTTGAATTATTTAACACGGGAAATGCAACCTGGGAAATATTTATGCCGACATCGCGAGTTCACGTCCACAGCAGGACTGCGGAATAAATTTCCCGCTCTTTGCTCGACTGCGCAGCGGTGCTCTGGCGCGGCGCGTCTCAGAACATCAGACGTAACTGGGACGATCTCTAAGAACTCATACAACCATTTAAAATAGTCAGTGGCTTTCTGAAACCAGTCGAGAAACCTGAAGCCTTTTCAAATTCAGGAGGACATTATCTGTACTGGGAATGTTTATACTGCAAATCCAGGCCATGAGCTTGCGTGGCCACAATCGTGTCTCCTGCCTTCATGCTTTTCAGTTGTCTAAATGATGCCTGATGCTTGTACAATGACTTTAATAGTTATTGCAGGTCTTTCAAGTCTACCATAAAAAGAAGCGACAGAGTTGAGGTGAGCAGCACGGACTTTAAGGTCATTTTCTCTTCAACTGAGGATTACATTTATTCTTCATGCAGTTAACTGAACAGCACAGGCCACCCAGCTGAGGAATTTTGCATTGTCTGCCGGGACAGACAACTCCTGCGTGCAACAGGCTGAACTAAAGTCTCCTTGTCCCTCAAAAAATGCTGTTTCGAAGGACGTTTGCATCTTAGCTCAGGTATAGCTGAGGTGTGACTTGACCCCACACCAGCAGAAGTTTCAAGTCCATTAGAAGTTTGTTTTGTCATTGATAATAAACCCATTCCATTGATGGAGTCATTGTTGGCTGTTCGGTGAAGTAAAAAAGAAGCAAATTGCCAGCATTTTTGGCTATAAATAAGTTTTAATGTTTTTGAAGGTAGCAGTGATTCTATGACGTGGTTCTCTTTTCAGCAAATCGGAAATGGAGCGTATTTGAGCGCTGGCAGGCGACGGACCCGATTACAAGCAGTTGAAAAGAGCCGCCCGGACCCTTGCCTGGCGCTCAGTCTTCCGTCGATTCTTGCCAAAGTTCTGTGAGCTAAAATCCCTGTGTTTTCCCGTGCTTTCAACTCGCCCGTCGCGGCGCCTGTTCCTTGTTTATACTGTACACCTTGTTTCTTTTAATTCTCCGCTGTGTCTCCGGCCCTGCCGCTCGGCGGCGAAACTTCCAGTTTTTTTTTTTCCCCACTGTTGTTTCTGCACTACGCAAACCCGTGTTGTTTGCTTGTATTTTTGTTGCTCATCGTTTCAGTAAAACAGTTCCTGTCCGTGAAGCTGCTTGTGTTCCGCGATTGCTTCCTCCACGCCCTCAGCCCGTGACACCTGAATACAACTTAAAACATGCAGGTAGCTGCTGGTAGGCGACGGCTGCTTCCCACCATCATGTTGCTCAAACCCATCAGAAGGAGGTGGGCTCAGCAACCCAACTCACAACTGCAGGAAGCGATAAGAAAACCACCCCCGTCAGAGAAGCATACAGCAGTGTGGTAAAATTGAACATTTTCACCATGTTTTCTGTCTGTGGCGATATTTTGCACAGGTTTGGTGCAAGAATGAGCTGACTACCCAAGCTACTGCTTTAAACATTTAGACAAATTCCCACTTTCCTTACACATCACTGTCTGCGCCGGCATACGGTATAAATGCAGCTATCAAACCTCTCTGTTGTTAGAATTAAGCATATGAGGTTTGACCAAATGTAGCACACATTTACATCGTGGGCAGAGGTAGGATTTTTATATTTTGGGTATTTTAAAGTGCGGCTTAAACAGCGCCTGCTTATTTTGTCTGACGTGGCGAGCCAGAAGCTCCCTGGAAATGTCAGTCAGCTAAAGAAAGGAAAAATAAAATCTTTTAAAGCACTTCTGATTTTAAGTTAAATTTTCTGTCATCAAGCGGGTCTCTGCTTTGCCTCCAAACCGCACGTCTGGCCGGGTGTTGAGGAGGCAAACGGGAACCTGAAGATGTTGCAGCACTATGGGCTCAAATGTTTGATCCTTCCCAAAATGTATACGGAAACAGAGGGTGTAAATGAAATGCAAGCAAGACAGGAAACTTCACTGTACTTTTATATATTTTGGTATGAGTGGTGCAGCGGAGTGGCGAACAGCGCTGCCACTTCATAGCGCCTGGGCTGTTTGGTTTTAGGTGGAAGCCTGGTTCAGTCTATGTGTACTTTCCTCCTGGTGCTCTGGTTTCCTCCCACAGTCCAGTAATTTGCTTTTCAACTTAATCACTCCAATTTGCCCAAAGTGTGTGACTGTGTCCCTCCCCCCCGCAATTTTCTGGCATCCCATCTGGGGTACGGTTTTATAGATGACTCCAGAAAAGGCTCAGACCCATCATGATCCTGACCAGGACACTCCAGTTCCTCCTCTTCTTGTGTGGATTTCTTTATAGACACTATAGCTGGGGCCACCCATTCCAGGTTAACTGGTGTTGGCGATTTCAGCTGGAGAGCCCATAGGCCCAGTTGGACAGTAGGGAAAACAAATGGCCAAACCTTGGGCCATGACAGACCCTTTCCAACTCTGCGTTGCTCCACTGAAGACTTCTGAACTGAATCTGATCACAATACAGCATGCAGAGACATTTTTTCTGTATGGTTTCATTAACCAGGCCACTATCAGAGAAGTAACCCTAAGACAACCAGCACTTACCGGCGGGACTGGCTCTTATGAACACAATTACTTCCCCTAACTGGATCTGTACAGCTACTATAGTCCATTATCACTCAAGGTTACCATATCACTGCGATGGACCCATCACCATCACTCATGTTTATAGCCATCAAAAGATAAAACAAATCCGAAAAGCCAATCCAGTCCTCGAACACAGACAGCAGTAACACGGCTACATTTAAAAGGATGCGTCGGTCGATAGAAAACCGCGGGTCGAGTGCTTTGCCCAGACGGTGACGTGTCTGTATAAATGGCGACAATTGGCTCAACTTTCCGTTGCCTACGGAGACCTCAGCTGTCTCGCTGGATGCATCGTGCTGCTCCATGTTCCCTCTCAAAGAGGGAATTGTTTGTGTTCTCCGTGAAGTGCCACAACTTTCTGCCTTCGGTGTGTATAGAAATGTCAAGATGAGGACTCGAACTCATCAGAAATAATTGGACCCTGTTTGGATTCTAAAAATAATATAAAACAACAGACAGTGAGCAGAGTTATATAAACCTTTCCTTGGTTACTAACCCTGCAGTACAAATACTCCGTGGTGCTTCTGTCGTCCTTTGGGTAGCGAATGCTCTAATGCAAACTATACGAATAAATTAGAGGGAAAAAAGAAATAAAAAAAGAAAACATCAAACGGATCCTCGGTCTGTCGATATAAATCATAACAGGCTGAGTTCTTTTGCTGCCATTTAGGAAAAAACAGCAATAATGGTCCCACCGGCACCACCGCCAGCCTCAAGCAGTCAAGTTAGATGTCAGCTGGTTTACAGGACACCAGCAATGGATAAAATATCTGTCTGTAAACAGGGCATCAGCAGAAAAACTGATCTGCTGCCATCTAAACATACACGCCCTCCGACCCATTCTGGAAATAAACTGTACGAAAAGCAGAGTTCGCTGTGTTCACTTCCCAACTTGTGCACCTGTGTGGGTGGACGTGGTGGCATCCGCTGGATGGTGAAAGATTACTTTGCCCAACATTGCGGCTGCATTTTAACAAGACAACTGATCGAGAGGGTTAGATGCATTCTGCCAAGATAGGCCAGTGCTCCTGGACCAGTCAGTTAAATCAGTACAACTCACAGCTGGGCAGTCAAACACTCCGCTTGGAGGACAGCAGCAACTTGCTCAGCACAGTCTGGGGGACGAAGGGTGATTTTTTTCTTGCAAGCAGACCCAGGAGAACCCATTTAATGAAATAACTCTTTTAAGTACCTGGCAGAGTTCACTTTTTCTATTTTTTTTCCCAGCTGCACCCATGAGCTTTAAATTTAAACACATTCCAGTTTCCAGGATTCCAGCTTCCAGCCAGCTAACAATAAGGTGGAAGCAGATAACTTGTCAGCATGAAAATCACAGCAAGGAAGAAACACGCCGCCTTTTTTTGAATAGAATATTATCTCTGATTCAGATGTGTGCCTCTCTTTGAATATTTTAATCCTAGCTTTGTTGTCACAGTCACAAGAAAATAATATTAGTGAGGCCAACAGATAAGGAACTTTTGAATTCCACCCTGAGGGCTGGATTCTTTGCAGACATTTTTTTTTTTTTAAATGTGTCTGGGGGATGCGAGGACCCCCACGAGAGAGAAGCTGCATGGTGTGCAGCATTCAAATGAGTAAAACAGTAGAAGCCAACTTGAGGTCTTTGGGTTTCCCAGAAACTGTTGAGAACTTCCCAAATTTTGCAAATGTAAAGGAAAAGCATATCAGGGGCTTTTCAGGGCTACATTATCATCTTTCTTTCTTACCAATTTAAAGCCCTCAAATTGGGGTTGCAGAGCAGAAGAGAGACCATCCCAAACACACGTGAGTTATGTGTTTCCACTGCATGTGGTCCACCACGAGAGACAGAGAGAGGAACTGCATTAGTGCCCATTTTGCAGTTGACAAATTAGCTGGGAATTGCCCGAGAGCAACACAACACTAATGTGTGTGGTGTGTGTGAGTGCAACCGAAAGACTTTCTGATCCAGGCGATGGTGGGTAACTCATCTATTTTTATATATTGTGCCTCTTCTCACACAATATAACATGGCCTCCGTTTTGAGCGTCAAAAAATATGTGCAATATTATAATGTGTATGCAAATTCCCTTAGCAGTGAGTTTTAGCGACAGCTGCTGCAGCCAAGCTGCTCTTTTTCAGCCCTTAAACAATTTCCACAACCCACTGTCTTACAACAAAAGCATAGCAAAGAGTCATGCAGAAAAGTCAATTAATTGCCTCTATTAACATAAGCAAGCCACATCCTTACTGGGAATAAAGAGCAGAACCGAATCATTTTCATTGTCGCTTGGAAATTAAATTAAACTTCCTTCTCCTAATGAAATTGCTGCAACTATGAGCATTGAATTATCTGTTCAAAAGAACATGCGATTGGTTTGATACGGACTCCTGTATACGTGGCAACCCAATTTAGATTTCAATCAGAGGAAGACGTTTTCAGCTGGTTTTGAAATGCATAAAATGAAGCGGCAGCATAAAATTGCATTGCAAGGAAGTAGTTTAACCCTTACATAGGGGAAATGACATGCAATTTCATCCAAGGAAGCAAAATACACAAAAGCTTCAGGACCAATTCTGAGAACAACATATTTGCACGTAATTGTTGGACAAACCCGTTCTCCAGAGGGATGTACAATTCCCGTTTTAGCTGAAACGTTTGTACGAGGAAATATGCAGTGCCACGTAGCACAAACTCACTCGCATTCCCTGATCCTCCACATCATCACGTTGGGGGAGGTAATGACACACAGGGGTTACAAACTTGAACACCAGTAAGCACAAGAAAAATTCCCGTCCTGTCCATTTGGAGTTATGTGTTTCAGCAGGGAAAGTGCCAAACAGCAGCTGAACATCCAGGACACAGAATAAGATGCATAATAGTAAATAACAGCGCAAACAAATCAAGAAAAAAAATACACACACACACACACACACACACTGGATAGTACACTGGTAGCAACACGACAAGGACATTTCCAGTAAGGGTCCTTGGGCTTAGACCCCTAACGCTGAAGCAAGCCTACATCAGAAAAATAAGGGAGAGATTTATACATAAAGCCATACCAGCTCGGATGTCGCCCAGGTTAACAAGGTCAACATCAGTTGTTGAGGGACCAGGAAATACTGATGGAAAGTGGGCTACTGGAACAAGACACATCTGGACTAGGACTGATAACTTGGAACTGATGGAATGCTACTATAACAGCAAGCCCAAGGAGAGAGGCTACATGCACTGAATTTGGGAACTATGGATGACCAGAAAACCAACCTACCGTATTTTCCGCACTATAAGGCGCACCTAAGAGCCTTAAATTTTCTCAAAAATCGGCCGTGCGCCTTATAATCCGGTGCGCCTTATGTGTGCACTAAGTTCCAAAATCTGTCAAAATGTTGTGCGACTTTGATAAGCGCTCCGTTTGACTGACTGTCGGACCATTTCCTGCTGACACAGGGATGTAATACGTACGCTGGCAGTGATAAACCAATCAGAGAACAGGACGTAATACGTAAAGTATGTACGTGGGAAGAATAAACCAATCAGAGAACAGGACGTGATACGTACGCTTACCTCCGCCACGCCTCCGGTAGGTATACTACCGGTATGCTGCAAAACAACAGAAGCGTCTCTACAGTCACCATTC
Organism: Heterotis niloticus; assembly: GCA_018136845.1. Taxonomy (NCBI): domain Eukaryota; kingdom Metazoa; phylum Chordata; class Actinopteri; order Osteoglossiformes; family Osteoglossidae; genus Heterotis; species Heterotis niloticus. Next base: position 28,649,691 of record CM030894.1, on the reverse strand, counting down.
GACTGAAGGCAACAACGATAGCACAAGACATGAAGATCGAAAACTTTCAAGGAGGTCCATCTTGGTGCTTTCGTTTTATGAAAAGGCAAGGACTACCGTGGCGCAGCAACTGCCAGCGGATTACAAAGATAAAAATAATGTGTGTATTGTTAAACAGTAGAATAAAGTTCAACTAAACTCACTGTTTTGCTTCCGTTACCTTTTTTTTGTAGTCCGTATGTTTTAGCATGCGCCTTATAATCCGGTGCGCCTTATGTATGGGTTAAGTACAGAAATAGACCCCGTAATTGAGACTGCGCCTTATAATCCGGTGCGCCTTATGGTGCAGAAAATACGGTACATGCTGACTAAGAAGCAGCTCTTGGCCCAGTATTCTAACATCAATAGAAGGAAACTACTCTCACAGCTGGAACTTGAAAGACTCCAACCACAGAGTGGGAACATTACAGCTGATGAAACCAATGAGCATCCCCCAGCAGCTGCAATTACAGAGAAACCACCTGCTACTCCACCACCAGTCATGACAGCAGCATCCAATGAGCTGAGGATGAAGATTGAGGCCCAACTGCTACACCCGGTCAACCCTCGGGTACAACTCCCTCAGCTAACTGCCAAAATGCCTTTGAAAGAGATGTTCACAGAAGTTAACAGTGCTCTGCTCAATATCCCCAACATCACTGAAAGAAATGAGCTTGTATATGCTATGTATATGCAGGAGGAAACAGATGTCATTGATGTCAAGACACGAAAACTCCATACTCCATGGAGGGTTCCACCCGAAGTCCAGCAGCCTGAGACTCTACAAACAACGAGTAGAAGGAGGACGAGGATTAGTGAGTGTCAGAGCCACTATCCAGAATGAAACAAGGAACATCCGTGAATATATCAAGAAGATGGCTCTCCAGGACGAACTGATAAATGAGTGCCTCAAGCAGCAGAAAACAGTAGATGGTGAGAAGGAAGAGAAGGCATCATGGAAGACCGAGCCCCTCCACAGAATGTATCATTAGCCAATAGAGGAAGTGGCTGACATCAAGAAATCCTACCAGTGGTTAGAAAAAGCAGGCCTGAAGGACAGCACAGAGGCTCTGATCACGGCAGCATAAGAACAGGCCCTAAACACCAGATCTGTGGAGGCTGAGGTCTACCACACTAGACAGGACCCAAGGTGCAGGATGTGCAAAGATGCCGCTGAGACTGTCCAACACATAGTAGCTGGGTGCGGAATACAAGCTGGGACAACATACACTGAAAGGCATAACCAAGTGGCGGGGATAGTATACAGAAACAAAATGAGCTAGAAGTCCCCAAGTCCCGATGGGAGGCACTACCGAAAGTGGTTGAGAGCAACAGAGCTAAGATCCTGTGGGAATTCAAGTACCAGACAGAAAGGCAGCTGCTGGCCAATCAACTAGACATAGTGGTGGTTGAAAAGGAGCAGAAAACAGCAGTAGTGATAGATGTGGCTATCCCAGCTGACAGTAGCATCAGGAAGGAGCATGAGAAGATTGAGAAGTATCAAGGCCTGAAGGAACAACTGGAACAAATGTGGAAAATGAAGGGCAAAGTGATTCCCGTGGTAACAGGAGCACTGGGGGCTGTGACTCCCAAACTTGGAGAGTGGCTCTAACAGATTCCAGGTACAACTGAGGTCTCTGTCCAGAAAAGTGCAGTTCTAAGAACAGCTAAGATACTGCACAGAACCCTCAAACTCCCAGGCCTCTGGTAGAGGACCTGAGGTTCAGGAAGGCATACACACACATACCACCCCCCCAATTAGGGGAAGGTGAGAGGGAGATATTACTTTTTATATATAGGAGTAAGACTGCGGCAGAAGGAGTTTTGTGGAGCATTTGTGAGTACAGTGTTCTTGTACTCTATAAATATTGAGAATTTTCCAAAAAGGGGAAACTCTTGTTTTCTTTGACCGCTATTTTCCTGGTTTTTACTGAGGTTAAGGAGCCAGGGTACAACGGTGCAACTTTTTTTTTAATGCCTCGTAAAATGTTCAGCAAGGAAATGCCTGTAAAGTTTTTTTTTTATTATTATTAATTTACATAGCAGATAACGTTGCTGAACCTAGACCTGACCAGCTGAAGCATCCCCAGATCATAACACTAAAATCCAGGTATTGACTTTTTTTTGGCCGGGCAGTGTATATAAACATATACACATATATACTAAATAAATAAATAGCACAACCTCCTGTCTGTCCTGTCTGATACTGACTTCACTTTAGGTTCAATCATTCAGCTGATGGCTTTGACCACCCTGAGGGGCATGGAAAGATGTCCCAGCAACACAAACAATGGGAAAATAGTTTCCTAATAAAGGACCGTGGTTTTACTTGCATTAAGCAAAGAACTGTTAAAGTCATCTGCTGGAAGTTTTTAACCATTTTAGCTTTTTGTAAAGATGTGAGCTTCTGCAGAGCTGGAAAACATCTTCTGTAGGCCTCTGTGTGTGTGTGTGTGTGTGTGTGTGTGTGTGTGTTAGTACTTTTAAACACTGGGCAAACTAAAGTGCAGGTTTCTGACAGAAGGTACAGGAGGGGTCCGACCAGCCTTGTGTAAGTGGAAAGGTTCAGTGGGTACCACTGGCTGGGTCTGCAGAGGTTCAGTGGGTACCACTTAAATGATGCCGCTTGTCTGAGATGCTGTTCGTTTGTAGAACAAACCGGCAGACGGGATTCCTTTCAACTCGGAGCCGCGAGCTGTCTGACTGACATTGAGGAACCTTCCCACAGTTTATATGGAATTTTTACTCACTCTTCATTCAACAGCGCTCTATCTTGGCATTCAAATGCATTTGAATAGAAAAAATAAGACAACCGATAATATACAGCAGAAGAATTTTATTTCCCCAACATCCGCTATGTAAATTAATTCCCATTAAAAAAAGCTCTGCAGGCACTTTCTCACTCAACATTTTAGGACGTGTTTCCATTATTTATCGAACACGATGAAAGTGGCTTTGACAGAATGAGGAAATGCAACAAACAAGTTTATTTCTCAGGTTTTATTAAGCCGAAGCTAGTGACTCTCAGCACCGTAACAAGGAGAGGATGAAAGTGTTTACGCATGGCTTGCGGTGTTTGACGTGATAGCCTGGGGTCGACTGTTGTGAAGTTACAGGGATGCTCGAGGTAAGCAGTAATGGAAGGAGAGCCATTAAAGAAGGAGAGGAGAAAACAGTCTGGCTTGGCCTCATCAGTCTGTGACTATTTTTAAGATGCAGGGGGGAGCTGCGGATGAGCTACAGCATCTGTTTGGTTGTCATGTTCTATGATCTGTTTGCTAAGCGGAACGTCTATCCTTATGCGATTTGCACAGCTTGCTGGATGCATCTCCGCCGAAGTTATTGTGTTTAAATACAATATGAAAGGGGAATAGCATCGCAGCCCAGCACTTTACCAGCTCTTCTTCCACAGAAACAAACAAAAAAGCAAACAAACAAACAAAGTAAGAGGAAACCGTTTCTATCATTTCTGTGCAGTATGCAGATAATGCAAACTAAGCGCAGGCCTGGGTAGAGAAGCTCCAGCAAACCTGCAACTTCAGAATTGCTAAGAAGAAGAAAATGAATAAGAAGAAAAAATAAACACAGAAGGTGCTGTGCACTTAGACAACAAAAGGATGTTTTGTAAGAGAACATGTTGCTTCCTGCAACTCGGGGCTTTAATTTCTCTTATAGTTTGATATGGAAACTTTTACTGTAAATAGTTTTGCACATTTACTAATTTTCTTTGCGGTGACCGAACATATTTTGGTTTGCTGAAGAATCTCCCGATTCTAAAACCTGCAGTTGGCAGTGCACAAATATCTCCTTAGTATTTCCAGATATCACATCAGTTGTGTATTTAGCTTTCGTCCAAAGTAGCACAACTGAGTAGAGAAAAGAGCAGCTTGTTTGTTTGATATCAACTGCAAAAGTCTCAGAGTTACAAAGGAAAGGGTTACATCCACAGGGACTCAAGAACGTTGCTGGGATTCGGATTCACCAGGTTCACTCCAGAAATTGTTGCCCTGTGCCTCTTGCGCACAAACACGCAACTTTTCCACTCAAATATACGCACAGTGAGAGGTTCCAATTCCCCGCTTCGCCTCAACGCCTCGAAGAGAAGCTTTGATAAACCCACCCGAACATTGGGAGAACATGCGAACACCACCGAGAGAGAAGTGAACCCACAGGGCTGAGAGACAACTGCACCACCTGTTGCAGCAAAGTGCTGCCAAAATAATACACTGAATTCCTTTAGTGAGGTAAGGCGAAATAGAAAAAGGTGTCTGATTTGAAAGAAGAGCAGAAGAACATTTTTGTGCCCTTGTCTGCCCACCTGTCAGAGTCTGCACAATAACTCTGGGACCAAGCAACCCACTTGCACAGGCCTGCCAGGAACACAAGCTAAACAATCGGCCCTGTTTATGCAAGGCCAGCTGACAGCTGTAATCGGTGGGATCTCCATACGGCCGCTCTGGCAGATTCTAGGTGAACCAGTGTTCAGGTGGGTGTCTGTTTCCTCCTCTTTCATCTGCTTCTTTTTCTCACTGACGCTCACTCACTTTCTCACTGAGATCTCATTTATCAAGAAGAGGAGAGACCGGGACAGAGGCTGAGATTTATGACCTTCAGTCAAACTCCAACATAAGACACTGGTCCACAGCGCTCTGATGTATCACCTGAATGACACACCAACCAGGTAACTATACCAGAAGAGAACATTTGTGCAAGCATCCGCCCTCGCTTAAAGATAATCTAGGCAGGTAAATGTTTCCTAAAGTGTCGTTCTCCCCAGAAAGAGGTGACATCTGACACAGAAGGGATCATGGGAAGACTTTGCACCTTGACACACATGCTGCCACGTAACAAATTCAATTCTTTACCAGCTGGGTTGCAAACAATGTAGATGTGCAGCCAGGTGTCTCCTGAGCCCCCTTAGGTTATTGCACTGTCAGCATTTCTGACAACTGCTTATTAGAAATACGATCCAATTTCACAACAAAAACACTCCAACGTAAGCAGTCTCGGCCAGATCCTAACACCTCGAGTCTTACCAAAAGCCACCCAGCATGCTTCGTGGCTAATGTTTCCTACCCAAAGCCATTTTGCACTTGAATGTAGCAGTGTAACCTGCTAGAGGGCTTCAACCTTGGTCTCAGGCTACGGAAGGGACCCTCTCCCAAACTGCAAATGATATTCTTCAGGTTTTACATTCATGCCCTAAACATGAAGCATTTGTTTTGCCACAAAAAACTAAGATCCAGGGTGGAATAAGATTTTCATCCCAACCTGAAATCCACTCTACAGTCAAGACCAGCTTGTCTATGCTTCACTTCAGAAGTAAGAACCATCATCTCAACCACATGGAAAAAGGGCAACTCCTTTGGCGAGTGTCTTATTTAACATATTATTCACAACATTAATATTATTTAACACTGCTAATGCCAACGTATTCACTTCTCTCATTGACTTACTTCTTTAATGAGGCCTTTTCCATCATTTAGTTTGCTTAGCTAGAAGACACCTTTGCCCCAGAGGGCACCTTTTCCATCGATTGGCAAGGCTCAAACGGAGGGCAAGCTAAGAAGGGGAGGTCAGGCCCAGTGGGACGCTGATAAAGGGCCTGAACTGTAACACTTAAATTAGTACAAAAAGATGATCACTATTATTAAAACATTTATTGGACCCAAGCCCTTGGGAAGAAAAGCTAATCGGAGAGCACGATAATGAGAACGAATGGCACCATCATCGTGCCAGCTCAGTCCTGGGGCTGAGGACCTATTACACTTGGTGAAATATTAATGATTTGAGAACTAAAGCCATTTAGAAGGCATCTTCTGCAAAATGCAGACCAAGACAGCCTCTCTGGTGGCCTCGTGCAGGCCAGAGGCCGCGGGTTTTCCTCGAGCAGCTAGCACCTTGGTTATAGGGCTTCTGCTTGCAATTGTCGGTCGCGGAGCCTCAGAACATCTAAGAAGGAAGTTCCAGGGACCGACCCTCAGCTGTCCGGCCCCCTTTTTGCCATCAAATATTATTTATCCACATTAAAGTTAATGAAAAAGGTGAATTCAGGCTTGCTGAAGTTTGCATTATAAGCACAATTGTAAAATGTGGGGTTAAAACACTGTGTGTCAAACTGAGGTATGTGGTGTTCATAAGTGACCAACCAAGTGTAGATGTGATGATCTGGGAGCAGTAGTGAGCAAGAATGTGACAAAATAATTATTTTTTCAGCAACATGGATCTCATTTTTATAACAACCCAGTATAAACTCGAATCAATGCACTTTCCTTCCTCCTTCACTTCAACTACCTTGCAAGAAAGGGTCATGAACTTATGACCTAACGCAGACAAGCTCAGTGGGGCTGCACGCTCTACCAGCAGAGTTGCATCTAAGAAGACCTCTAAACGGGACAAAAATTGTACCGGACGGTTGGGTACTTGACCGCTTACTCCAAGCATGAACCGGATGACCATATCTCTGTAGAGGTTGATTTTCTCCAGTTTGACATCCATTTTTGCCCCCCTTTACTGGAGTCCTGGATGTGAGAAAATTTACTGGGATTAATTAAAATATTCCAAATGTTTAGAGTTGTTTAAAACAACTCTAAACAAAATTCATGCTACTATGGCTGTCACTGTAGATGCACCGCTTCAGCAAACCGAGGCCACGGTTGAACGTTCATGCTTTTTGGTCCGTAGCTGGTTTCTATCCCCGGGATCCACTTGCAGTCCCAGGTACAAACAAAAGACCTCACACTCCACGGAACTCAAGATCCAAGGCATCAAAAAAAAGAAAGAGAAAAATGACATGCTGTCTTGAACCGCTGTGCTTGCGACGCTTCATCTGGCCTCTGATGGGCCATTCCACAGGGTCTCTGAGGATCCTGTCAGTCATGCTTCATCTGCCGACAGACAACTCTCATTCTCGCATCCTCCTCCTCCTCCTCCTGCACAGCAATGTCTGCCGAATTTGACCGAATCCGAATTCCAGTTTAATTACAGAGTGATTTGGGCTAACCTGTGCAGTGTTCTCCAGTGTCTATCAGTCAACTGGATGGAGCATCACAGGTGAAGTGGAAACTTCAGGGTAACATGCATGCCGCTGCTGCCTGGACAAGCCAGAACCTCAGGTGCTGGCTTCATAGACACCCATACAGATGCCATTTTAACTCTTAACCTCTACCAGTGAGTGGGTTGTGGAAACTCTCCACAGTGGCTTTTGAGCGACCACTGAATACACAGACATCCGCTACACGGAGGATGAAAATCGACACCCCGGTGGTGACGCTAGAAGACCTGCACGTTGTATCTTCATACGGGGAATGAACAAGCAGAGTCACAGACACAGGTTTTGACAGCGTAGCAAAAAAAAGGGATGCCATGGTGCTCAATTCAAAGCTTAAATTCCTTTTTAAAACACATTTATCTCAAGAACAGTTGCTGGTTTTATGGTCTGTTTCGAAATGCCCTTTTCTACAACCTGATTTGCATGTTGCTTTCCTCAATGCAAATTCAAGCACGATCAATAATGCAATAAACTCCATTCAATATAAAGTGCAATAATACAGGTTATTGTGTTAAGGTCAGGATGAAGGTGCAGGAGGTTGGAGGAACTCTCCCCATCCTGTCGACAATGCAGCCTCGAAACATGAAATCGGCGAGCTTCACTCTCACTCAAAAACGCTTCTACGCTGGGATGTGGCTGCTCCGCAAAATGGCAGAGAAAAGCACTTGATTTAAATATTGAAGAAAACAAACAAAAAAAAAACATTTTGGGAGCAGTGACATTAAAAATGGAAGTTGAGCCGCAGTAAGAGGAAACTCTTCGGCTGAGACTACCATTTTTTTTGAATCCATAAACCCACAGCAACATTTTGATCCATGCATCGAACCAAGCATGCGCACAGATGGGCAGCGCTGCTGCAAAAGTGCATTTGTGGACACCATCACTCACGCTTCTTGCTGTGAGGAAAAAAAGAAAAATCCATATTTAATAAAAATATTCATTTTTACTTACTATTGAGCTACAGGGGTTGCTTCAAAATGAGCATTTGTTAAGGTAATGAATTTACTTGTTTTTCCTGCAGGATGATTGCTTATTGGAAAACAGTCGGAGAGACAGTCTGCGGGGGGTGGGGGTGGTGTACTGTACATGTTGGACAAATGCTGCCTTTTTGGTGGTGCATAAATACACATTCATTCTGTTTACGGACAGTTTTAGGCATCACATTCCTTTATACAGATTTACCTCATATAAAAAATGCTTTTTTCAAAGATCTTTCATGCAGAAGTCTGAAAATAATAATAATAATAATAATAATAATAATAATAATAATAATAATAATAATAATAAAGAAGGCCAATTATCACTTGTCTGTTCATCCCAATAAAAACCCAGTGAAACCCATAGTTTCCCTAACAATAAGGTCCATAGAAGAGCAGCTGTAATAAAGAAGTGAAGAATATCTGGAACACATTCATTGGAAGGAGAAGTTCTCAAGGCAGCAGTGATGTTTGTATTCAGATGCAAGCAGTTTACTTTACACACTGCATATGGGCAGATGTGTTTTAATGTAGTGAGAAATTGCGTTTTCCTTACTTGGTCATTGCTCATTGCTGCAAGAACATCACAGATCTGCACATATGCATCCCACAGTTCTAGCAGCTGCAGTGGTAACCTCAGGCCTGGGCTGTTCTCTCTGCTGCAACTCCAATAGCTTCAGCTACAGGTGGTAGCTGATATGCCAGAAAGCACAAGGGGCTACAAACAAAGTGAGAGCTCTGCAGCAGAGGCAAGGCCAGAGCCTTGGATTTAGCACAGAAGGTTGAGCCCAGGGCCAGTACCACTGCTGTCTGGAATAGTGGAACTGGGCTCTACATGCACAGCAAATGCAGACCATTATTAACCTCTTAGACTCTTACATGTGATATCTGCAAAGCGAACATCATCTGGACCATTTTTATAAAAGGTGGGTATACAATAAAGCCCATAAGGTTGCCCTGAAGGATGTGCATTTCCCAATATTACACCTCGATCACTGAGCCCAGATCTGTGTGCATGCAGGATGTGGACTTTGGGACACCATGACTTCACTACACATGTGGACACCCTGTAGGCCCTAACACATAGTCACAAAAAAAAACCTAATTTCCATTACACCCCTGTTTAAGCACTGGCTGCACATTACCTTCATTACCTTTGGAGTGACAGAATGGCAAGCAAACACCTGTCCTGAACACTTTTCCTAATCTATAAGATCTAAAATAAAAAAAAACTTTAAGCAACAACTATGCCTCTTCTTGTCCTGTGAACCAGTGCATTTGTCACACAATATTTACTGTATGTTAAATAAAATGATTATTAAGTATAATAATCTATTATTAGCAAATAAGTTTGAGCAGGAAATTAGAAAACATGTCTTCCAGAGGAATATGACACTGATGGATTACCGTCCTTTCACTCTGTCCAGTTTACCCCATTTCCTGCATTCTACTCCAGACCTTCTGCCCTCCCATCAACCCACCTCCATGGTATACACTTCACTGGGGCCTACCTTTTGCCCTTTGGTACTCTCACCTCTGCACCTCCACTACACTCACTCCCACTAACCCTACAACTCTTTCTCTCAGACTGGACTTTGGCTGACCTCCAAAAGACCCTCCAAGTTCCATTTTTCCCCAATCAGCCTGCAAGTAGGTAATCTTCTCCCTCTACATTACCTCCCTCCTTTCACCTCGCCTCAAGGCCTGTCCATCACTGCCATCCAGACCCAGGGGGTTCCAACCGTTTCACTGTCACAACACCTTTCTCTTTCCACCTCGGCCACCAAACGCACCCTCATGTTCAGCACCACCCTTTCTTTTGCTGGAGTGCCTGCATTCACTTCCTGTCTCTGGGACCAATGATCCTTCCATTCCTGCTTCCTCTATCCCTCTCCCCAGTTACAATAGCTCGAAAGGCTGATAAGCTCGACAAAAGTATTCTTTCTTCCTGTGCTTGACAGAGGAAGTCACCAAATAGCTATCAGTTACAATGAACTGTTTTCAAAACTGTCACACAGTCAATTACTTGTTTAAGTTCGCTGGAAAGCAGTGGGGATTGTACCATGGTACATTTTAGTCTCACGTTTACTTTAACCTACGTGTTTAAGACTTATTGTTTAAGACCTGCCATAACATGTCAGTCTAGGCCACCCACAGCATCATCCCTATCTATTTCTTTACTGTATAAATGTACTCTCACAACATCTGGACTTGGTCAGCATCTACAAGAAGACATTTCTTCTTTAAAAGTACCGTACAGTAACCCTGTATTTGTTGAGGAGGTCTTCAGAACTGAGACCGAAACTAAACGTATTTTAGGGTCATGTTAAAGCAATGTTTCACGATCCATTTGTTTCAGCCCATTACACAAAAGACCATGGAAAGAAAAGGGTTAGATGCCAAGCAACCATGTGAATTTGATTAATTTCAGCCAAAGAACAGAACTGTTCTTCTAAAGTAAATCCACACTTTTCTTGTGCCTGAAAAGTACTTACAGCACTTTTCAAACACCAATGCAGAATCTGGTAGCAAGAATTGCACAGTATATGTACAGTAAATGTACAGTGATAAACCAAATAATAATAACCAGTATGTGAACCTAGTCAGTGGCTTGGGAGGCGGCGCTGCTGCTTCACAGCACCTGGGTTTGAGCTTGGCTCAGTCTGTGTAGAGTTTCCATGCGTCTCCTCTATGTGCTCTGGTTTACTCCCATAGTCCAAAGATGTGCATTTCAGGTCAACTGGCCACTGTAAATTGCCCATAGACTGCAAATGTGAGACTGCGTGGCCACCCTGCAATGGCCTGGGCTCTCATGGACTGTTTCATAACCCAACAACCTTGCAGATCCACACAAAACTGCTCCCATGTTGTCATTTTCTCTTGCAGGGTTAAGAATTCTGTGGACCCCCCCTCATTTCTTTTCAAATGAAATAAATAAGGATTACTGTGGCCCCTCTCCAAGTGTGGAGCCACAGAGCAAAGGTACATTTCGTGGTAAGTTAGTGGCTTGTACGACGGGGGTAAAGAATCTAAATGCCCAAGGGTTTTCTTGGGGGGGGGGGGCATTCAGCAAGTTAATATGTTAGACAGTATAAAGTGATAGAGTGACAAATAATTGTCACTTTCGATAATATCGACTTTTTAGCATAGCAGAGACTTAAGTGGGAAGCATGCGAGATGCATTTATGTTTTACATGAAAACACTGGGAACTACCGGTGGCCAACGCAGAATCTGTCTCTCACGCAACGCCGCCAAACTCCCTGACTGACGCATGCAGTAGAACTCCATAAAAATTCTGACAGAGCTGCTGTTTTTATCTATAATTGCCGGTTCCAGCCCCCTACTGTCCCCAGAGAAGGCACCCAGTAGGCGATCAGCGCCACACGATACCATCATATCCGAACGAGGCCGATGGATCCGGAGCATCGCGAGCCCTGCCCCATGCCGACAGCATAACAGATGATCCGCAACTCCTTGCAAACGGCACAATTTGTCACTGTGACACCTTCGCCGTGCCTCCTTCCCCCTTGCAGAATTGGGGCCTCTTCGGAGGGAGGTGGTCTTGAGAGCTTCTTGTCCTTGGGGGTAGAAGGTCTGCGGGCTGCACGCTGGGTGGAATTCAGCCGCACTCTCTCGAGCAGTCAGAGCAGAACCAGTTTCTAAAGCCTGGATTGCTTCTGGCTGAAGTCACGCATGAGGGTGTTGGAACCTCTGGGACCGCCGTGCCCTTTCTCCTGGTGGATCCGTCCATAGGGTCTGTACAACAGGCAGCTTTCGCTGGCAACCTATTTATCTTTAATTAGATCCCTTGCTTCTCCTTTATTCCATTCTAAATTTTCAATTAGTCTTTTGCCTTATAAAATCCCTATCAGCCTGTGAGGCCATGTCTCAGATTTGCCCCCCTTTGGTGAGCGGTGTTAAAATTAATGAACATCAGGCTGCAGAACATACAGTTTGTAGTTATACTGGCTGCATAGCTTGTAGTTGGAGGCGGTTTAAAAATAACAGCTCGACGATCTCAGCTGTGCAGTCCAGAAAAATCACCTGCATCCCAATAGCACAGCTTTGCCAGTCATCCATTAGGCCAAACTCAGCTCATTGTAGGTTTGTACATATTTTGGTGTTTTTTTTTCTAACTATTGTATGCAATGATGTTACACTGAGTGCAGATTAAGCGTAATAAAGACGAATCAATGGTGCCAACTGAAAAATATGAGACTGAAACAGGACTGCAATGTATTTCAGTTTTATTTGTGCAATGTATTTCAATAAGTCACTAGAGACCAGGTGTGTGTGTGTGTGTGTAGTAGCATTTGTGAGACCGATTTGAAGCATTCAGCCCCCACAGACAGGATAAATGCTGGGAAAAAAAGCATCGCTTTGCAATTTGGAGATAAAACAGCAAGATGTACGTACAGAAGAGCGTTTAGCCTGCATGGCTTATGCACTACTTTTTTTGTTGTTTTTACCGTAGTATAACAAATTAAGCATGAATCAGGGGAATCAGAAAACCCAGTTCTTTACTCAGTTTATTGAGTGTCGATCTCATACGCACGCAGGCCAGTTTTCTTTCAGCATCTCTGCTAAATGAACAGGACGCTGGAAAAATCCATTTAGTGATGTACTTCAAAAACACATTTTATTAGACTGGGATAGAGATTCACATTGCAGTTGTTCTTCCTGTTCGTTTGGTATCTTAAAACTTTCAGTTTGTCCCCCCCATCCGTCTTTGTCATTTTCTGGTTTCATTCATCTCTGAAACCACATTGACTTTTTATTATGCAGGACAAAAATAACCACCTGTGCCTCCTCTGAATGCGGGTGACCGCATTTCCTCTGAGTTCTCCTGACATGAGGACTCCTTCGATTTCCCGGTGACCCCAGCACAGATGCCCTAGTCTCGATTTTCTGCTCCATACACACTGCCATCATGCAGCACACAAAATCCGTCATTCTTTACTATGTTTAGCAGACAGCTTGACGCGGGCAGAGCTAACGTGGCCCTTACGGGTGTGGTGGGCTGTTGGGTTCTTGGTGCAATCTTCTGGCTGATGATCACAGAAGCACTGGAGTGCTTTTCATTCAGCCATGTTCTGCTGACAAAAACAACATCTGCCCATTGCTCAGAATCTCTCGACAGCCCACCTGGGTCATAAAGGTGCCGTTTTATCTAAATGGGGAGCCAGGTTGCAGTGAGTACAAACTGGAAGCCAACACTTCTGACCGAATTAACTCCATTTTGGGGTTCCTGAACACTGTGCGTAAAATGGAAAAATGATCATCAAAACAGTTATTCACATTATTTAGTTTAATGCAAGATAAAAGCGATGTGAAAAAGGAAATGGTTTAACTTATTTTTTTCCCAAATTTAAGTAAACTCAGGGAATTAAAACAGGAGCAGAACTGTGGAGCGAAAAGGCTCACTGTTTGGAAGGTGGTTCTGTAGGAGGCCATGGGAACTTGTGATGTACCGTTTTGTTCATGCTGGAAGGCAGTTTACGTCACTGGGGAACAAAACATCAGAAAGACGCGGAGGAACGGCTGTACCAGTGGATGATGACCTTAGCTAGATGTAGCGGGTGTGGGAGGAATATCAATAACCTTATTTATCTACTTATACAGGGCGGCCTGCGAAGCTGTGCACGGAAACCTAAAGAATACAAGTATCAAATACAAATATTCACAATATACTGTTAAATAAATACATAAATAACAACCCATCATGCCATACACCTGACCTATATAAAAAAAACAGACAGACATTTTGCTTAGTATTGCAATTTGTAAATGATAGATTCATACCAGGGAACTGAGAGGCCATTCATTTAGCAACAAATGTGAATGCAGCTGAAATTAAAATGAAAAATTTTAGATGATGCCAACATCTTCAAATTCAAAGACGGATAAAAACATGAAGCACCCGAGTGTAAATTATAGGGCATCAGACCCCCATTAAGTCGCCAGCCAACCCTCTCATTTAAAAAAAAAAATAATAAAAAACCTGTTGGACGGATGTGTTCAAGACAAGGTAAGACAGTGCGTATATGTATGCTTGAATATATAAAACATACACTGCCCAGCCGGAAAAAAAAAAAGAAAAAAGCCACCACCTGGATTTAACTTAGTGCTATGATTTGGGGTTGCTTTAGTCGGTCAGGTCTAGGTTCGGCAAGGTTATGTGCCCAAAAAGTGAGCTCAGCTGACTACCTGAATACACTCAATGACCAGGTTTTCCATGAATGGATTTTTTCTTCATATTTCAAGATGTCAATGCCAGGATTCATGGGGCTCAAAGTGTGGAAGAGTGGTTCAGGGAGACATCATTTTCACACATGGATTGGCCACCACAGAGCACAGAGTCCAGACCTTAACCCCACTGAGAATCTTTGGGATGTGCCGGAGACTTTATACAGCGGTCTGACTCTCCCATCATCGATACAAGATCTTGGCGAAAAAACAGTGTAGCTCTGGATGCAAATAAATGTTGTGACATTGCATAAGCTTATTGAAAGAATGCCACGGCGAACACGTGCCGTAATCCAAGCTAAAGGCGGTCCAACAAAATATTAGAATGTGTGACTTTTTTTTGGCTGGGCAGTGTATATAAATAACTGGATAATTTAAAAAAAAAAAAGCTGGAATCAGACAAATTTGTAATTGAATTTTTTTACTATGATCAGTTGTTACAGTGCCAGCGAACAGGCGACACCAGGATCCCTGGTGTACCTACCAGACATTGAACTGATTCTCACGCTTGTGTCTGTGGATCCAGCCATTTCTGATCTGTGCATACAATACACCAGCGGGCCTCATCTTGGAGTAAAGAAATAAAAACTTCTTTAGTCATTTATCGATCGCCTTTTGTCGCGGGGTGCAAACGCCCAAAGGGACTCCTTTCGCCTAACAGAGCGGCAGACAGCGATGCCATTATTCTCGAGCAGTAATTGCGTTTCAGCGCCGATATTTGACAGTGTGGCGGAGGAGGAGGGAAGGCGATGTTTCCCAGTCGGGTCATTTCGACAAACAAACTCCCTGTAGCGGCATTTAGGCCCTGCAATCGCGCTGCACTTTCAATACTCTGGTGTCCAACTATAATAAGGTGTGAGGAATGAGAAAATGTAGTCGCCGAGCGGCCCTCCGTCTTACAAACAGCAAAAAATGGTGAGAATATTAAACCAAAATGGGCGAGAAAAAAATAATAAACTACCGAAATGTGTGCGACGCTTATATTTCACTAAAATACAGGGTTGTGCTTTTCACTTCCTGCATTTTTCATGGGTCTTTAGATTTTTAGAGATTTGCTTCCATAGTCCTTGCAGAGGTGGCGTCTTTATCTGCCTGTGGGCTCACGATATTGTCACTTGCTTGAAAAAGTATGCAAATTAAAATATTGTAAAATGTGTGGTAAACTTCAGGACGTGGGAGAGGGTTCAAAGTGCGTCGGCGTGTATTCCTGGAAAAGAGCGATACTTGACTTTTGGTCCGAAAAAGTGACGACCTTTCCAAAGTGATGCAGGATTCCTTTGTTGTTTCCAAATATTTCTTCATATTTCCCGGTATCTAATCTGAATGAAAAATGTATTTTTTTGGTACCTCAACCCTGGTAACCACTCATAACAGCAAAATCCAAAATACTGAGTGCTCGCTCATGGTGGTCCAGGTGCGCTGCAAGATGTGTGCAACATACCTGGTCAGAGCTCATTTGCATTATCCTAATTTTGTTACCATGGGTTGCAAAACTGATGAAAACCATAAGCCCACCTGTTATGCCGCCCACCTGGTGCCTCCTTAGACTCCTTAGTCATGCCCTAGCATGCAGCTCCATCGATCCCATTATGCTACAGTAATTTAATTTCGACAAATGCTGAAATATGAAAAGCCATATTTATACATTTTTCAGGACTGTTTAGAAAAAAAAGACATTTCATCTCCTTCATAACAGAAAATTTTAACATTGGAATTACCAAACCAATTTGAGGATTATAATAGTCCTCCTAGGAAAATTCTTCCTAAAAAAGTTTGTTAGCGTCACATCATAAAAAGGGGCTGAGAGTATTAGGAAGCATAATGGAATCTGGGATAACAGCCAGGTTTTCGGGCAAATTTGACTTTGGACATTTAGATATTGTTTTTTTTTTTTTTTTTTTTTTAGCAAAATACATCTAAGAGAGCATCGGCAATTATGTAGGCGCAAAGAAAGTATAAAAGCATCGTGTTGTTCTCCTGTACTTTTCCACCATGCGTTGGTGAGATTTGCAGTGGATTTCCTTGGACTAAACAGAACTTCTAAACTGACAAGAATAATATAAGAAGAGAAGAATAACCTGTTGCATTTGTACTATGACAAAAATAAAAAAGTTCAACAACTGTTGTCCCCCCCCCCCCCATGTGCCACCACCTCACACCACCACTCTACAGGTTGCATTTTTGTCTTTCACTGAATATAAAAATCAGCGCGGGACACAAGCAGAAGTCTGTCTTACTAAGAGCCAAGATACTGCACTGACACAGCAGTTCGCACACAGAAGTCCAGCTTGGTCACTTCCCTGTCACTGTCACGCCCCATGTTGTAGTGCAGTGCTTCCCTCTACTCAACATGCGTGAGGATGCACAAAACCGTGCTATTACACTGCAAGCATTTCCCTGAGCTGAGCTATGATGCCACTTGGTACTCGGTTTCCTGCACGCCACCCCCCAGCCATCTTCAATAACATTAATATCGGCTCACAGTTTACAAAGCATGTTGGCAGCTACTCTGCTCTGGCTGTTAACCTCCCCTGAAGGCAATCTTCTCCCTGGCTGATAACCCCGGACACATGTTCTGCACTGGTTACCATCCACAGCATGTGTGTGTACAGAATGCGTGGGTGTTTGTTTTAGCCGTTGACCATAGCTGTGCAATGCCATCCCTCCGGGTTACCTGCGCAATACCTATATTCATAATTTTTTTGAAATGAGACCCTTGCTAAACGTTCCCATTTGTCTTAGGTGTTCACCTTGACCATAATTCTGACCATCTGGTCCAGATCGAAATGTTCTCTACAGCCTTGTGTTTTTCATGAGCCAAATGCAGCAGCAAAAATGGTGCCCACGCAGCCACTATTGTGGGCGCTCGTACAATAGGTAGAGCCTCAGTGTAAGCCGTCAACCCTCAGTAGGTACTTGGCAGTTAGTCAATGTGTAGCGTATGGAAGGTGACCACTAAAGTCAAGTTCTGGAGGTGAAAGAAGCCCTGGCAAATATAACAAAGACCCAATAGCCAAACAGGGTGACAGTACACAAGGTATCGCCAATTTACAGAAAGACAGTAAAGTAGAAACACTGCTTAACTGAAGAAATGACTGTACATCCTGTCCATGCACAACAGCCATAGTACTGAAGAAGGGATGTAGAAGCTCACACCTGTGACCCTCCATGTAAAGCGGTCGGCTAAAACACAGCATCACAGACACACTGTGGAGCTGTGCTACACACTGGGGGTCACACCTAAA
Source organism: Heterotis niloticus (assembly GCA_018136845.1). Taxonomy (NCBI): domain Eukaryota; kingdom Metazoa; phylum Chordata; class Actinopteri; order Osteoglossiformes; family Osteoglossidae; genus Heterotis; species Heterotis niloticus. The sequence continues at coordinate 28,632,153 of CM030894.1, read as the reverse complement.
AGCAATAAAAATAAAAGATTATCCGGAATACTACAGTGGATTGGCTTAGACTCCAATTCACAACTGCGGATTAAAACAAAGTTAAAGGACAAAAGCATAAAAAGAAAAATAACAAAAATTAGCAGGTCAGCCACGCACACAGAACTCAAATTCGCACCTAAACAACCATAAAGCCGTACGTATAATTTTACACCGCTGTTAAAAACAAAAACTTTTGTGCCCATACAGCACCTTGGCTGATTGTAAATGTAAATAGCAGTTTGCAAACAGAAGAAGAGATGCAGTTTGTAAATGATAAGGTAAAAAATTACCACACTGCCCACAACCATACACACAGGTCATAGTGGCAATAACCCTGTAGTCAGGTGAACACAACCAGGTTTCACTCCAGACTAAACCGTCACCTGTTGTGACTTCCTTATACAGACATGAGCATAGCCGGCCCTCGAATCCCACTGGCCGCATGTGTGTTTAAGAAACAGCCCATAGTCAATGTATCCTCATTATTTTACCAAATTATCTCACGAACCTCAGATATCATCCCAAAATGTGGCAGACTTGAGAATGGATTTCCTGCTATACAATTTAATCAGAAAAGGCCTCAACCTTGCCCCCCACCCTCTCCAACGGTGGAATGTGTCACTGCCTATGAAATTCAACCCCTTTATGCCACCACTCGCAAAACCCATCACTCATTAAAACCATCAACCTTCTACTAACTTCAACCTGGACTTAATCTCTGCATATTCTGGTGCCCAGGACTCAATGCTGTTAGTAATCCTGTTTGTTCAGCACACGCTTAGCAGAGCTGCCCAAGATATTTTGGGTCTGTTTATTCCGAAATGGAAGCCGTCTACCAGCCACGGTTGTCATAGAGAACAAAATGCTAACAGCTTTATAGATTTTGCGAGTTTTGAAAAATAATTGGTGAAATGCAGCCCAGGTTAACCTGCATATGTTCCATTCATGTATGGGTGGGCTCTGGGTATACGCTGAAGCTGAAAAAAACAGCAATTCACTGCATATAATGGTGGCTGAGAAAGTCTGAAGCATACATTCACACTCGATTTTATGAATTAGACAATTTCGCTGCTTGTCAAATGCGCTGTTTTTTCCCTTGTTACTTCCTGATAAGAATAACGCACGTGTGGATATCATACTGCAGCTGCGGGTTTATAACTGATGTTTCCGTTCAGCTGAAGCGAGGTTCACATTTAGACTCATTTTAAGGAGGCTGCACATTCCATTTTCATACATGGGCAACAGGACTGTGAAATCCACTCGTTCGCCAAGCTCATTCTGCCGCTGTATGATGTCTTGCAGGGCAAGATGTGGCCGAAAAGCATAGTTGCCGTGAAATTCCAATCTACGCCCCATTCAGGAGAGTAATTTCAGGGTCCATTGCTGGCATTTCTTTGTTCCTGTGCTGCCATTTTGCAGCGACAGTGAAAGGAACCCAAGTCGCACCCTAGCGCAGCTCTCGGACCATTAATGCTGAACGGTTCGACTGACCTTCCTGTTGACCCCCTCATTACATTTACTTGTGGGTTGCGGTTTCGTGCGTCTATATGAACAAATTATGGAAATCAGCCTCAAAAGTGAGGCAAGAATTCTGTGGGTTGAGACTCCTCCTCTCATCGTACTGCAGTAGAAGCGCCAGGAGCCAGCATATCTTCTGCCAGTCACACACGAGCTTTCTCTTCATGTTGATCTTTAAATAATTAAAACTAACCACACAGTTAATTTAAACAAACAACTAAGCAAACTTTTATCAAATTCCACATTTTTGGGTGTTTATGTCATGATCTTGGTGTGAAATATGTGCAGCACAAAGGCAATGGGAATTAAATCAATGGGCTTTATGCATTTCCTGAAATCTCAACTGGCTTGTAAACTTCCGGTAAAAAAATGCAACCCACAGTCATTAGAGAATTTTTTTATACTTTTTTCTGCTTCTTCTTACTTTTTCAGTATTTACGAAACATGAATCTTTTTAATATTTAAAATTTGGTCTCTGATACGGCCTGAAAAAGCAGGAGCAGTGATATCGCACATGGAGTGCATGTACGTGATGCTGATGGATTTTCTCACTCCGCACGTGTGCGCGCGCACACACACACACACAGTAGTTCTGCAGAGAAATCAAAAATACTCTCAGAATTGTGCAATTTCATTAATCCAGTCAAGGGCCTGAGGTCACGCCATTAGGCATCACATGAACGAACACCTCTGCATCCTCACCTACTCTGGCTTGCTTTAAAACAATTTACCTTTTTTTCCTCTTTATCTCTGATATGAATTCAGAAAGGGACAGAATTATGCAGTTGAGCTCCACATACAAACTGCAGAGAAATATTTTCAATTTACAAAATAACCAATTGATGCTACACATCTGCAAATATTTTACTCCCTATTTTATTGAGATAGGCACCGTCACATTATTTTCAGAAGGTCCTTTGCATTCCTACAAAAGCAGTAACATTTGGATACTCCAAAATGTTCATAACCTTAGCATGACCGATTCGGCAAGTTTCACAAATTCATTGAAGTCATCCTGAAAAGCTTCCATTAGTGCTGCCAAATGTTATATAGTTTGGTAAACAAATTGTCCGGCAATGAAGCAGACATTAGCACAGATCAAGCAGTTTTGCTTATAATTTCTCTTGCGGGGGACAAAAGCCTCTGCTTTAATGCTCATTCAACCTACACGCGACGATTAATCTATTGACCGAAAACCTCCCACTCCTCATGTCTACAAGTAAAAGTCAAACAAAGGTACCCAGAAATCAATTTCAGGCTCACTTCCATTAACCTTGCCCTGCGGCTTCAACTGGCCACCTCTCTTCAAGGAGTTCCAGACTTGCTTCAAGGGCAGCGTGACTCACGGTTGAGGTGGATGTCAGCCTAAATGTGACAGCAGAAGTTGAGAAAATGTAAAAAAAAAAAAAAAAAAAAAAAGAGCTCTGCACCAAGCGCTTCCGCTCAGGAATTCGGAGCGAGCAGCTGTTGCCGAGCGCTGCGGAAGAAGGACCTGTCAGTCAGTCACTTTGGTATTTTTGTGTCCTTTTATTTTGTTTTCTGATGTTTTCCTTTTACGCAGGGCCTCTCCGAGCCGCACAAAAACGATGGGACGAAATGATGCCTCCTCAGCATCACGCACTGTGGAGATGGGAGGTGAGAAGAGAGGCTTGAAATGTGCATGACGGGGAGTTGCTTATCTGTCCGGGATGCCAGCTGGCAGCAGAATCTCGCTTTCGTTCAGCTGAGCCAGACATTTGCGTGCCTGGAGAACAGGGAACTGTGATTCATTTTAAAATTAACTGTAATACTAAAACTTCAGGCAGAACACATTATTATCATTTTTATTAATTTATTTGTGGGTTTTTTTTATTTTTATTTATTTTTTTTGCATTTTCAGCTTGGCACAGTGGGCTGAGGAATTTGAAAGTTGGTCATCTTTTTATTTTTTTATTCACCCATGAACTGTGCTGAAGAGAACATTACTAGAGGTAAAATGTTGAAGATTAGATACCCACATCTCTCAGAAGGGAAAGTGATGAACAGTTCTGATCGATATTGGTGAGCCCAGCTGAGAACCTTTGGAAGCAGCTGGAACCCCGCAAACCCTCAAGAGTTGCGGCAAATCGCAGCCGAAGATCGGCGGGGAACTACCAGCGGAAAGGAGTCGGAAACGAAGGGTCCTTCATTTTTTTTTTTTTTTTTTTTGCAGAAATCGCCGGCTTAGACAGGAATCCTGCCTTTCTAGTTGTTCTTCTTTGTGACAGCATCTCTGGACCCGCATGATGTAGAAGCTGATAGGTTCTTTCACAAAGCAGAACATCATCACAAAATGCTATGGGGGGGATGAACTACACGTGAAAAAAAGAAGTGTTAACATCGCTTGATGTTTGAAAAGCTTATAATGCTGAGGGTCTTGGAAGCCACTGGAGGTGTTGTGTGCAAAAATGAAACTTGACAGAATTTAATCAGCAGGGATATTGCATTTTCTTTCCTAAGCGAGTCTTCAGCAAGCTTGCCCTCATTTGGATATTCCATACAAATTGATTTTTCAGCTTCCCATTTGCTCAAGTTTTCGATTATCCTATTGCCCTCCATTTCACTCATCTCAAATGCAATGTGAAATTACTCCTGCCGCCAAGTTGACTGACAGCAGTCCGCCACACCAGATTACCTACATTTTCAAATAGCGGCTAAGCTAATCGAATTGAATTAAACTGAGGGCAATAAGATGACTACAAAAGGATGTTCGTTTCACCACGAGGCGAGTGGAAAGTCGGAGAAAAATGAATCCTCATCAAAGACTCGCGAGTCTTTGCGGAGGGGCCTTCGCGCTGAAATGAAGAGCGCCGGGAAATAGAAGAAATGTGGCGCTTTTTTTGTGAGAGATGCTGAAAGGGATCGCAGAGAATGCAGAGAAGACACATTCGGGGCAGCTCTTCTCAAAGGAAGGTTCAGATGATGCTTCGTAACTCAAGTTCCTCGGTATATTTGTTCGTTTATTACATTTATTTGTGATTCCACTTAAATTCTTCTGAAGGACACAACTGCAACCCCTTATGGGACTTGAACATTTGAACAAGAAGCCTTAATCGCCATATATGCCACCGTTTGATCCAATAGTCTCTTCGCTCACCACGATTCTGGCAAAGCTGCTAAGAGTCTGCTGTTCAGCTCAAGCCGATGGCAAATTATGATTCTGTGCTGAGGCGGAAAAAAACAAACACCCACAAGAACCCAACAAAACCCTTACCGATGCGCTCCAGTGCAGATGCGTGGAGGGTCGAGGTGAAGGAGGAAAGGCCTCCGCCCTCTGTGCTTAGCACGCATTTTGTCCAGCACGCCGCAACATCATTTCATACGCATTTTTGAAAGCAAAGGCAAGAACGTCCAGGTGATCTTCGAAATCTGTCTGCCTCCGCTCCCGGAATTCCTCCTTAGTGTTCCAAGATGACCATTTGTCCCTATTTGTGTTCATGTTGCATTATAAGAGGAAACGCACCACTTCATTAGCCCCATTGTATACAGTCTTCCGGCTGCCAGGAAACGATGACTTTTTCCCATGTACAAGAGCTCTTTGGCATCAGAGAGGCTGGCTGTGCCAAGGATGGAGATTAGACCAGCTGTGTCCAAAACCAAGACAGCACAGTTGAAAGCGTTTCGTTACAGACCAAACTAAGTGCGCCCGGGCACTAGAAATGCACTTTGATGGCTTTTTCACCATTCACGAGGTCCAGGAAATCCCATTTCCTCAGGAAATCCAATTTTCTGCTGACTAGCCCTTATAATTCTATTAGTGATTCTGCGTGGTGAAAGGTTGACTGCTTTCCCTTCTCCTCAGGTAGGGAAGGGATAAAAGCTGTCTCCTTTCGCAGCCTCACTGCGTCGCGAGTATCCGTACGGCTGTGCCCGTGGCATCGCGAAGACCGCGCTCTGAAGGGCCACAGCTGAGTCTGAAAGGCTCCTCGCCAAAGCCAGATGTGCAAATGAGGTCGGCGTGCAGCTCATTTCCACCATCTCCTCCACTTAAGAGCAACCTTGCTAAGGCAGACAAATTGCTTTAGAACATTTAAGCGGGAGTGAATCTGCACTGTAGGTGTTGGTGCTGACATTGCTGCCATAGGAGGGATGGGGGTCACCGAAACATCTGAGCGGCACTTACGCTCACACAGAGTTGGGCAGCACTGGCTTTGCTATTTGTGCTTGATTTCAGTTAAAAGTTATATTTTTCAGGGCGGTTTTTCGGAGAAGACTTGAGGACAGAAGCAGATGAAAACAACCTTAGCTGCCATTACGAGTGTTGGCTGTATATCTCACGAGCGTTATGTGCGGCGGAATCCCAATTCCTTGTTGGAGTGGTGGCCTTGTCACGCAAGATTAGAGCGCCATTTATCAGCCGCACTTTTTACTGACACTTTTAGGGGTTTTGCGTCTCCAAATCATATTTTCAGAAAATAGGCCGTGCGGATGACGATGAGAGCCCGGGCAAATCTGGAAAAGCTGTTGAAAAGGGTGAACTGCTGACTTCTGTACTCTCGATACTGAACGCAGTCGCGAAACTGAGCTGTAGTGTTAAGGGAAGCTCATTTTATCACCAAAGTCATTATTGGATCGTCATTCCATTCTATCAACATCAGTTTTTAAACCTGGGACGGGCAAAAAGGCAGCAGGCATCCCTGCTCATGTTCTCTCCAGGATAGCATGAGTTTCCTTGGGATGCTCTGGTTTCTTCCCAGAGTCCAAAGACATGTGGACTGGGTGAAACCCATCCATCCATCCATCCATCCATCCATGTCTTATTTTAATTTGTCTGTCCTGGATAGGAACACTATGGTCACAATGCAGTTAAAATGGTAACACTAACTGTTAATTTGTGTGTGTGTGTGTGTGTGTGTGTGTGTGTGTGTGTGTGTACTTTTCTCTGCTGTATGGAAGAGAATTTAGTGCCATGCACATAGAACTGTAAGTCATCTCGAATAAAAGCGTCACCAAAATGCTGGGTAATATTTCATTGCATGTTGCTATGGAGATATGGTCTGCTAAAGCTGCAAACATGATTGTAAGTTATTACAAACATAGTAGCTGTTTGTGTTTATTTAAATGGCAGAGTTTTTGAAAATGCAAGCCAAATAAGCATCTTGCCATTCTGTTGCTCGTGGAACAAGTGAAACAAATAAAAGTTTTATTTATTTATTTTTTTAAATAACTGGTAAAAATGGGTTTGCAAGCACTGAGCATGGAGCTGGAGTGGCAAGTAAACACCGACAGGACTCGCAGACAGTATTTGTCTGGAGTTCCTGTCCACAGCGCGGCAAACGCTCACATTCCATACATCTGTGAGCGTTCAAGGAAGAGAATGAGCGCACGCCAGCTATGGGTGGTCTGCTGATCTCTAGCGTCCTCTTGTGTTTCCCTCACTGCCCCTGCATGTGCTTCACCACCACAAATCCAGGAGATGGCGCTCCAATAACTCCCACAGCACTGGTGAGACTTCTAACTTAATACGTTGCTTTCTTTGCCGTAGCGTGGAGATGTTCCTCATAATATTACGATCGGTGTAAATTGTTTGTGCGCTTCCAGATTTGCGGCCACAGTTTGGGGAAGAAGCTCCTTTCCTGCTCCAGCATGACTGTGGACCCCCCCCGTGTACAAAGCAAGCTCCATAAACACATGGTTTACCCAGGTTGGTGTGGAAGAACTTGAGTGGCTGCACAGAGTGCTGGCCTCTATCCCACTGGACACCTTTGGGATAAACTGGAACGCCGACCATGAACTGGGCCTTCTCGCCCGACTTCACCGACACTCCAAAATCTGGTTACAAAGCCGCCTTCCCAGAAGATGAGGGCTGTTATAGCACCAAAGGGGAAACGACTCCATATCAATGCCCATGGGTTTGGAATGGGAAGTTCAACAAGCACATATGGGAGTGATGCCCAGGTCTCCACATACTTTTGGCCATGTAGGAACTACAGGGCAACTGAGCTCTTCATGCTTTTGTACAGCTTCCAGCTGTCTATGTTGAAAATGTCCAGTTCTTACTGTTAGTTTAACACAAAACCTGCACGAATGAAATGAACGAAAACATTAATGCTGCGTCGATCAAGTCAAGTAAAGTTTTATCTCTTCCTATTTTATCTGTTCCTATCCTCGCTGCCGGCACATCCAGCTGTCAAGCAAGCACTTAAAAAAGCTGCGAAATAGCTGCTCTCACAAGCAGTTGCTGCAAATTAATGGGTAAAATTGTGTCTAAGAGCAGTTACTGTAAATTTTGGGAATAAAAAGTAATAAATATTTTTGCCATGATTCAGTTATGTGCGATGTTTGAACCGCATCATCAAAGGACACAGAAGCACAGATTATTTCCATTCTGAGCAAATAATGTGGGCGAGCAGGCGTTCGCAGCCAAGGGTGCGGGCAAAATCGGCGCTGCATCTGGACTTGGAGAAAATTTAAACACTGCCAAAATGATTGAAATGAGTTTCATGTGGTTTTTTTCATCTGTTTAGACAATAGCAGGTTATTTAGGTACAGGGAAGACAAGAAAATGCGGGAGCAGCTTCGTCCTTTGGTCTGAGAGCCGCCGTCTGACTCTGGGAAAAGTGGACGTGTTGAACGTTTAAAGTCACGAGCTCTTCATTTTATAGTGAAAAATGTAGACATGACCAGAGGGCTTGCAGGTGATGCACAAGGAGAGACTGCAGAGGGTTGAAAACAAGCTTGCTCGACATGTTCCATCCTGCCTGCATTCCGGCACTTTCTGCTGCCCGGTCTCATGGAAAATTCCACGCACAGAAAGAAATTAGACGAGAGGAAGAACAGGGGATCTCTTTCCATATCTTGTGGCACGACCAGATGTAAGACCAGGACCCTTGTTGCTTTTGCAGAGAGGTTCTGCACACAGCAAGCAGATGAGTCAGAATTTGTCCTTAATCTCTTTGCCCAAAGAAAAGCAGGTTTGGATGGTGGGTTCAGATCCAGCTCAAGCCTGTGTGGAGTCCGATGCTCTACCAATGTTTGTGAGGTTTTCCTTTGAGCACTTTGGGTTCCACTAATGTGTTTCAGGTAGTTAACCCATCCATCCCTTATCACTAACAGCTTTGTCTTGGCCAGGGTAGGCTAGGTGCTCCCGAACCATCCCCGGAGTCACTGGGTCCAGGACGCGATATCGCAGGGTGGCCAGACCCACACGCACACACTATGGACGATTCGGAGCGATCAGTTAATCTGAAACACATGCCTCTGGACTGTGGGAGGAAACCAGAGCACCGAAAGGAAAGCCACAATTTGACCCGCTATGTCGGCCCTTCCGGTGATTCAATAGCTTAAAATCACCCTTTAAACAATAATGCAAATGAGCTGAGAAAACAAAAGCGGTGTTCGTATCTGCTCAAACATCTTATCTTGCACTGAGCTCGAATAAAAGCTTCATTCTGACAATTTAGGACTGGTCTAGCCGACTTCCGTCAGGTGGAATATGCGGCTCTGCGACGTACTGGGACTTTTTCACCCGTGGGTATGCTTGCATTAAAATGGCAAAATGAAAACAGGCAATAGAAATAAAAAATGGACGTCTGGCCTGGTCAGTCTAACAAAAAAAGATCTCTCAAGATGGAGTCTACAGTTTTGCTGGTTCCAAACCAGGACCTCGGTTCTACCACATCATCACGAGCTCGCTTTATAAGAAGGTGCCTAACAGATGAATGGATGACCATAAGGGGTTACCCCTTGCTCATAATATGACTTCATTTCCACCCCACCTCAGCCAGAGTAGTCGGATCAGACAGAGAAGAAGGTTCCCCCGAAACCAGCCTTAAACGTTAAACGCGTTCCTGTTCTACTTGCTTATTAAAGTGTTTAGTGCAACGCTGCAGGCTGTCCCCAAAACACGCGCAGCTTTCTAGGTTCTTGCTTGCAGTCGGGAAGAAATCCTATAAAACAAATACACAGGATGAGCAACTCTGGGCGTTTTTGTACTGTTGCCCACAATCCAAGGATGGTTCTGCTTTGTCCCATTTCTACTGAGTGGCTACAGCTTGTTTCCCAAGCTCTACCTGAACAAAGTGCAGTTTGGACCCTGCATAAACAGCTAAAAGACCCAAAGGTGTCCAAATAAAATAAAATAAAATGCTGACAGACTCTGGTGCTACTTTAGGCCCCTCTGGATGTAGAGGTGCTGTGCATAGACACCTTTTCAGCTATACACTTGGGTGTGGTCCTCTAAATGTATCGCTGTGCTTTTTGGTGTTTTCTGGCTCAGGAGATGGCGAAGGTTTTAAACCTTAAGCCCTGTTTTCTCTTTCCCTCAGCCAAGTGGATGTTAGGGTCTCTCCAGAGCTCCGCCTTCTGAAAAACAGGATCCATCCAGTCGAGCCAGCAGCGATCCACAAGGCCACTGCCATTGAAGCCGTATTTAATAACAGAAAAAAAAAGACACGAGAAGTAAAGCCTAACATAGTTTTGAAAGATTTTTAAAAAGGCTTTCTTCCAAAATTTAATGTGCTTAAAAAAAAAAAAAACGCCTGCAGAAGAACGCTCCTTCTTTTTGAACAGCTAAAGAGCGCATCGGCCAGGGACAGGGTTGTGCGGCATTGCTGCTCACACACACCTGATGAAGACGCCGCATCCGTCACTCTCACTTATCTTCACCCCATTACCATCGTTCGGTTCCACGCAGCCGTGCAGCAGAAGGAAGTTTGGAAAATATACAAATAATTGTACAAGTGCTGCTTTTTTACTGATACCTGCATACTTCCTACTGCACCTTTTTTTGTACCTGCATAGCTTTACTACTGTTTTATGTAAATGTTATTGCTGCACCTGTAAACTTCTGTCACTGTTCTGTGCATGGAAACTGTTGTAGACTCTAAAGAGTTGATCTTCCTAAAGATTAGGGGTGTCCCTTCAAAGTAGGGTGAGGGCGAGAATGTGTCTGTAGGCTGCTTCTCAGGAAGTGCATCAGCAGCGAAGGCGTTCGTGCTCCGATATGAATGCACTTTTTCTTGAATTATTTAAATGCTGACATGTTAGAGCGCAGCCCTGCATTCCATGCCAGTTGGAACAGAATCGGGAAAGTATGTGTCACATTTTTATTAGAAAATACACGGGAAGGAGCAGGCCATGCATGAGTTCCAAGTCCTCATTACTCATCCCTTAAAGCACCATGGACCTTGAATATAATGAAACTGGATTTTAAATTTCTGCTCCTATAACTTAAGTTACCCCAGTTTGTTGAAGAACGAATAAAAATTTTGTCTGCTTTAGCTTTCCTGCTAAGGTCAGCTAAGAGAACTCAGTTTTTTGTCTCGATTACGCTGTTTAAGAAGTGCCCACTCCCCAAGAAGACTGAAGATTCAACAGACAGCAACTTATATGCCGGCCATAGTGATGTGCAGATGGCAACAGCAAATTTCTCTTTGTCGGACTTTGACTTTTCTGCATTTAGTGCATCGTATTGTAAGCGTGGTTCGTTTCTCGTCCCGCATGCTAGCGCCTTTTAGTCGACATGACTCGTGCCCTGTGTGAGATGTAGCTACATGCTGCATGTGCACATTTCCAAACCTTATTTCAAAGACCGAGGTAGGAATTTTCAAGGCGGTAAGTAGCCTTTTTGGTGTTTAATGGACTTGACTACTTAAAAAAGTCACTTGGGTGGGAAGTACCGCTGTGCCAAAAAGATGTGCATAAGGAACAGACAGCATTGGAGAAATGTAGCTTCGTGCCTAGAACCTGCTCTGACAGGCTTCCCCACAGTGTTTAATGATGGCGGAAATGGGGGTAGCAGGGTGTCTCCTGGAAATCTCCACTTGCTTTGGGATGAAACAGAGGTACTAAAACTGGATGTGTTTTTGCAACTCTAAGGAGCACAGAAAGGAGAGCGGAAGGAATTATTCGCTCTCCACTGTAACTCCACTCGATGTCCGGAATGCCGATTGTACGACTCTTTCAACCACAGCCCAATTTCAATGTATTTGCGCACTAGACTCACTTCCAGCTACTTCTGCCTCAACAACCTTTTTATCAGACATGAAGCCCCATGATCAAATACTCTGCCGCCGAAGAACATCACTCACGGCGGGCTTGAAAGCAGGTTAAGAGGGGTTGCAATTTTGCGCATTGTAGAAGCTCTAAATGCCGTTCTTTCCACACCGCCTTTTCGGGGCGCAGCCTGGCATCAGACTGCGAACCAGCGCCAATATGGCTTCAGTCTTCCACATCACAGGTGACAGCGATGGTACATCCACTCGACAACGCATCCGTCACAGCACTTGGATCAAAAATTCGAAGAGTAACTTTGACGGCGCCGAAAAGGTCACAGGCTCGCAATTTGGGCCGAAGAGGGATGGGAAGGGAGAAGAAGGACTGAGCACCCGGCGCTCTTTGGAGAAATAATTTGCGTGGTGGGCACAGCAGTCATTCCGCAGTCTATTTTGATTCAAATGGACAGCACGCCGAAGGCTGGGGTTTTAATCAACACAAGGGCTTGTGAAGCCGATTCGCTTGTTAGCCCCCGCCGAAGCCCTCAGTCCAAGGATTTGCAGAAAGGTTCAAGGGGCTCCCATAAAACTGACCTCACACGGAGCCTTTGAGCAGGCACATAAGAGCCACATTTAAGAAGATTCCTGATTTCCAGGAATACTGCAGCCTGATCTTCATCTCAAAAGGCGCACGATGCAGTGATGCCACGCAGTGTGCGCCTACTGCATAAACGTGCTTTAAAGGGTTGGAAAGAAGCACTCCTAGTGTCAGGAGAATACTGTGCCAGTACTGCAACAAGACAGAACTTGAAAACTTTTTTCTCCATTTTTTTCCATCACTGAATGTCTGATTGAAGCACTCCATGCTAGGAAGGACCTGTGCTCAAAAATTACCAACAGTTAAGCGGGAAAGTAAGTGTGAGGGCCCTGGAGGGCTTTCTTATGACGTGGAATTTCAGTTTTGGTGCAGAAACAGTCACTGGAGACTTTGGAAATCCATTCATGCGTTCGCAGTGGCTATGGCCAGTAACGCTTCCATGATGCCCTTGGTCAGTTTTCCAGGTCTGCTCTGATGCTGTACTGCATATTTTGCAGGAACCGATATCCCAAAAATCCTATGGACAGATAGATGGTGACTTGCAATGAAACCTTTTCTTTTGGGTCTGAAGATTCGGAATAAATTAGTTTAACCGCTTAATTTCAAACAACTTTATATCTTATCAAGTTTTCAAGGATTTAGATCTTGATAGAATAGTAATAACTTCGGAAGATTGGCCTGGATTGAAAGACCAGGGTTGACATGAAACAGGAACAGACAAGTACGCAGAAGACAGGAAGAAAGTTTGAACGACCAGACCTCATCAAATTACAAAGATCCACGAAAGACCAGACGCTGTGGACACGGATGGCAAAGATACCCTTTACATGTATGTTCGGCGTTCTGTGTCACTACAGTGAGAAGAGCACTATATAAAAATAAAATTGAATTGAATTGAATTGAATTGAATAATATAAACCATAAAGGGGCTTCAGGCTGCGTGTTTTCCCACTGTGGGACAGCAAACCAATGTCTTTCCAGCAGCATGGCAGCACTCATATAATACTGGCAAATCAGCTACCTTACCTGTGTACCTTTGTCTCTGCCCAAAAAGATGCCTAAAAAGGGCATCTACATGCATGGTAATGGTGAGGGGTGAGGTTTGGCCCAGGCCTGTAATGCTATTGGTCCATTCTGTGAGCTAAAATGCCATTACCTGTGTGAGGTAGACAGACCTGTATGGCAGAAAACAGAAGGACTGCTCTTTGTTACTTTTGCCACTTTTTCTGCTTTTTAGACAGCATTGTTTTATTTTATTAGTACCAGGTTATGTTATTTTTTAACTACCAGTGACTTTTTGTCTCTTCTGATGTTACTTTTTGTTGTGAATTTAAATTTTTTATATTTTATTTCCCATTTTGTGTGATCTAAGCTACACCCGTAAAGAGTTTAAGAACTGGTAAGGATAATTTTTTTTCTAATTTTTTTTAACTTTCTTTCTTTCTTTCTTTCTTTCTTTCTGTTCTCTTCCATGTGAGAATGCAAACAAAAAGGGGCCGCAAGGTAGGTTGTGCTGCTAAATGTTTACTATTTGTACCGCTAAGCAACAGTTATTTGCAGGGGCAAAAGCTATGTTTGACCTCCACCAGTTGCATGAACATCAGTGCTGCCAGGGGGATGTTTGTAAGTTTAGAACTTCAGCTTAATATTTGTTTATTAAGCACATTTAAAATCAGGACTTTGCACACTCTTTCTCGTGAAAAAAACAGAAAGAATGGTAGATTCACTGAAGACCAAAGAAACTTGGGAGTGACATGGAGCTACACAGGGGGGACTGGTGGTAGAAGAGGCCCAGATCCTTCCTGTCTCTACTTGTTTGGCAGGGTGGGGGCGAGGTGCAGGAACAGGGCTGAGAAGAACAGGAGCAGGTCTGGTCTCGTCCAGGGAGAGGCAGATTGACTGACACTCCCTCTGCTGCAGTGCCAGCATGACAGAACAACACATACATCAGACACAAGCATGCACAGACAGCAGTTACCCGGTTGGTTGTGTGATGCTTTAAACTTCAAATATGCTGCTCACCCACACGGTTTTTCTCCTGCTCTTTAGACTGAGAGGTCAGCTGGACAAGAGCATTCGGTGGCCTTCAAGATACGTCCATGTCTTCTATCCTTCATTCCACCGGAGTCTGTGTCTGCAACCCAATCAGATTTCAGTGGTGTGAAGAGTAAGAAGCATGGAGCTCACAGCTCAACACACAGATGGAAAGAAATGGCGTAAAACAAGTCTCTCCAGTAAAAATCTAAGTTGTTAAAGAACAAATTTTATCTTTATTGAATGTATCAATATTTTTTAAAGTACCTGATATGCATATAATTGATGTGCATTCAATGGTGCATCAGTGATGCAGACCCGTTTTATAAAAACTGACACAGCATCATTTCATGAGTGAAATTCTGAATTATTTTTATCATCATTGCCACTACTTCACATCTCTTAACTCTGTCATATAAACTTTTTTCTGCTGTAGTCACATTTAAGTTATCCTGTATTTGTATGTGAGGTGCCCATTACATTGCTGTCCATTTCTAAGCTGTCGGGGTCCTACTTTGCGGTTTGACTCGCAACTAACGGCTGCCTGAAAAACAGCTCATCCCCTTCGGGACAAATAATCCCGCAACATCCCAGCTTACAGATGTGCATGAGGTCCATGAAGTGGACGCTAAAGCAGCACCGCGTGTGGCTGAGGTGCCTTCATTTACGTAAATCACAGCCCTTCACTCAACAAATGGCTGCCAAGACAAATGAGCTCTGTTCTAACATACTGTATCCATACTGTAAGTAGGGAATGCCAATATTTTTTTTTTGTTTTTGTACAAGCAAACTGCCATTAGTTTCAGAGCATTGCCTCTACAGACAAAAGTGAGCATAACCAAGGTCTTTGGTTCCAGTCACCCGCAACGACAAACAAGAGGCCATCTGGTGGCCTTTATCACACAGTGACAAAAGCTGGTTCCCGTACGGAGTATAGAGTTACAACACACACAAAAAATGCAATTCTACACCTCCGCTAAGGAGTAAGAATGCAGTTTGGAATACCTGCCTTGTGGAGGGTTGCCCAGGATTTATGCTAGGCTGGGCGCTCCCATCTCTGACAAAAGTAAGTTTGCGACAAAGCAGTTCTGTCCTGCAGGTTTTGGTGTGCAATCTAAGTGCAGTGCCACACACCTCGTGGCATGCATTTAAAACCTTGGTGCTTTAGAAGAAGAAAGAGGAGATACTTGAAAAACTTGGCGCTTTAGAAGATTACATTTAGTCTCCATCCCAGATGTATTATTGCTGGGCCCCACATAACAATCTACTCACAAATATTTAGGCCCAAAACCACAACATAACTTGGGGCCTGGTGCCATGGGTTGTGGTGGTGATTATCTAATGCACTAAAGACATATGTTTTAATATTATTTTTTTTAACCTAAAAGGACTTCATATAATTTATTTAAACTAAAATCTTACACTTGTCTAATATTCAGACTTGAAAACCCTTGCCTACATGTTTGCAAGGTTATGGAAAAATTATGTGTTTGAGGTTACATGGGAATGATGGCTGGAATTAGGATTCCAAAGAAGCCGGAATGGTGATTTCCTGGATCAGCTGAATCCACCACAACTAAAATGAGAAGTAACTGAGAGCACTCAGCATCTTCCTGTCAACAGAATTGGTGCCGGAACGTCTCATTGCGGAACACAAGTGGCAAATGTTTATGTTTTCCCTGCAAATGAATTTTGCCATTTAAGCGAAAAACTCATTTGTGTGCCCCCAAATTCTCTGTTGGGCACAAATAAGAATTCTGACCAAAAGATAAGCCCGACACGCTGTAAGCACCAAGGAGCGGAGCCATAAAGCCATGATGAAATGATACCGCAAGCCATGACGGGAGCAAGAAAGCCACACATTCGGCTGAGATTTAATTCTTTGATTTCTAAACTACTGGCATGTTCAATTTCAACAACAATTTAGACCCATTTAAGAAATGAATAAACCTTTTTATAAGGTGGTCTGGGATTTTGTGATACAATGTCGTGGATTACGTTTGGATTACGTTACTTTATATGTGTTTATTCTCCTGCAGATGTGTTCACGTCACCATAAATCCATACAAATTGGCAGCTCTTCTGGCATCTGAAAGATCTGCAAATAAGCCAGAACCTGAACCTAAACAGAACAATAATACTCAAGAACGCTGAATAAAGCTGTCATGCCCTGGAAGGGGAAGTAGCCAGTGGACTTTAAACAGCAAAGTGTTTTATTCTCATCTATTTTTATCCTACATCAGCCTTTCTTTATCTCCCCAGGCTTTTCACCTTTTTAAAGGCATATTGGTTATTGTAGGGTGTATGCATGGATAACATTCTGTCACAAATTGCTACGCTACATCCAGCATCTCCTTTTTTTTGTTTTATTTTCCCCCAATATTGACATCTTGCATTAACAACACTGGCAACCACTTGGGGGAAGGAGCTACTGTACGTATGCACAACTTCAGCGGAAGACTAACACCGCCTGTCACACCTTCCCACAGCACTTAAGTGCCTTTAGCTCCTTTTACCTGTTCATCACTGCTACATGCCGACTGAATCCATCCCCGTCCTCCGCCTTCCACCCACCCATGAAATTTTTCCAGCCCCAGGCAATAATATTGCAGGCGCTCACTTGGTTGGCCAGGACCCCTCAGGTTCAGTGCTGCACATTTGTAAATATAAACAACCATAATGGAAGCAACCAGCTGAGTAGAAATATAGGATTTTAGGTTACATCGAGGACTTTTAAAAAATATAAAAAGTTTTGTTTTTTTTAAATATTTTTTTTATATTCAGTCATAGGACAGAAGGGAATTACAACCAGTCTTCCAACAACACATTAAAGGGGTTTTTAGTTGCTTTACAGTTTATAGCAGCAGTACACAAATCTGGAAGCAGAGCTGCACCCACTCCTTCTCAGCCCTTTTACTCCGGTACTTTACTCATCCTAAGCACCGCTCCTTTTTTGAACTAGTGGCCTCTGGAGAAATGCCCCCAACACTGAGGGACCAAAGCGACACCCCCAACAGAGACGACCAGAACATCTCAGCCAGTCTGATGGCGCGCACCCGATAGGAATAAACGCAGAAAATGGAGAGAGGCAAAGGCGTTCGAGGTCGATTTCTGGCAGGGTTAATGGTGCTGCCGTAGGGATGCCACTTGGCAGGGACGCGTCTACCTCCATGGCCTCCCTTAACACCTGTGACTCAGCCCTCCCGCTATCCTTCCCCTTGTTTTCAATTCCGCCTGTAATTCTGCTAATAGCTTCATTATTGAAATTTTGCCAAACGCGTTCCGAGGAACCAAGCGGCTCGGATTAATGGAGCGCCGAGCCGCACTTGTGGGCAATTATTTCATGAGTTAACATCCAAACAAATGCGCCGTCTTTAGCGGGGAGGGCTCGCGTCGAAACGCGGCGAGGCGGTCGAATTCTCCGGAAAATCAAACGCTCCTTTGCGACTGTGAACGCCGCGTGTCGTCTTCCGAGGTCAACGTCGAGCGTCGTAAGAACATTTAAATTTGTTTTAATGGCACTACAAAGCAGGGGGCAAAATGACAACAATACGCGCCAAATTCTCGGGAAAAATTATTATTATTATTATTATTATTATTATTATTATTATTATTATTATTATAAATTTTGCTTTATTTACATCAAAAAGGGAAGCCCTCATTTAAACACAAAATAAACTCATTCAGGCGCCACGTATGTTTTTTTCAAGAAAGGAAAGGAATTCACGCTGTAGGAAGGGTTGTGTCTACCTTCTGGGAAGTCTTCTCTTGCGCCACGCAAATAAAATGCCTGTTCACCTTTTTATTAGAAGCAATGATGACAAAAGGGCTGACAGCAGCGTAAAGCGAGGAGAAAAATATTCGGAGGTCAGACACCAGCGAGGAGCTCATAGTCTGCTTCACAGTGAGGGTGTACACCCACAGTCCATTGTCCACCCCATAGAAGAGCACGTACATGGTGACCAGGGTGACCACAGTTTTGGCTGCCCGTCTCTCGGCCGATGCGCTTTGGTTGCCGTTAGCGCTGCTGCGAAGGTTCCTCACGTGTTGGCTGTGGCGGTAAAGGAAGACGAGGATAACCAGGCTGGCCGTGGCCATCAGAGCCATGGGCACCACATCTCGCGCCACCTGCACGGCGCCGTTGGCATCCCTGGACCGCCCATCGGGGAAGCGGACGAGACAGAACTGCACGTTGATGCTGTGCTCCACGAGGCTGGAACTGTTGCTCGAGCCGATTGAGAAGAGGGCCGATGGTGAACTGATGAGAACATTTGCGACCCACAGAGAGAGGAAGATGGCACCCAAGTAGCGGGCAGCGGCAGAACGGGCCTCAGCCCAACGCGAGCCCGGTGGAGCGACGCTTAGGCACTGGTAGGTGCTTAGCACAAAAGTGAGCCAAATGGAGAGAGAGCGAGTCGTGCGGTAGACTGTGATGACACCCTTGCAGCCAGCATCAGTGAAGATATCGGCCAGCCGGAACGTGGCCAGGGCCTCCAGGAGGCAGCGGACCCCCACAACCAGCAGGTTGACAGACACCAGGTGCAGGACGATGGCATCGGCAGGGAGGAGCCGGCGATCACTGTGCAGTGCCTGCAAGAAAGCCCAAATGACCAATGCGTTTCCTGGGATGCCCAGCACCGCCAGGAAGAGGTACAACAGCCCTCGGACAACTTCGTCCAACAGCATCGCCGCTGTCCTTCACCTGGATGTGCAACACAGCCAGAGGTTAAAACACAAAACCGGCATCCGGTACATCGATTGTATGAAATTTAATTGCAGTTTATTTTACCGTCACAATAGTGACTTTCATGATCAAGCACTGTTAAACACAAACAAGTAACGGGAGATAAAATAAACTCAGAATCACAGCATTAATATTTTCAGCAAGGTAACTTTTAATGTTAAACCTCACCTGTTGGTAAACCCAAGTGGTCCGATGCGATTCTGCCGTTTCCCAGGTTGTTCAGCCCTACTTTCTGCTGGATAGCCAACGTGGGTGCCTCGTACACCGTTCTTATACCCTTGGAGTAGTAACCATGGCGAGCAGAGCGATACAGCATGGTCCACTGGATTTACATCCCTTCTTCATCTGTATTGTAGTAATTGAGACCGACTGAACAGACTTGCAGCTGCTGCAGATACCGTATTTATAGCCATGGGAGATGGATGGGTGCAGTACGGCCCAGTGATGCAGGAATAATCATAGGAAGGTCTTCATCCAAGTTCACAGAAGGATCAGTCATGGAGCAGATGGGCCTAAAGGGAGTAGTGATGAATAATGCACTTATCCATTGTACTCGCAGTCTTTTTGCTGGAAAATTGTTTTAATTGTGTGGCCCCAGCTTGTGATTTTGTTTAAAGGACCAATGAATGGAAACTAAGACTGCACAATGGAGCTTGCAGCACAATAAGATTGTACCTTAAAATGTATGGTACTGCAGTAACTGTGGACAGGGCAGGAATATCAGCAAGAGGTTGTAGCATAGATTGTAGTGTATAAAAGGACTGGTCAGAAGGCTGTAGCATTTGTGTGTGTGTGTGTGTGTGTGTGTGTGTGTGTGTGTGTGTGTGTGTGTGTGTGTGTGTGTGTGTGTCATCAACAGGAGGTAAAGTGGAAGCAGAACACC
The DNA here is from genome assembly GCA_018136845.1 of Heterotis niloticus. Lineage (NCBI taxonomy): Eukaryota > Metazoa > Chordata > Actinopteri > Osteoglossiformes > Osteoglossidae > Heterotis > Heterotis niloticus. Next base: position 28,612,402 of record CM030894.1, on the reverse strand, counting down.
ATCAGCCAACCAATTGTTAAGAAGGCATTTAAGGAATCAGAATATGCGGGATGGAGAAGAAGCATTTGGTGGAAAATTTGGTGATAGAGGTGGAGGAGGAGAAGGTGAAGGTTAAGCTGAAGGTGGTGGTGGCTACCTATGCCAAACAGAGTTGTGTGTTGTATTTATTAGCGATATTTGGTGAACCGTGCGTCTTTAGTGCCACCAGTGTTGTTGAATTTTTGTAAACAGTGTAAATAGTGTTTCAAATCTGTTGCTCGTGGAAATGCTTGTGAATAATGGGTGTGGCTACTTTCTTTATGCGGTTTTTTTCCTGGTTTTTATGGTGGTTAAGGAGCTGGGGTAGAATGGTCTAAAAAATTATAACCATGGTTTGGGTTGTTACAGGCCGGTTCAGTTTCTCCCCTCATTCCCTGTATCACATCCCAACCCCAGACTGGGCCGTAACGGAAGTCAAGCCTCACTAAAGTCCCTGAGAATTAGTCTAAGATTTAGCTGATGTTTAATTTGGAAATAATCTGATCCGCTGTCACCTCTAAAAGAATGCGAGCACCATCAGGATTTATTAAGGTTTAAATTGTGTGGCTTAATAAAATTTGAACTATACACGCAAACCAGCACGGTTAACACTTCCCATTGCACAAAGATGCCGATTATCATTAAAACGAATCTTTCTCCTGCAATCTGTTTGCATCAGCAGTCGCTGAGCTGCTGAGCTGAACTACGTTCACTGCCATCTGGTCTTTGTCAGCGCTCATCTCTGTCGATACGCATGGATGTCAGCATAAAGATCGCGTGTCTTGCTCGATGAAGATGAATGGTTTTATCACACACCAAGTTGGACTAAACTGCTCTCCGATGGGTCCCATAGAGAAAAATTAAGCACTGGCCTGAGGAAAGGGATGTGTGAGAGTTGGGTCCACACTGCCCCCTGATGGACAGTTTATGCTAGTACATCACCAACAACAACTTAATGCTCACTCATTCGTACTCATTTAGTCACAAATTCACTAACACACTCACTAACTCATTCACTCACCTATGTTAACTTTGAGCCCTTGTCTTCATGTATTGCACATAAGCTGAAATACTTTATCCAATGAGAACTGCAACATTATAAAAATGTCAATATTAATTTCAGAAAAAAAACCTGAAAAACTACAATTTTACAGCTGGCAACCCTACTGTTGTTTTTTGTTAAACACTTTATAGATAAATTTAATAACTAAAAAAATAAATAAACAGGATAACACTCTACAGGACGAAGCATGTTTGACTATTACATATTTCCAAAAAGTGATCATAAAAACGGAGATTATTTACTATTTGCACTGTTGGTGTCGTTTTTGTTCTTGTTTGAGACCTGATCAGCGTTTAAGGTTCAAGCTTCAAGCATGCGGCAGCATCGTGGCCACAACACCATCCAGGGTTCAGGGCACCGCATTTCACTGCATGGTATACTCGGTTACTATGTACGTGACAACAAAACTCTTTGAACTCTTTGAACAGCCGTGATGAACATGCAGGACTTTCAGAACAACAGAGGTTTGTAAAGGATGGGCGAGGCCCTGGAGACCCGGTGCCTTCCTGCAGTCTAATTAATTCTTGAGAGGATGCAATGACTCCATGCAGATTTCCCAGCACTGACAAGCGCATGGAGGCAAACAGCGGCCCGGCATGAGTCTGTGTAATGAGTGTCGCAGGTGTTGTGGGCGGTGGCGCACGCTCAGGTACGCCTCTTGGCATAAGTTGTCCTCGCGTTTTTACACCGAGGCCCGAACACGGACGACCTCGTAGTTTAACCAGCAAAAACTTTAACACCGGGGGTCAAACTCTACGTTTTTAATCCAGCTTAATGGATTAAAAGGGTTCAGACCGTCAGCTGATACAACTCATTTCAGCTGTTCCATTCCAGCATATAATAAATCCAATAAAGGAACCTGGAGACGAGTGGATGAAATCTGTCAGTTAAAAAATAATTTTCTTTGACTCAAGGGGTTGTACATTTTCATATATCCGGTGTAAAATAAATAATGCGTGTACTGTTTATGTCAAAGGCAAGTGTGAAACAAGATCATGTCTGGACTTGCTGGCTGCACAAAAACAAGCAGTCTTTAGTGGGCGAGATAAATGACAGTCAATTACCTTTCCAGGTATTATATCTTGTTTTTTTTTTTTTTTTTTTATTTCCAAGGCAAAGATTAAGAAAACAAAAACAGGTACAGCTCTAGGGATCGCACCCTGCAGGCTGCAGATGGGCTTTAACATAAAGTGTAAAATGTGCTTCTGGGGCTTCCACAGAGGTTCACCTCCACAGAGATACACAAGGACCCATCAACAATTAGGTTCTGTTTACTACTTTTATTTGTTAGTCTTTTATTTATTTTGTGTTTTTAGCTTTTGCTGTTTATTTTCTATTACGTATATTATGAGTGTCCTGTGTGCTTGGCGGCTGTACAATGAATTTCCCTGTGTTACCCTTTCTTAAACTATCCTACAACTTGCAGTGGGCTTCATATTTCAAAGCAGAGGCTTTTCGACCTGATGAGGGGTCAGGGCCATACGAAATACTGACCCTAAGCCAAACAGTACCTGTAATCATATATGCTAACCCACCACTTACCCTAACGTTAACCACTAACCCTAACCCTATCTACCCTAGTGCAGGAAGAGCTGAGATCTCCTTGTATCCTCCTTGTGTTTGATGGGCTTCATCCCACAGTTTACAAAGGCTTTTTAGGTGAACATTATGATGAACATTAGCCGTCCTTATTGGGAGTCCTACCCATTTCCCTCCTAGTGGCCCAGCATCCATGCCCGGGTTTTCCCACTTTAATGCGTGTTCTACACCTCAGGGCCGGGTTTCGGCAGCTGTGGCCATAAACCCTTTCGCCCATTTTTATGTCCTTATTCTTCTGCTTTTCCTTATTTCTGCCCTCCTTCATAGACCCTAAAAATGTTGTAGGCCTCCCGCGCTGGGCCTAGAGTGGCAACATCTGAAGCTTTATTGTCAGATGCTGGAAGGTTTCGCACACAAACATTTATGATTGAATGTGTCGCAGCGGCCTGTAAATCCTTCATAAAACGCACAATAAACCACAACTCCACCGTACACCTTTGCACACTAACGCAAAGCAACGAACCAATGTTAAATTACATAAAACATTTTTTTAGTCATATTTTATCCTAAAATTTCATTATAGCGAAATCACAATTTTTAAATTAATGTTTCGGAACAAATAAATAAATAAGTCGCCATTATTGGTAAATAAATTAATAGTCATTGCATTAAGATTTGAATGAATTTTAATTTATGAGATTGGGTGCCAGGACACCTTGCACCACTTTAGAGCTAAAATGAGAATCTGTGTCCCCCACAGTTAATTTAGTCCCTACGGGGAGGGAATAAGAGACCTTTAAAATGCGGACTTTGCCGCAAACCACATTTCAGGACACCGAGCAGAGCGCAGCGCGTAATTTTGCCCGACCAAGAGGTGAGACACACGCACATCGCACGCTGACGCCATACATTCTGTCATTTTTAAATTTAACAATAATTCTGAGCGGCAGAAATAACACCAAGATGAAGGAGATCAGCTAGAAAAGCTGGATGAATTTAATAAAGCAGCATTTAAATGAACTGAAAAACGTGTGCATCGTAATTGTAACAATGATTAAAAATAGAAAAAAGAAAAGGCACAAAAGCTACCAGAAAATTTATGTTAAAATACTCTTAAAAATTGGTTAAATTATTCCGGAAATGATGGCAGGAGTGCGTATTTAAAGGATGTAATTGATACCGGCATAGAGGCAGAACCAAGGGTAAATTCTTAAATGTTAGAATTTGCTGTTCAAATGAAATCGTAATTTTGATTTTTTTTGCTTTCTTTCTTTTAATGTTGGCTTAGGGCAGCGCAGAATGCGTTTAAGTGGCCAGGTAGTATCGTAGCTGAACGCAAAGCCAAGGCTGCAGGGAAATGGGCTGAAAAAAACAGCAGTGTCTACTGTGAATCATAAAAATGTGCCCAAAATAGGAGCAAAATGGCTAGAAGAGGACTGTTAAATAAAATTGTCTTTTTACATTTTCATACAAATGGGGGCTTAACAAAATAACCTATTTCCATTTGTACTGCAAATATTGTAAAATATTGTTATGGTTATTGCAAGGTAGACTTAAATGGAGTTTACATTTTGTTTTTTATTTAGTGCATGTATTCATTTTGTTTCTGTATTTAACTTTGCTGAAAGTCCAAAAAACAGCCTAAAATTTTCACTTGTTAAGCAAACCTGATAGCTGCTGTCTCTTTTTAAAAGAATTTAATTTGTCTGTCAGCGCAGCTGAGCTGTGTTTGCAGTTGGACTCCATGTTTTCCGATATGCAGTAACGCAGAAAAAAAAGGTGAATTAATGTGAAACAAAATGCAAAATGCAAGAAATTGAGATTTAAAATCTTATTTTAAACAGCAAGACCACTGGGGAAAAAAGAATAGATTTCAGGGGTCCCTGTAGTGAGGCATCATGAGGCCAACCGAGCTGTCAGCTGCTGAATTTGAGACACTTATTTCTGCTCTGCACCCCCAGTTTGACGGAGATGCAGACAGAGGTGCGCGCTGTGCTGAAGGCGGTCGGCTTCATCTGCCTGGTGGTCGTGGGCCTCCCTGCCAACCTGAGCGTCTTGCTCCTCTTCTGCCGCCTGCGTCTGTCTCGTGGAAACCTGCAGCCTAATGACTTCATCCTGGGTAACCTGGCTGGTGTGAACCTGGCCGTGTTGCTGTGCCGCGGAATCCCCCAGACCCTCGTCGCTTTAGGTTTGAGACGCCTGTTTGATGACCAGGGCTGCAAAGCAGTCATCTTCGGCTACCGCATCGGGCGCGCCATGTCTGTCTGCGTCACGGCCCTGCTGGGTTGCTACCAGAGCGTGAGCGTAGCTCCTGCCACACCTCGCTGGTCCTTCCTCAAACGCTGGCTCCCTCCCCACTTGCCCCACACCATCATCCTCCTCTACGGCCTCAACATTTTTGACTGTTACGGGGCCATAGTTTATCCTCAGGCTCCACCTGCCAACGGCTCCATCCCAGATTTCACCCTTAACCTGGAGTTCTGCATTGTTGTTTTTCCCGGCGCTGAAACCTATGTGGTCAATGGACTTATCTACACCTTGCGGGATGTGGTGTTTGTGGCCGTGATGGTGCTGGCAGCCGTCTACATGCTGCTGGTCCTCTATCGTCACCGGCAACAGATGAAAGGCCTGCGGGGGGCCAGCAGGGCTTCAGTGGGGGCCTCCCAGGCTGTGCTGCTGCTGATGTGTACCTACGTGGCACTCTTCAGCCTGGAGAACATCCTGTGGGGCTACACGCTCTCCGTCTCCCGGGTCCTGCCCGCCGTCTCGGACGCACGGGTCTTCTTCGCCTCCTGCTACTCCGCCCTCAGCCCCGTGCTCATCATTGCCACAAACCGAAGGCTGGCCGGAAACTTCCGGTGTTTCACGCGTGGCAAGACACCTGGAGAGTCTAACGTATCTTTTGTAACATCATGACAGAACTGGAGAGCTTTATTTTAAGATCACCAACACTAGGGGGAAGGGGTGTACAGATAACAATTTCTTCTAAACATCATTATGAATCTTTTATCTATACGCGTACAACTGTAGGTATGTACAGGAAATGTACGTTCTTAGGCAGTGAATGGTGTCTGTATTGTAAATTATTTGGGGCAAAATTACCATTTAGTTGTGTTTAGGCCAAAAAACAAGAAGAGTGTAAGTGCTTATAAATGTTGTACATTTTTGATCAGATGTCAGTGAATTTTGCATGAAAACAGCCTTTCTGATGCAAAGAATAAATTTTTTGTAGGAAAATCAACACCAAGCTGAACAACTTATGCTCCTTTTCTTCAGGTCAGTTAGAAGCAACTCCACTGGGTTTCAGACGTGAAAGACCGGATGGTCACTTTTCCCACTTTTCTCAGTAATTCTATTAATAAAGGCTTTATTTCCTGTGGAGGCCTCAGTCCTGGTGCCAAAATGAGCTCCGATAATGCACAGAGGCGGTGGCTGCCTGAGAAACAGGAAGGAATAAATCTTGCAACATCTTAGAGGGGAAAATATTAACTGAACTGATGAATTAGTGTGTGTGTGTGTGTGTGTGTGTGTGTGTGTGTGTGTGTGTGTGTGTGTCGGGCCACCCTGCAGTGAACCGGTGTGGTTGCAGTTTCAGGATAGGCACTGGACCCCCCACCACCACGACCAGTACAGTACAACAGTTATTCTGGAAACCCATATGAACACGATTGGCGGGGGGGGGGGGGGCATGCAGCCTTCACACAGACTGAGCTGAACGCAGATCCAAACAGTCCAACACACCTGCCCCCCCCCCACCTATAGAAGACAGAACGTGCTAACATTCAATCGAATACAAAACACAAAAGTTGCATCACATTTCCTTTCATTTTAACTGGTGACCGTTTGCTCTCAAACTCAAATGTTTAGACTTCGTCACTGCACGCCGCATCCACCAAAAATAATGAAGTCCCTGCAGGATAAGAGGGCTTTAAAATAAGGAATTTATGGGGCTCAGCACCAGAGCACCATAAAGAGGGCCACACGCACTGCCATAAGGTAAGAAGGAGGTCCACTGTTAATGTAGCTGCCTCTCATCCGATTTGTATCTAAGCTGTCACGAATTCTAGATTTTAGCTATATTCTTGTTCAGTTAAATAGCAAAGAGCTCTCATATTAGGGATCAATGTTAACATGAACAAATTCCGGTCGCTCCATCAGTGCTCTCGAATAAGTAACAGCGGCAGCTTCATTGGAATAAAACAGAGCAAATTGTGTAGTTGCCACGAAGCAGGGCTGAACGTTCTTTTTATGGCGCGAAGGGACCTTAAATCGCGTTGAAATCTTAAAATGCAGTTAAAGCAATGCACTTTCAAAGTTGCGTTGTGCAAAACGTCAGCACCGCTGAAGCTACGAAAGTGGTCATTGGATTGGAAAAATCTAAATGGTGTTAACGCAACTTAAACAGTCTACTATGTTTTAATAAAAACAGAGGTAAAAGCAATGCTTATGATTAACATTTGAAATAATATATATAGCAGTAACATTCATAGTGTTTTCAGCTCTGTTAAGCCACCAATACAATCCATTTATTAATGAAGTAACTGTCACGTAAAATAAAAATGTTTACAACACATAAATTAGAAATAGAAATGTGACATTTCAGAATATGATTATAAAATACCAGGTTCACAAACAAGAACAAAATGTGAAAGAATTCTCCACTGGTGTATTTATTTCTAGTAAGACGTTTCATTTGAAGTGTGAAAATGAGGAAAAATATTGCATTATGCTAATAGTAATTCTGTAAAAAATCAAATGCATGGAATCGCCCAGACACACAGCACACCGGTTTTCTTTGCATTTCCTGGTTGACGGAGAGACTTTAAGACCCAGAAACTTCTCGCTTGGGTCATTTTTCAGACCTTGCAGATGGTCTGGTCACTGCTTTTTCCTGTAAAATTACCTCCCAAACCGCTGATGTATGGCAGAAATAAACAGAAATTCGGGATTTCTCAGCTTCTGATCTTAGAGGGCCGAGACAGTCTGGCTTTTCCTCCAACAACTGTTCTGGAATAAGTGTGGAAGGTTCTGGAATGAGTTTCTGGCTGAGGCTAAGATTGACTCTCTTACTGGGTCTGCTGACTTCTGAATTAAGTTTAAATTTAGGAAAATTTTAGTTTGTTCTGCACCCACCTCAGGCTCTCAGGTACAGGTGCCTGATTTTACATGAAATTCACTTTTCTTCTGCAGCTTGGACTTGCACCTCGATGGACATACAGACAGAGGTGCGTTTGGTGCTAAAGGCGGTCGGCTTCATGTGCCTGGTGGTGGTGGGCATCCCTGCCAACCTCACCGTGCTGCTCCTCTTCTGCCAGCTGCGTCTCTTGCGTGGCCGCTTGCAGCCCAATGACTTCATCCTCAGCAACCTGGCCGCCATAAACCTCGCTGTGCTTCTGTGCCGCGGAATCCCCCAGACCCTCATCGCTTTGGGCTTGAGACATTTTTTTGACAACCAGGGCTGCAAGGCGGTCATCACTTGCTACCGCTTGGGCCGTGCCATGTCCATCTGCGTCACGGCACTGCTGGGCTGCTACCAGAGCGTGAGTGTAGCCCCTGCCACACCTCGCTGGGCTCTTCTCAAGCGATGGCTCTCTGCCCACCTGCCCCACACCATCATCCTCCTCTGCATCCTCAACATTTTTGACTGCTACAGAGCCCTGTTAGACTCCCAGGCACCACCTGCCAACGGCTCCATCCCAGATTACACCCTAAACCTGGAGTTCTGCATTGTTGTCTTTCCAGGGTCCCAGGTCTACATGGTGAATGGAGTCATATACACATTACGGGACGTCTTCTTTGTGGCCGTGATGGTGCTGGCAGCCGTTTACATGCTGCTGGTCCTCTATCGTCACCGGCAACAGATGAAAGGCCTGCAGGGGGCCAGCAGGGCTTCAGCGGGGGCCTCCCAGGCTGTGCTGCTGCTGATGTGTACCTACGTGGCACTCTTCAGCCTGGAGAACATCCTGTGGGGCTACACGCTCTCCGTCTCCCGGGTCTTGCCCGCCGTCTCGGACGCACGGGTCTTCTTCGCCTCCTGCTACTCTGCCCTCTGCCCTCTGCTCATCATCGCCACAAACCGAAGGCTTGCCAGAAACTTCCTTTGTTTCACACCTGCTAAAAAGGCAGGAGAGTCGCCTGCTAAATGAGAATCCAAAATTTATTAAATAACAGGACTGCGACATGAGCAGACACTAGAAATACTGGTAACTTTTATTAGTTTTATAACAAAAACTGAAAGTAACTTTTTACAGTCTTGTAATTTTTTTTTTTTTTTTTTTTAACACACTGGCAGGTATTCACAAGAACTGACATTACTTATGTAGTAAATGCACTAAATGCAACACTTTAAAAGTAATGTAGTTTTACGATATACATCATGCATTATTAATATTTACCTTTCTGACCTGCCAGGTAACTTAGCTATTATTTTATGAAAGTCCAAATTGTTTATGTACTAATATTGTTATACTGAACTTAAATGTTTCGGTTACATCTATGGGTTGAATGTGCTCTTCCCTTTTTTTAAAATCTTGTTAAATATTACAGTGAGGGAAACAAGACAACACTGGTATTTAAAATCATTTAAACACAAAAACGCACGTGAATTATTGAGCAGCCGGGTTAGCGTGACGCACAGGTTTGCTTCAGTTTTGTCCACCGAAATGAACTTAATTCCCAAAGGATGGTAACCTGGGGACTTTAAAAGCAGGAATGTGGGGAAATGAGGTCCAGTACACCAGACAGAGGGCTGCTGATAATTCCGCTCTTTTCCAGAAGGTAAGCAGCAGCAGAAATATGAATATCCTTTTTCATAAAAAAGTATTTTGACCAAAACAATAAACAATTGGAATTTAATTGTGCTAAGTGTTAATGTGAGCAACCAGCAACAAACCATATGAATATAATTTGTCTTGTCTGAAAATTTTGTTTCCAAAATAAAGCAAAAAATAAAATTATATTCTATGAGATTACAAGTTTTGCTTAAAATGTCTTCTATTTTAAATGTTATGAATATTAAATTTTTCATTGCTAAATATTGGGAAAGAAATGCAGAGAGGCTCTGCTTACAGAAAAACACTTTTTTCTCAAATCTTTCCATTATATTGGAATAAATTATGATTTTGTCGCTTCTTACAAATATTTCCAATAATCAAATTAAAAATAATTTTATAAATTTCCTTCAGTGTGAACTCTCCTCTTCATGGATTTGGAAACACAGGCATAGAAGATAATTTGCACAGCTCATCAAATTTTTATATATTTAAAAGCCCAAATTTCAAACATCTTACAACAATATGGACAAAAAATAGCAAGGCAAAGACAACAGTTCAAACTCAGATTTCCCGTAGATTTATATTCCTGTTAAACCACGTTGGTCAAAATAAATGCTTCATTATTTGATTTCCTCTCAACGGATCAGAGGGTAAAATTCTGCATGAACCTTCGATTAACACGGTAAATTAAGCAACTTGAATGAGTAAAAAATATATTAAAAAATGGGGGGGGGGGGGAAAGCATAAACAAAGCCAAACTGTTTTATCTGAAAAATATCTGCCCGCTATTCTTTTCTCCACCATCTGCCTAAATATTGCTTTGTTGAAATGTAGGGTTGCTGTGCAAAAGTAGCTTAGAATTAGCAAAGCCGCAGAGAAATTTCCCCTCCACGCTTCTCTGTTGACTCTGCACTGCATCATTTTAGCAGGAACGCCACAAATAAAATAAAAAAAAAAAATCATCAGCAGACTTAATCCATGACAGAGGAAGTGCTGGGTTTCTCAGCTGTAAATGTAGTGAATCAGTTGGGCTGCGTGTTGGATGGGCTGCGTGTTCATCACACTGTGGCCACACACACACACACTGATTCACTCCCTATTGACAATTACCAGTCACCAGTTAACATGAAACACATCTTTGAACTGTGGGAGGAAACAGGAGCACCTGGAGGAGCCCCACACAAACATGAAGAGAAAGTTCAAGCTCCACACAAGCTTCCAACCTGCACCCACACAGCCCTGGGGGGTTGCCTCAGAGCACCTGGCGTGCTCAGGTGTGGGTTCCAGTTCACCTTCGTCTTTGTGGAGTTTGCTTGTCCTTCCCATGCCACGGCGTGTGAGTTATTGTGTCAGGCTTTTTTCGTGATGCCCGCTGTATTTCTCTGGTCTCTCTTTAGCTGTGTGGACAAAGCGATGGAGGCACGCGTGGTGCTGAAGGCAACCAGCTTCATGTGCCTGGTGCTGGTAGGCCTCCCTGCCAACCTGTGTGTACTGCTTTTCTTCTGCCAGCTGCGTCTCCTCCACGGCCGCCTGCCACCCAACAACTTCATTCTAAGCAATCTGGCAGTGATGAACCTGGTTCTTCTGCTGGGCCGCAGCCTTCCTCAGACCCTGTTTGCCCTTGGCTTGAGGCATTTCATGAATGACTGGGGTTGCAAAGTGGTCATCTTTGCCTACCGCATGGCTCGCGCCATGTCCATCTGTGTGACGGCTCTGTTGGGCTGCTATCGGAGCGTGAGCATAGCCCCCGCTACACCTTTCTGGAGCACCCTGAGAAGGTGGATCACTGCCCACCTGACCCATGTCATCTTGTTCCTTTATGGACTGAACTTGAGCATCTGCACAGGCTCCCTTCTGTTCACTCAGGCACCTCCTACCAATGGCTCAATCCCCGAGTACACCCTAAACCTCGAGTTCTGCATCGTGGTGTATCCAGGCCCTGAGGTCTATGTTTCCCATGGGACAGCCAACACCGTGCGAGATGTGGCCTTTGTGGCCGTGATGATGCTGGCAGCCGTTTACATGCTGCTGGTCCTCTATCGCCACCAGCAACAGATGAAGGGTCTGCAGGGGGCGAGCCGGGCATCGGCGGGGGCCTCCCAGGCTGTGCTGCTGCTGGTCTGCACGTATGTGGCTCTGTTTGGCCTGGAGAACATCCTGTGGGGCTACACGCTCTCCGTCTCCCGGGTCCTGCCCGCCATCTCGGACGCACGGGTCTTCTTCGCCTCCTGCTACTCCGCCTTCAGCCCCGTGCTCATCATTGCCACAAACCGAAGGCTGGCCGGAAACTTCCGGTGCTCCACATGCACCAAAAAGGCAGAAGAACACCTTTCTACACCAGGAGAGTCTTCTTATGCAGAATCACAAGACAAAAACTAACATTATTGCTTTAGCGCAGCAGAATCGTAAAAGTAAAAAAATAAATCACTGAGGTACTCATTTCATTGAAAGTTATTATATCTGTTATTAAAAAAGTGATATAATTTGTATCCTTAAAACCATGACTGCTGAAAGCATATTGATGCGCACAGTTTTTATTCTTAAAAGCTTGTATATCTTTAAAACTCTTAAGACAACAAGCTGAATGTATACTATTTTATCATTTTCTGACAAAGGTATTTGCATTAACAACACAAATGTTTCATCACCGTGTTTCCAAAGTGGTGTAAATTACTTCTGAGCATGTGCAGATGACAGTAAAACACTGGAGGTAAATTTATATTAATATATTTTATAGGAAGACAAACTTTATGAGTTGTATGCTACTAATGTTCCAATTTTTAAATGAAGGCCAGTGAAAAATAAAGGATAATGCTTTGATGTTGGAGAGTGGTTTTCAGTTTGTTGCCCCCATATATATCATATACACTGCCCGGCCAAAAAAAAAAAAAAAAAAAGTCAGCACCTGGATTTGACTTAGTGTTATGATCTGGGGTTGCTTCAGTTGGACAGGTCTAGTTTCAGCAACGTCATGTTGCCCAAAAAATGACCTCAGCTGACTACCTGCATAAACTGAATGAGCAGGTTTTTCCATCAATGGATTTTTTCTTCCAAAATGACCATGCCAGGATTCATCGGGCTCAGTTCGTGAAAGAGTGCTTCAGGGAGCATGAGAGAGACATCATTTTCACACATGGATTGGCCACCACAGAGTCCAGACCTTAACCCCACTGAGAATCTTTTTGATGTGCTGGAAAAGACGGTCCAACCAAATATTATACCCATCGCATGTTGGGTTCTGGACAACTGTAAACAAAGGGAAATGACAGCGGATGCAGACTGTCACACTTTTACCTTAGTTTAACCATTAATCACGGGGCTACCGGGGTAAAAGAAAGGATGCCCGTTCGCAGTGCTGTGGCTACTGTAGTAATTAATATGGGCCTACAACATCTATGTTGATAATACCTGACAATCCTGCACCCCCCCACCCTCCCAGGGCACCGTCTCTGGCACCCCCAGGTGCTGCTTTGTGGTCTAATTGGGCTTCCCATTACCTGGCACCTTCTCTGCAAAGGAGGTGCGTTTTAATGATTCACCTGAGCAATGCGAGGTGGCTTCATTACAAGCCTGGCGAGAACTAATATTAAATTGGAAACCATCCTTCCGCCACATCTCATAACAAACAAGTTTGTGCACAACACAGGTAGTGTAGCTGTTCATTTGCAGATGTGGCCACTGTACTCTAAACCTTACAGTATCTTGCAACAGTAGCAATGACAGCTTTTATTTAGTCTATTATTCTAAACAACTTTGCCATGGTTTACCTATTTGTATAATACTGCATTTTTACACTGGCTTCTTTTGGAGCATCACTGTTCCCCCTCAGTTACAGTATATTCTGTATATAGTCATCTTTGATATAGCCGATAACCTTTTAATTTGACTTATTCTTTTAATAATTTTCACAAAGCACCTTACAGCTTTAGATGTGGGTATTAAGCAGCTGGGAAGCTTGACTGAGCACGCAGAACTGCAGCCTCATGGGTTTGAACCCAGCTCACCAGTCTGCATGTAGCTTTGTGCTCTGCTTTCCTCCCACAGTTCAAATACATGTATTTCAGATTAGTTGGTTGATCTAAAATGCACTTAGTATATGTGTGGGGATACAGCCCATACGTTACAGTTAAGCACAAAAGTTCTTGTACATCAAGATTTCACAGCTCCTGGAAGACACAGAAACATATCAAATCTTGTATTTCTGGGGTTTAAAACACAGCACGCAGTCATTTCCCCTTTTGGAAAGCATAAAATAAGGTAAAATTTGTGCACTCATAGGGAGTATGCAGCAAACAGGTGCTCTGTGCTTTGCCCACCCTGACAAACAGGCCTAGGCATTAGTCTATCGGGCAGGAGAATGGTGACCCACATGGAGAAAAGTTCCAAAGAAAACATTAGCAGCTCTCCCAGGGCTCCCAATTAAAACGAATCACAGCCGGAACCTCGCAACTACTTGTGGCGCCGCACAGCTCCCAGGAGCCGGAGGACCAGCTGTGATTCTGAATTACGCTAAATGACTCCCTAATAGCTTCATAAGTCGAACCTCATGGAAAGAACAACAACCTCAAGCTACCGGCTTGATAGCAAACTGCACTGTTTTTAATCTATCCCTCTAGAGCCCTGTTCAGGCTCCAGGCGACCATAACCCCGAGCAGGATGAAGTGATTAAAGTTAATGGATGAATGGATGGATGGAGTCCTACTGTCAACATTAACATGTCAGTGAAATTAATTCCTGATCCTTTTTGTCAACTTATTCAATTTGACCTCAGAAATGGGCAGAAATCTTACCGTAAAGGTGTTGCTCTAAAAGGTTTTTACAGTTACTGCCAACAGCTGTACACACAGAAGGCTGCAGGTTAACTGTATGTAGCTTTATTTTCCAACACACTATATTTGCGAAGTCTCTATGGCAAAGGGCACTTCAGTACCTTCTGTGTAAAATAACAGGGCCGCATTCTAAATCAAAGCATGGTTAACATTAAACATTAGTTGAGGTTGTAATATTTAAATAGAGAATGGAGATGTCGGGCATTCAGCTCAGGACCCAATGAAGCAAAGTACACTATATGGACAAAAGTATTGGGATACCTTACCATTACACCAACGGGGACTTTAATGACACTATTCAAATACAAGGAGTTGGTCCCCCTTTGCAGCTATAACAGCTTCCACTTTTTGGAAGGCTTTCCACAAGATTTTGGAGTGTTTCTGTGGGAATTTGTGTCCATTCATTCCGTAGAGCATTTATGAGGTCAGGCACCGATGTTGGACAAGAAGCTCTGTCTCGCAATCTCCATTCCAGTTCATCCCAAAGGCATTCCATGGGGTTGAGGTCAGGGCTTTGTGCGGGCCAGTCGAGTTTGTCCACATCGAACTCATCCAACCATGTCTTTATGGACCTTGCTTTGTGCAATGGGGCACAGTCATGCTGGAATAGAAAAGGGCCTTCCCCAAACTGTTTCCACAAAGTTGGAAGCATAGCATTGTCCAAAATGTCTTGATATGCTGAAGCATTAAGATTTCCCTTCACTGGAAGTAAGGGGCCTGGCCCAAGCCCTGAAAAACAGCCCCACACCGTTATCCCTCCTCCACCAAACTTCACAGTTGGCACAATGCAGTTAAGCAGGTAACATTCTCCCGGTATCTGCCAAACTCACAAATCATCCATCTGACTGCCAAACAAAGAAGCGTGATTCGTCACTCCATAGAACACATTTCTACTGCTCCACAGGCCAGTGGCAGTTTGCTTTGCGCCACTCCATCCAACACTTGACATTGGATTCGGTGACATGAATGGAAACCCATTCCATGAAGCTTCCGCTGCACAGTTTTTGTACTTACGTTAATTCCAGTGGAAGTTTGAAACTTCTCAGCTATGGAATCAGCAGAACATTGGCAACTTTTACACACCATTCACCTCAGCAGTCATTGACCCCACTCTGTGACTTTACATGGTCTTCCACTTTGTGGCAGAGTTGCTGCTGTTCTTAAACACTCATTTTCCAATAATACCACTTACAGTTGATTGTGGAATATACAGCAGGGATGAAACTTCATGAACCATCTTACTGCAAAGGTAGCATCCTATCACAGTACCGTGCTTGAAGTCACAGAGCTCTTCAGAGCAATCCATTTTGTTTCACAAATGTTTGTAAATGGAGACTGCATGGCTAGGTGCTTGATTTTACACACCTGTGGCAATGGGTCTGATTGAAACACCTGAATTCAATAATTAAGAGGTGTGTCCCAAAACTTTTGTCCATATAGTGCATGTTTAATACAAGGAAAGCCGATTTGTCGGGCACAAATGGGTCAAGAGGAAACAAAGTCAAAAACTAGAGAAACAAACAGCAAAGAATCCAAATCATGAGGCAGAAATCACTATCACAAAACAGTCAGAAGAAATAGAGTCACACTGTGACAAGGATCTGGGCCAAACACAGGATTTAAACACCAAACCCAATAAACAACAGATTGGAGGAACACAAGAGGTAATAATGAGATTAATAATGAAGGTAATAATGGTGATCAGGTTGGGAAGGTGGGGCAAGGAGCATTCCGAAGTAAACAGCAGCGCAAGGCCTTGCAGTACCCAGAATGGCCAGCAGTGACCAAAAGTTCCCATAGAAGCAGGAGACCCAAAAGAGGTTTAGTTAGTATTGTATCTACCATCCATTTTTGTACAAATGGGCTTCAAATTAACAACAGCATTCAATTCAATGTTGACAAGCGAAACAAAACTGCAAAGAAAACTCATTCAGGTCTGAACTAAATTACGTTAATATAAAAATATATGATGCACAGGACTCCGTTTCCTCCTTCTGAGAAGACACAGCATCCTTGTAATTAATTCAGTCCCAAAAGGGTGGTAACAACAGGGCTTTAAAATGATGAATCCTCCCAGATTCCACCCACATCACACAGACAAACACCCAAAATTTTACTCTCCACCACAAGGTAAGAAACCACGGATCTTTACACGGCAAATGGTTCTGTTCAGTCGGCATTTATTTTTGAGTCTGAAAATGAAGCATAAACTTTAATTTGAATCTGAAAATGTCATTTTGTAATTATACTTTCTTTTTCTCAATAAGTTACTTGGAGTTGAATTAAGGTGAACAACCACACGAGCTTCATTTACTTCCCACCCTTAAGCTAATTTTCCAATTGATATATTTCAGTCTATCTTTCGTATTTTAGCAGCAATTGTTGCACATTTATATGCACTAACTTTTGTCAACTGTGGTCTACTGACTGTAGGCTTTTTCTCATTAAGAAAACGTCATCCTTCTCTAATACTTCATTGCATGCATTTTGTATAATTGAAGCAAATTTGATTTTTAAGTTAACAATAACTACAAAAGTGGAACAAATTTGTACAGTGTGGGCTGTTTGTCTTTTACTGGTCTTCAAACTAAGCTAATGGGAAGTTTTGTCTTTATGATGGTTTATTTAAGTAGAAAAATGTACAACTGAAGCAAATTCAACACTGACACAGAGAATTCCAGAAAATGTTATTGCAAAAGTTGTTAAAATCTTCCACTTAGAGACTTAGAGATTTTTCATCAAGTTCTACGTTTTCACGGTGTGCACCTGCTCCAGGTTGAGGGACATGCAGACGGAGGTGCGAGTGCTACTGAAGGCAACCGGCTTCATCTGCCTGGTGGTTGTGGGCCTCCCCGCCAACCTGAGCGTGTTGCTCCTCTTCTGCCGCCTGCGTCTCTCCCGTGGCCCCCTGCAACCTAACTATTTCATCCTAAGCCACCTGGCTGTTGTAAACCTGACAGTCCTGCTCTGCCGTGGCATTCCCCAGACCCTTGCGGCTCTGAGCCTGAACCATTTCTTGGAGGATTACGGTTGCAAGGTGGTCATCTTTGGTTACCGCATCGGTCGTGCTATGTCCATCTGTGTGACGGCACTGCTGGGCTGCTACCAGAGCGCGAGCATAGCACCTAGCACTCCACCTTGGAATGCCCTCAAGCGCTGGCTGCCTGCTCACCTTCCACACTCAGTCATCTTCTTGTACATCCTCAATATTTCTATCTGCTACGCAGCCGTAACTGGCCCACAGGCTCTGCCATCCAATGGCTCCATCCCAGAATACACCTTAAACCTGGAGTTCTGCATCGTGGTCTTCCCAGGATCTCAGGCCTATGTCATCAATGGCTTGATGTACACGCTGCGGGACGTCTTCTTTGTGGCCGTGATGGTGCTGGCAGCCGTCTACATGCTTCTGGTTTTTTACCGACACCGGCAGCAAGTGAAAGGACTGCAGGGTGCCAGTAGGGCTTCAGCAGGGGCCTCCCAGGCTGTGCTGCTCCTGGTGTGTACATACGTGGTGCTCTTCAGCCTGGAGAACATCCTGTGGGGATACACACTCTCCATCTCCCGGGTCTTGCCCACCATCTCCGACGCACGCGTCTTCTTCGCCTCCTGCTACTCTGCCCTCAGCCCCATCGTCATCATCGCCACAAACCGAAGGCTTTCCAGAAACTTCCAGTGCGTCACCTGTGCCAAAACAGAGGCTCATCCTGCAGGAGGATCTGCCATTTCTCACGTTGCAGCTTGACAGGATTTACACCGGTAAAACTCAGAACACCGGCTGCCCTTAAAGCCAAGCTTTGCGGACGGGTGCTGCAGAACTAATAACTTGCTCCAAAAAATAAAAACTATTCTCTGGAACAAACCAGACCAAAATACGCACAACTGCTTTCTTACAAAATGAAATCCTCTTTTTAAAAATAACCAAGCTGGTAAGAATTTAATGAATAATTTAATTTATGCTTACATTCACAGTGAGGGGTTTTGTTATTGCAGAAATAATGAATTACACATTAATACATATTTTTCCCATCTGAAGAATAAGGTTTTGTACAGAACAAACAAAGCAACATCTTTTCTTCTAATAAACTGCTTTTCCTCCAAAGGTGTAACTCCTTCATTTATCGGCTAAGAAACACGCGAACCCCCTTTACGGCAAAACATTACACAGACGTCCGAAGCTCGTGCTTCTCCCCGTGAATTGTAAATGTTACTTGGCAGGACAAAATGAGCATTTCATCTATTATTTAGAAAAAGAATCGGTTTCAGCCAAATGCAGTGACGCATGAACTTGAAAGCCACTACAAACTAAAAATGATGCACCTTCACCCCCCGACTGTTACAGCTAAAAAAGCCAATAAAATGCCGGGCCTCGGCCAGTAATGAGTGTAGCCCCACAATTTGTGGTTGAGTTATTTGAGGGAGTTTTCAACCAGAAAGGTGAGAAATTGGTGTGGCCTTCAGCAGGAACACAGCCCCCAGCAGAGAAACAAAGAGACAATTTGGCTCAATAAAATAAGTTAAAAAATGTTCTATTAACAAAAAAAATCTTTCTATGATAGATAGATAGATAGATAGGTTGGTTGGTTGGTTGGTTGGTTGGTTGATTTTTATATTTTGGCCCTCAAAATTCTTATTTGGCTGCAAGTTTTCAGGTAAACTCACAAGCAATAATAATGATAATGATAATAAAAATGAAGTGTGCAAAGGGCACTGAGCAATTTCACTAAAGATCTTTGTTAAGGAAACCGTAAGACCACTCGTATCTCTAGAGATTTGCAAAGTAATAACAAGGCGCACAGGCCAGGCTCTTAAAAGTTGAGGCGAAAGGTGAAATATCTTCTGGCAGGTTCACCCGGGCTGCGAAATAAACGCGGCCTCCTTGTTCATCACCAAAAGTCCTAAAAGTTGTGCCAGAGTCGAACAAGGTGTGACGAAGGAGTATTTGGACCGCGGTTCAGCGTGACGCACCAGGCCCTGCTTACACTTTGCAGTGAGATTCTGTCCTCTCCACAATTAATGTACCTCCCAAGGGGCAGCAAACAGGGACTTTAAAATGAGGAATTAGCAGAACTCAGGATCATTTGATCACGCAGAGACTCACCTGTAATTCCAACCACAAGGTAAGAACCAACTGAACTTTAAGCTGGTGCACAAAAAATTGTTTGTTCAGCGTCATCGTTTTGTGCTAAAAATTGCAAATATTTAATGCAAGAGGCGGTTAATGTAAAACATTCATTCTGAAAAACAGCATAACTCATTCTGGGCTTCTGCTGAATGTCACCTTTTCCACCTGACAAATCCACTATTTTGTAATATTGCATTATTGTCAATTTTACACCGCAGTCTTGTAAATGCTAAGAAGATTAATTCAAATTGCCACACTAGATGTATTTAGATAAGCAATATACAGAGCAAAAGAGGGAAAAATATGCAATAATTCAGTTGGCTTCAATGATCCTTTCCATTTTAGTCAACAAAGCAAAAAAGACAAAATGTCACAAGTTCATAGATCACTATGCAGAAAATGTATCTAAACTATCTAAAGAATAGACTGAATTATTACTTGTATAACATCGATATCCAGAATTCATCACAGAGGTGGCAGATAATAAATTTCCTTCCCAGGTTTTGGCAGCAATGCAAAAATTAGTTTGCATATATTAGCTTAATTAATATTAATTAATGCATTTATAGCAATTATTTAAAAGAAAAAGAAAAAAAAGGACAAAATCTATGTGAGCCAACCTGTTGTTCATGTGGGGTCTAGACTTCGGTGAGATTTACATCACCTAATGCCTTTAGTGAAGTTATATTTTACATATTTTGAGATGTTCCCTCTCCACTGGAAATTCAGATTGCTGCCTTGATGTTGACTTCCCCCAGGCTCATGGACTTTCAGACAGAAGTGCGTTTGGTGCTGAAGGCGGCCGGGTTCATCTGCCTGGTGACCATCGGCCTTCCTGCCAACCTCAGCGTGCTGTTCCTCTTCTGCCGCCTGCGACTCTCGCGTGGCCGTTTACCGCCCAATGACTTCATCCTCAGCAACCTCGCCCTTGTCAACTTGGCAGTTCTGCTGTGCCGTGGAATCCCTCAGACTCTTGCCGCTTTGGGCCTGAGACATTTCTTTGATGACCACGGTTGCAAGGCGGTGATTCTGGGGTACAGGCTCGGCCGCGCCATGTCGATCTGCGTGACAGCTTTGCTGGGCTGCTACCAGAGCGTGGCCATAGCTCCTTCAACACCTCCTTGGAGCACTCTCAAGCGCTGGCTCCCTGCCCACCTGCCCCATGCCATCATTCTCCTCTATGGCATAAATATTTTTGACTCCTACGGGGCCGTAAGCTACCCACAAGCACCAGTCGCCAACGGCTCCATCCCAGAATACACGCTGAACCTTGAGTTCTGCATCGTTGTTTACCCAAGTCCGCTAACTTATGTGGTAAACGGGGTGATATTAACTTTGCGGGACGTCTTCTTTGTGGCCGTGATGGTGCTGGCGGCCGTCTACATGTTGCTGGTCCTCTATCGGCACCAGCAGCAGGTGAAGGGACTGCAGGGGGCCAGCACAGCTTCAGCGGGGGCCTCCCAGGCTGTGCTGCTACTGGTGTGTACATACGTCGTGCTGTTTGGTGTGGAGAACGCGCTGTGGGGCTACACGCTCTCTGTCTCTCGGGTCCTTCCCGCCATCTCCGATGCGCGCGTCTTCTTCGCCTCCTGCTACTCTGCTCTCTGCCCTGTGCTCATCATCGCCACAAATCGGAGGCTCGCCGGAAACTTCCATTGCGCCACGTGTGACAGGATTGCAGGGAAGGACCCTTCTACTCCGGGGCAGTTGAACATTTCTCATGCAACCACGTAAAACAAGACTGTGATATAAAATATTTATATTAGCACAGAACAGGATAACAGGAGTACTACAGAAATAATACAAATTATTTTACACTTATACAATGGCAAATAAATTACTATTTAAATGAATTAATAATTTTAAAAAAGTTATTGCCATCTGAAGAATTAAATGTTGTATCAAGTGAATGATAACTGATGTACTTTTGCTCAGGGTGCTATACACTTTTAGGCCAACCCTATCCTGCCAACAGCTGATGGAGACAAAGGCCTCCGTCCACCTTTATAGCTGAATGAATATTAATAATAAATATTAATAATATAGCAGGACTGTGCCAGCTTGCGAATGCATTACATGTTATGCATTCATACTATGACTTTATACAAATGTTCATGTACTGCAAACCAATAGTGGGTCAATTAAATATTTTAAAAATGAAAAATGTCAGAGAAGTATTAATAAGATTTATTTTTTAAAATTTGAGAGTGATTTTGTTTGGGAATATTGTGGATATTTTTTTTTTATTACGCCTGGATTTGAAGTGACCTGTCGGTGGCTAAAAACAATGAGGTGGCAGCCGACCTCTGGCGACCCTTTGAGGCAAATGGCCTAAATGTGTAGAGGCTGCATCACGAAGGCAACACAAAGGCCAAATAAAAACAAGGGGCGGAAGAGAGGACGCCAGGAGATGCTGCCAAATTAGACGAACAGCAACAAAACAAGGTAACTTGGCCATGACAACACCTAGAAATAGAAATGGGCTTATACAAATGCTAACAGAAAGGAAACGGGTGATAAATTTAGTGGAGCGGGTCAATGAATTATGTGAATTCGGCAAAAAAAAAAAAAACTCCCGGGCATAAACCCACATTAAGACCCCCCCTTTAATACCTGTAAAATACCTCTTAAAACTCCTTTAATTTGGGAGGAAGCTGTGTTTGAGGGTTATTTCTGAAGTCAATATCAAGATAAAACCTGCTTCTGTTTCCATGGCAAAATGGCAACGCTTTGGAAGACACTGTAAATCATATTTGTCAGCACAGCTTCACATCACCAGAATTAATTCTGAATTTTAAAAACAAGCTCACAGATGACCTGTAAGCATCAGCAAAGTAAAATAAAGTATTGATGCAATACACTCGCTGATCTTGAATAAGTGGTGTCATGTATCAGACGGACGTGCCAAATGAATGGCTAACGTTAATAAAATATTTTAAAAATATAAAAAATATGGCATCTTTCTGAAGAAGTGACAGAGGCCTGCAAAGGGAGCGAACTCTGAGAGTAGCATGGCTTCACTATAAGAAAAGTGCGTTAAATTATTTCAGCCTACGGCAGTGCATTTTTTGCTCTGCATGCTAATCCCAAACCCACTGAATGTTGAATAATGCTTTTATTTCAGAAAAAAATTGACTTGGCTCACTGAATGCAGCAGATACACCTGCAGGAGGAGGGTGGCAGCACAAAGCCCCAGGAAAAAACATAGTACCACCACATGTCAATACGACGCACAGGGATCTGTTTACCTGCTATCGTATGAGCTACTGTATCCAGGGTCATTAAATCCACCCCACTTGGGTGTCAACGTGGAGGCTTTAAAGCAAGGATTTTACACAGCTCACTTTCAGTATTCCATACTGAGAACTGCCCATAATTTTGACCTCCACCACAAGGTAAGGCATAGCAGTTTTATGGACGAAACTGTCATGAATAATTTAAATTCTTTAAAACAAAGCAGTTAACAGAGAACAATAAGACTTTTTTTTTTTTTTTTTAAATTCAATACATTTTAACAAGGCTGCATTGCTGGGAGAACATATCAGAGTTTACATAGTAGCTAATGTAGTTTAAATTGATTTGTCCTTCAGTGATTCTTAAGGTCAAGGGCAAAACAGGTTTTGATTTTCTAAAAAAGTATCTTAATTATTTTCAAAAACCTATGTATACATTTTTGTGAAATGAGCTTTTGGCTATATAACCATGTTTTGGAACAACCTCCTAGTTAAAACATTTTTGTGTACATTACATGTTTACCGAATCAGCACTCAATTTCTGTCAACACCATCAGACACATAGAAATGTCTATAAAATTATGTTGAATGAACTTCTCGCAAATATTTTGAAACTTTGCCGTTTCTTGGTTCTTTTGATCATGCATACATGTTTTCAAATGAATCAAATCACCTTTTAAAAGTTATATTAGTCATTGTTTAATGGTTGCAGTTTAGTTCGTATAGATTAACAAACTTGTACTTAACCTCCATAAGGAACAGTGATATTTAGAAGCATTAAAAATACATATAAACTTTTGAAATACAACAGTTTAACAAATATTGTTGAGGGAACAGAACAGATATTTTTCCAAATAAAACATCAATGTAAAGTCCATCTGATGGAGTTGACAAGACATTTACGGTGTTGACGCAAAATTGACAGTAGTGACAACTTGTAAGGAAAAGGAAAATATTTTATTCAAAATGACCATTGAACTCCCACAAATATTGTAATATTGTAAGACATGAAGAAAATTGTATGTAACTGTTCTTTTCTTGGAGTATAGGAATTTTAAACATTTAACAATAAATAATGCAAATATAACCTACTTATAAAGTGTTATAAATCCACTTATAAGCTTGTTCAAATAAGTCAAAATGACAGCTGCTTTAATCTCTCCAGAGTGTCTATTCCTAGTTTTGTGTCTTTCCCTAAAACCAGCAAATAGCTGCCTACTACTCCTCAGCTCCTTAAAACTGATGTCTAAAAGACTCTGTGGTGGGGTATCTAGATTTTGCTGGTCTTCCTGTGCTCTTTTCCTCTGTTCTTTTGACTCTCTCAAATCCTGATGGTGTTGACACCTCACAGAGATGCCAAATATTATATTTCCTCTTCTAACACATGTGTTTCTCACAGGAGCCATCTTGTTTATTACCAGCTACTTGTGACCTCTGTAACCTAAGTAAATCAAGCATTTATTACCGAAAATTTCACACAGATCTTGTATTTCATTAAATATAGTGTTGACACACTATGGTTGTGACACGAAAGGTTTTAACAAATAGACAGTAAATTAAAAGAATATTAAAAATGTACCAGAGCTAGAGTGGTATCATGACATGTGGAAGAACAAGGAGGTGTTAAACGGGTCCTTAGAGTTTTAGCTGCCTACAATAATTCCTCATATTTTTTTTTTATTTAAAAAAATGTCTGACAGTGTTGACAAAAACTAAGGACACAAATTCAATTCCCTTAATGGTAACTTTTGATACTCATGAAATTATTTACTCAACTACTTATATATAATAATTAAGATTTTTAATTTGACATTCATTTTAATTACTTTTATGCAATTGTAATGTAATAAAATCTGCTTCAGGACAAGGGTTTTTTCAGGCACTGGCGACATAATATATCATTTAGAATAAAAAATATTTGTAAAACAACATGAAATCATATTTTGTTGTGCAAACATTGCCCTGGTTACTCTTCTGGTTATTTGTATATGTAATATAATGTACATATAATGTACATTACTCCAAAACTGTATTTTATATGGCGGACATGTTTTGTCCCAGATCTCAAGAATCATTGCCTTTATATATATATAAAGACAATGATATATACATATATATATATTTTTTTTTTTTAATTTTCAAAATTTTGCCAATGTTGATAACTAAATTTAATCCACTCCAAAATATGAATTAAGACAGAAATATGAAATAACCAAGGATGCCTCCTGTAATTTTTCCTGTAAAATTAATAAGATTACTGCAGCAGTCCTGATTTGGGACAGCCATTTAAATTTACTACCAAAAAATAGCCGAGTTATTGCTGCTAAATGTTGGTGTGATATTTATGCTTTTCAATACATATTTGACCATGGGCCAGGGGCAAAAAAAAAATGTATGACTTAGTTGAGTGAAAGATTCTTTTCACTTTAAATCCAGTTTAAACGGCCAAAATCACAGAATATCTGAGTGCTATTTCTCATTTGCAACTTCCAACAAAGAAACGCTTAACTCAGCTACGATACAAGTAAACTCTCAGGATTCGTGGAATTCACATTTTGCTTTCACTCTTTCCAGGTTAATCGTCATGCAGACGGAGGTACGAGTGGTGCTGAAGGCTACTGGCTTCATGTGCCTGGTGGTGGTGGGCATCCCTGCCAACCTCAGCGTGCTGCTCCTCTTCTGCCACCTGCGCTTCTCCCGTGGCCGCTTGCAGCCCAATGACTTCATCTTAAGCAATCTGTCTGCCGTCAACTTGGTGGTCCTGCTGGGCCGCAGCCTTCCTCAGACCCTGTTTGCCTTGGGCGTCAGGCATTTCATGAACGACTGGGGTTGCAAAGTGGTCATCTTTGCCTACCGCATGGCTCGCGCCATGTCCATCTGCATCACTGCTCTGCTCGGCTGCTACCAGAGCGTGAGCGTAGCCCCCGCCACACCTCGCTGGGCTCTTCTCAAGCGCTGGCTGCCTGGCCACCTGCTCCATGCCATCATCATCTTCTGCATCATCAATGCTTCTGTCTGCTACGGTGCCATAATCTACCCTCAGGCACCACCCATCAATGGCTCCATTCCCGAGTTCACCATGAACCTGGAGTTTTGCCTTGTGGTTTATCCGGGCCCCCTTACCTACTTGATCAATGGGACAACACTAACTGTGAGGGACATGTTCTTTGTAGCCGTGATGGTTCTGGCAGCTGTCTACATGCTGATGACTCTGTACCGGCACCGGAAGCAGGTAAAAGGACTGCAGGGGGCCAGCAAGGCATCAGTGGGGGCTTCCCAGGCGGTGCTCCTCCTGGTTTGTACGTACGTGGCTCTGTTCACCCTGGAAAATGTGCTGTGGGGTTACTCTCTCTCCGTGGCCCAGGTCCTGCCCGTCATCTCGGAAACACGCGTTTTCTTTGCCTCCTGCTACTCTGCCCTCAGCCCCGTTCTCATCATCTCCACCAACCGGAGGCTGGCGGGAAGATTTCAGTGTTCAAAAGGCAGCAGAAAAGCAGGAGAGTCCTCACCAGGGGACTCCAACACATCTTGAGTAACAGCATAGCGTAGCAATGAAGATTGCCAGTCAGTAACAGTACAGCGTAGCTGTACGATCACAAAAATGTAGAAGTTTGCACCGGGAGAGCTGTAGAATTCATACTGCTATAAGTGTGTTTTAGTAAAAATATATTGCAGCTATTTATTAAGTGATTTTGTTAATATATTTACAACAGGGTAAATATGCACATATTTTTTCTCTCATAACTGAACCCTGAAATAGACATCCGCTGAGATGCCTTAATATTGAAACTTCACTTCGAAAATATGACAAATGTTTTATTACTCAGAAATTACAACACTGTAGATGGAATAAATAGAATATAAATGTTGCGCAAAAATGTTTTCAAGAACAGATATTATCGCGCAGTCCATTTATCACCAGATTACGCAAATCTGAGCGATTTTCATGAATTTTTCATGTATGCACTTTAAGAATAAAATTTTATACACATTGAATTCCACGCAGTTATTTTTTTAATTATTTTTTTTATTTATTTTTTTTATCAAAAGCGGTGAAAATGATGTAAAAAGCTGCTGGTAATAATTTGCAAGTTGCTGCATTCATCTGTGCAATATTGTCGTACTAGGATGGGCTCCGCATCCTAAAATGGTAAAGAAAAAATGGAGGGGGGGCACAGAACCGTTCTTTTCTTAAATGCGTTTCATAAACTCTTTAAACGGCCTCCAAACATTCATCACTCAGAGTTTTGAGGCCTGCAACGGAGCAACATCTGATTATTCTTACAACAGCATGACTTCTGGATGGAACCTCTGCAGGTTTGCAATTCTTTAGTAAATTATACAGAATTACAAAATATTTCTGCCTTTATAAAAAAAATAAAATGTCAGACTATAATACTGCATATAGCTTAATATTTCAAACATATAATCCAGGTTAGGTCCGTGTGTCATACACACAGGGGACGCAGAGAGGAGGATCCAAGCGCACATCAGAATTCTTTAACAATCGGGGCATCAACAGGTGGTGACGGGGATATGACAAGAGTTGAACCTGGACTGGTCAGCATCTGCTGGGACCTGGCGCTATGATGCGTCACTGCAGGGCGATGGATAAGTATCAGGGATGCCTGTCAGAAGACCATTTCATCATTGGTAAAAAATAGAAAGTAGCAAGCAAAATTAGAATACATCTGGTTAAAGACACACAAGCAAAACACAAAATATCGAAAGCAAAACAAAAAGTAGCTTGGTTTTTGGTAGAAAGAAAAAAGGAAGCTTGTTACGGGCTAAAACTAAATACAAACACCCACAAACATAAAAGTGAGACTTAAATAGGATTTGGGAGTGATTGGTTAACAAGTGGGTGACCTGAGCAGGAGGTGTGAGGATTCGGCAGTTTGGATTTGAACCAGCAAACCCAGCTGTGATGCGGGTTGAGTTGGCAGACGAGACCGATTGGAATTTATCCAACCTCACACTGTGTTTAACACCCAAGGCTTCACCGTTCACCCAGGACCGGGGAACTTTCTGACCAAAGGTCTCGCAAACGCTGGACAAGTTTAAGAATGCAAACGCTGAGATAAAAGCATAACAGCATCGGATGTGAATTAAAGAGCATTCAGGCGTTTTGCCGTGATGCCCAGGTCCCCGCATGTACATCCTCACCTGAGATGCAGCATCCGGTGCGGTTAATTTAGTCCCCATAGGGGGGTAACAAGGCCACTTTAAAATGAGGAATTTGCAGGGCTCAGCTTCAGTAGATCATACAACCATCCGTCATCTGCTCTCTACTGCAAGGTAAGACATGCTTGACTTACCATGGAGAAGACAAGAAAAATATTTTTTCATCTTACATAAATTTTTTTTTTAAAAAAGTATATACTTTTTGCGAAAAATTAATGTAGTACAACCACGAGGCAATTTAACTTTGTTTTTTCCTAAATAGTCACCTGGCATTTTATTCCAGTGTATTGTCACAGAATAATACATTGGATTTCTTATATTTCTTACCTTTTCGGAGCTTTACCTTTATACATATATAATTAAAAGTGGCTGTTCTAGCTTTTGTACTGTAATGTAAAATGAATTTGACTCAGTAAAGTAGTTTTATATTTAATATAATTACGCAGTTTATTCCACGATGGTGTCAGTGCAAAATTCCTATTATAAAAAATAAAGATACATGGGTTTTGTAATACAGTGGAAATTGATGCATAAAAATTGCCTGCATGCATACTTCCTTCTTAACTCCTCTTTATTCCCATGGAGGCAGGGACTATTTTTAATTTTTATTCAACTAGCATCAACACTCAGGCTATCGTCTTAGTTTTTATTTGACAGGCTTCAATATTTGTGTATTTCCTCATTGGAAAGACCCCGTTGCCTCATTGTCATGGAAGCTGGGGAAACTCTTGTAACTTTCAAGATCTTTATTTTGAGCAGGGCAGCAACATAAACAAATCTCTGTCTTTTGCTAAGAACGAGAAGACCGGCTGCGCTCACCTTCCGAGACGGTGAACTGAAAAGCTTTGCCCTAAGTTGTAAATCATTTTTGTGAAAAGCTTCAGCTCCCAAAAGGTAAAGCTGTTCAACCAACTGCTGCTTTGCAAAGCTGCTGGATAATTGTTTGTGCCTCTCTGCTTTATTTTGCTTTACTGCTGCAGCCTGCAGTCTCCGTGGGCTGATGGACATGCAGACGGAGGTGCGTGTGGTGCTGAAGGCAACTGGTTTCATCTTCCTGGTGGTGGTGGGCCTCCCTGCCAACCTCAGTGTGTTGCTCCTCTTCTGCCAGCTGCGCTGCTCCCGTGGTCGTCTGCCACCCAATGACTTCATCCTCAGTAACCTGGCAGCCGTTAACCTGGTAGTCCTACTGTGCCGGGGAATCCCTCAGACTCTGGTGGCCCTTGGCCTCGGGAACTTTATGAGTGACTTGAGCTGCAAGGTGGTCATCTTCATCTACCGCATGAGTCGGGCCATGTCGATCTGTGTGACCGCTCTGCTTGGTTGCTATCAGAGTGTGAGTGTAGCCCCTGCCACCCCCCGCTGGACTGTTGTCAAGCAGTGGCTCCCTGCCCATCTCCTACACGCCCTCGCCATCTTCTGGATCATGAACATCTTCGTCTGCCACGCGGCCATTTTCTACACACAGACACCCCCAATAAATGGTTCTATGCCAGAATACACCCTGAACCTGGAATTCTGCATTGTAGTTTTCCCAGGCTTTGAGGGTTACATGGTCCATGGTATGATGTACACGGTGCGAGATGTGGCTTTCGTAGGCGTGATGGTGTTGGCAGCAGCTTACATGCTGTTGGTCCTCTATCGCCACCGGCAACAGATGAAGGGTCTGCGGGGTGCGAGCCGAGCATCAGCGGGGGCCTCCCAGGCTGTCCTGCTGTTGGTCTGCACCTACGTAGTGCTCTTTGGCCTGGAAAATGTCCTGCGCCTGTATGCGCTCTCTCTCTCCCGGGTTGCGTCTACCATCAGCGATGCTCGTGTTTTCTTCGCTTCCTGCTACTCGGCTCTGAGCCCTATTTTCATCATCGCCACTAACCGGCGGCTGGCGGAAAATTTTCAATGCCTTTCACGCAGTAAAAAGGTGGCAGGGGACACTTCTACCCATGGAGAATCCAGCATTTCTCATGTCGCTTCATAGACCCGACATGAACGTCTCCAGCAGCAGGATAGCAAAGTCAAGGGACAAAAATCTAGTGAATCCACCAGTAGATGAACTAGAAATAATATTATTAATATTAGCATTTTCTTTAAAAAATGATATTTTATATATTCCCATAAATAAATATTTAAATACATTTCTCCCACATTACTAGAGCCATCCAAATTCAGAAATGTCAGATTTAGACCCAAAGCAACTAGACGACGTGTGTGATTCCTTTCCATTGTAAAACATTTCATTTGCTGCAAAAATGTATGTGCCTGTAATGCATGATTTCCAAATATGTGTGCTGTATATACGAGCAGCTGAGAAATGATGTGTACAGACGGAATAGCACTGAGGGCAAATGAAGTGTTTTTCTGGCTTCTGTTGCTGCACACCACTGGAAAAAACAGCATGAATACACAAGCTGCTTGGACTTAATGTCTAATTTAGTTTGGATTCATTTGCTTTCTGTGTCAATAAGAAACTGTTTAATGAATCACCTGTGTATTCCTAGGGTGCTTCACTAGAACCCCAAACACTTTAAGGAAATCCCATCCTTATATCTTAAAGAACTCAAAAATATGTTGAGCCAATATTTTTGTGCACTTTTGTTAGACTGTACAGTATATTAGAATATCTTTCAATAAAACAAGTACCCTGAATTCTATGGGCAATAAATTTTCAATCTTAACTTGATTCTGGAATACCTGAATAAATTGGAGAGGATTTGACACCATTTTGTTGTTTAATGCATCCTGGAATAGCTGAACACCGCGGCCACCCAGTGCGGAAGTTGCAAAGGTTCACATTCACGGGCTGAATCAAGAATTTGTCCAAATTCAACATTTCACACTGTTATTGCACTTGTAGACCCTTTGCACTTTCCAACATGATGGGTGGACCTAAAAAAAGCCATGCTTGACTCTCTGCCTTTGTCTTCCAACATATGCCTTTTCGTCCTAGAAACTGCTGCAAGCACTTCATTGTCATTGAATTACAAAAAATTTCTGCCTTCGTAAAAAAGAAAATGTTGGACTCTATAATACTGCACATAGCTTAATATTTCATCAAATGTATAATGGAGGTTTTGTCTGTGTTAAAGACCCTGTGCTTGACCTTTTACCTGGGACCTGGGGGCTTTCTGACCAAAGGTCTCACAAATGCTGGACAAGTTTAAGAATGCAAACCCTGATAAAAGCATAACAGCATCGGATGCGAATTAAAGAGCATTCAGGTGTTTTGTCGTGATGCCCAGGCCCCCGCGTGTACATCCTCACCTGAGATGCAGCATCCGGTGCGGTTAATTTAGTCCCCATAGGGGGGTAACAAGGCCACTTTAAAATGAGGAATTTGCAGGGCTCAGCTTCAGTAGATCATACAACCATCCGTCATCTGCTCTCTACTGCAAGGTAAGACGGATCTGAGCAGGTAAAGTCGAAAGACTAAAAATGGTCATCGCATTAAAGGATAATTATTTGAAAATGAATGTCGAGAGTATCGGTGTAAAAATAATGCGAGATGGAGACGGTTCATTCAAAAGGATTTTTATCCATATTAGAGTAAGAAATGACATCATTTCAGTACATGGCAACAAAAAAAAATATTAGATTTCCTCAGCTGTCATTTGTCTTACATTTTACTAATTTTATTCTATTTTTAATAATTAAACATGGCTGTGGATCTTATCGTATATACGGAAATCTTGCTGTAGCTACTGTGCTGTGATGTAGACAAATTTCTCACATTCTCACTACTGTTTTAATATGAAATAACTATCAACACAGGACAATTCATTGAAACAGTTTCACGCTTTTTATCCATCCTTTTGACTATTTTTATAAGAATTTCTTATTCATCGGCACTTAAATTACCTCAGTTTTTCCCAGATGGGCTTTAAGGTAAGCAGATTACTGTGATAGGGAAACTGAAACACAAACCAAGAAAACTTGCACGTAGAAATAATAAAAATATAATAACTGATTGCAAAAAGGCAAAATTCCAAAGATTTTTCTTTCGTTTTCTTGTTGTAAAAATTCTGTTACTCCTGGCAGAATGAATAGGGATTGAAATAATTACTCAGCTACCTGGCTGGACGAATAAGGTGCGTAAAGAGATTTTTCCCCAGAAAACATGTTGTGATTTATTTTTATTTATTATTTTAAGCATAATTTTCATTTGTTTTCATTATATTTGACTCAAATATCATGTTTATGTATACTCATTTAGTTCTGAATGTACTTTTCACTAAAGTCTCACTATGACAGTCATAGCTAAAACATCAGTTTCGCAACTTTAAAGATGTTTTTTCATGTTGCCTTATAACTGAAAAAATGTTTCCTTTATTTTGCTTTATTGCTGCAGCCTGCAGTCTCCGTGGGCTGATGGACGTGCAGACGGAGGTGCGTGTGGTGCTGAAGGCAACTGGTTTCATCTTCCTGGTGGCGGTGGGCCTCCCTGCCAACCTCAGTGTGCTGCTCCTCTTCTGCCAGCTGCGCTGCTCCCGTGGTCGTCTGCCACCCAATGACTTCATCCTCAGTAACCTGGCAGCCGTTAACCTGGTAGTCCTACTGTGCCGGGGAATCCCTCAGACTCTGGTGGCCCTTGGCCTCAGGAACTTTATGAGTGACTTGAGCTGCAAGGTGGTCATCTTCATCTACCGCATGAGTCGGGCCATGTCGATCTGTGTGACCGCTCTGCTTGGTTGCTACCAGAGCGTGAGTGTAGCCCCTGCCACCCCCCGCTGGACTGTTGTCAAACAGTGGCTCCCTGCCCATCTCCCACATGCCCTCACCATCTTCTGGATCATAAACGTCTTCATCTGCCATGGGGCCATTTTGTACCCAAAGACACCCCCAATAAATGGTTCTATGCCAGAATACACCCTGAACCTGGAATTCTGCATTGTGGTTTTCCCAGGCTTTGAGGGTTACATGGTCCATGGTATGATGTACACGGTGCGAGATGTGGCTTTCGTAGGCGTGATGGTGTTGGCAGCAGCTTACATGCTGCTGGTCCTCTATCGCCACTGGCAACAGATGAAGGGTCTGCGGGGTGCGAGCCGGGCATCAGCGGGGGCCTCCCAGGCTGTCCTGCTGCTGGTCTGCACATATGTAGCTCTCTTTGGCCTGGAAAACATCCTGTGGGGATACACACTCTCCGTCTCCCGGGTGATTCCATCCATCACGGATGCTCGAGTTTTCTTCGCCTCCTGTTACTCGGCTCTGAGTCCCATTCTCATCATCGTCACTAACCGGCGACTGGCAGCAAATTTTCAATGTCTTTCATGCAGTAAAAAGGCAGCCAGGGACACTTCCGCCCATGGAGAATCCAACATTTCTCACGTCGTCTCATAGACCCGACACCATAGTACAGTAAAATGACAAGACTGCAAAAATTTTCCATCACTCCAGACCAAGTGGAAATACCACATAATAAAGAAATAAACAATACTTTATTAAATAAATTAATGAGAAATGTATTAAATATTTGAATTGTTTTATTATTTTGATTAATTATGCATAGATTTTTTTTAAATGTATATTCTCATATAAATATTCATATATTAATTCAAAATACTGCATACCTCCTATTTCAGAAAAGATCTTTTGATATTGTAAGCAAATACTTGTAATATATGTATGATTCAATGCCATGTTTTCAATACAAATACATCAAATGCATATATAATCTTTTTATGGATATAAAATCTACCTTTAAAATAGTTTTTTTGGATGAAAAAACTATTCACACCTTTTTGTAGATTAATAATTAATTATTAATTATTAATTAATCACCTGTGTTTTTGTGTTGCGCCTCCATATTGCATCACTGCAAAAAACACATGAAGGTGCCCTGCACTCTCACCTCTGACTCAAGTTTGCACACAAAAGAGATCATGGAAAATCCATCTTTGTGTCATAATAAGCCTTTAAAGTGTGTAGAATATATTTTTGTGTTCTTTTGCTAGCCACTACAGTTTGCATCAGAATGCATTTACAATAAAAGCAATTCCCTGTGATATTCACCTAATATTTCATATTTCATATTTTTCATATTTTGAATCCGCTTTTGATTCTGGAATAACTAAATAAATCAGTTAAAAATTAAGATTTTTTTTTGTTTGTTTAATGAGTCCCAGTCCCCCAAATTTGTTTCAGTCTATAATATTTAGTGAAATTGATGTTATTGTGCTGAAGGTCAGACAACTCAGTGAACATTTTCTCAGTTTTATTTCTCTTTGTGTGTCTGTTATTTCTTACAAGAAACTATTATGTTGATCTTCTCGGACTATCAGCTGAACACCTGAGTAAAGTATTTCTTTAAACAGTTTTAAAAATATAAACTGTTATTCTGCTTCATTTAAAAGCCTTGGGTCACCATTCCTGGAGACTTTTTATTTATCTGGTAATTTTCACTCAATCCTCAGCGGTGGCAAAGTGTGCTACTGGATTGAAGGCACTGTCCTCTTTATGGAACCATCTTGGGATGCTGTGTTTTGTAATACGACACATTGACAGAAGCATCAGTTTAGGGAAGGCCAGAGAAGCAGACAGCAAACAATCCAAAACATTGGGCAAAGACAGGTCAAGAAGGATGGGGTGAAAAAAACAGAGAAGTGATGAGGAAACAATTCAAGAGAAACCAGTGAAACAGAGACCACTAGAACAGAACAGGCTCAGGAAAGCACAGTCTAACAGAAGAAAGAAAGAAATGGAACAAAAACCTGACTTAAATACCTAACATAATAAACAGAGATGGCCATTGGAGGAACACAGGAGGTAAAAATGAAGGTAATAATGGTGATCGGGTAGGGGAGGGCAGGCAAGGAACACTCGGGAGCACAGGGCCTTGCAGTACCCAGAATGGCCAGCAGGGTGGCCAAAAGTTCCCGTACAGGCAGCAGTCCTGACAGGTATCAGCCAGGTGTACCTAATAAAGTGGTTGGTGACTGCACATGCATAAATATTTTTCCAGAGAAACAAATTGGACTTTTCTGTATGAAACTGCTAATTCCTGTGAACTGTTACGTGTGTATAAATAGAAAGCGTTTGCTTTAGGGTCGTGACAAAAATCTTAAAAATATATTGCGCTCATGACAATCCAGTGTAGCAACCCCAGAACTCCCAGATAATAAACCACAATGCAATTTCTTCACCAAAGTGGGTCTTTTCGTTGTCAAAAATGTTTAACATCTGGTGAAACTGACAAAAAATTTTCATTTATTATTGGCAGAAATAAGGTAATGTGCTGTATTGCTGGGCTTAACATCTTAACAGTAAATGGATGTTATTCCTTCCTTAAAATCAAAAATTTCATCCACTCTGATTTCAAATTCCAGCTAAATATTTGTTAACTATAACAGGAAGTTATATATCAGCTTTCTAGGACAAACATAATGCACAATATTATTTATTTATCTCAAATGTTAATCAGATTAACATAGTCCAAGTTTTTTAGGGCTATTCAGCATGTTGCTAACATTTGGAGTGATTATAAGTAAAAAAGAAAGTCACACAAAGAGACAAATTTTGTTTTCTCAGAATTGTTTGCACATCTGAGGCTTTCCTAAGTACAGAATACCATTGCACAAAAAAAATCACAATTTAAAGTATTATTTACATTTTCCATAACATTTTATCGATGGTTGTATTGCTGAATTGAAAACAGAGCATCAGAGAAACAGGGCGACGCAAATGTTTCTTAGTTTGATAAATATGCATCCTCTGTGAAGCTGAACCATGAAGCCCGGTGGTGGTGACACCAAAGATGTTCAGACTGAGGTATCGCCACTGCTCAACAACTGCTCTTCATCAGCTGCTGCACAAACCAGCTTGGTCTTGATCTTCTTCCTGGAGCTGATGATGAGGAGAGGACTGAAGGATGCGTAGCAGGAAGAGAAGAAGACCCTCATGTCAGCAACAACTGGGGGCACCTGCGCAACTGTGAGCATGTAGATCCAAATTATATTATCGATGCCAAAGAAGACAGAGTACAGGATGACCAGGGAGACCACGGTTTTAGCCGCTCGGGTCTCGGCTGTGTTGCCCTGGGAACGGCGGCTGGAGCTGCGGATGCTCCTCACTTGGTTGGCGTGACGGTGCAGGAGCAGGAGGATGTATCCACTGGACCACAGCATGAGTCCTACGAAAGCAAAGTCACGTGCAGAGACGGCCACACCGTTGATGACATAGGACAGGTTGTCTCGAAAGTTGACGTGGCAGAATCCTAGGTTCAGCGTGAAAGGTGGAACAGTGCCGTTGCGCGGCGCAACAGAGAAGAATGGCGCTGCAATGCAAATGGCCATATTGAGGAGCCACAGGCTGACAAAGGTGGGCAGGATGAGATGTGGCAGCTGGGCCTTGAGGGCTGTCCAGCGTGGCCCTGCAGGGGCAATGGTTACCGCTTGAAAACTGCTCAGCATGCAGGTGATGCAAACTGACAGGGCGCGGGTGATGCGGTAAGTGTAGATGACCACCTTGCAGCCCAGGTCATCAAGCAGGTTGGTCAGCCCGAAGACCGTCATCGTCTGGGGCACAGAGCGGGTTAGCAGTACCATCAAGTTGGCGAAGGCCAAGTGGCACAGAATCAAGTCCACAGCTTGCAGCCTGCGCTCCGCACAGACGATCAAAGCATAAGCTATCAAGACAAGAAGGTTACCCCAGATCCCCAGACCTGCCTGCAAGAGGAAGGAGACTCCCTTGATGGTAAGACAGAGGTCCATCACCCCTGTCCTCGATTCTGTCAGAATAAAAAAGTGACGTCTGATGCACATTCAGCAAAACTCTTCAAGTGACTCCGCTCCATCTGTTCAACCCAACACTTTTGTCTCTCTAACATTGTTGTAGAGTTTACAAATATTTTGGATAAAACAAACACGTGTAAAAGTGTCCTTACCTCTACTAGTGACAGCACATGAGTAGAGTTGTTGGCCGTCGTCGAGCTGTGCACTGCAGAACATAGGGCCTCTTTAAGAAATTTATAGCTTTTAGCTGCACTCCCCTGGGAACGGAAACTAATTTGCTCTCCATTGGAACCTACTTAGGAGAACCGCAGAGACCCGTCATCCACAAATGTGATCCGGTGGGCATCTCCTGCAGAGTCCTGCGGTGGAGTCACCTGTCTCACCTATACCAGCAGGCTATGCATACAGAGCAGAGGAAGGAAACCCAGCCAAGACGCCTGCCTTCCCCTTGCTTCCCGGTTTGTTTATCTTATCAAAAAACCATAAGTTAATGTTAAGAAGAACATCAGAAAGGCTGGTGTCGTCCTCCAGGTTTGACAGCCATGCAGATGTCTTAATGTGCTCTGATGCCGTGGATCTAATACATGTGAACATGAACGTGAGGGTCCTCCCTTGTTCGGCACATGAACTTTAACCACAGCAAAGCATTGTGAAAGGTCCACAGCTATTTAACCTGATCCTAACCTTTTTAACCCTATTTTTTGTGTTTGGGTATTTAACAGCTGGATGACAGCCATGGACGTGAGGCTGAATTTAAAACTTTTTTCATTTTGTTCTATTATTTTGAAAATTAGCAGTAGGTGTATTTTCTTAACTGCTTGGTTTTGTGCTCAATAGGTTTGCGGATTTGGCAGATTGGTTGTGTTTGAATGGGGGCCTGGTGTGCAGTTTATCGGGGCCTTTGAGTTAACTGGCGGGGGGGGGGGGTCACGCCTACTGCACAGCAAGGCTGATGAGCCCCCCCCAGCTGGGATCCTCTAAGCAAGATAGAGGCAGCAGTGGGGTGGTGGCCGGTAACCTGGGGGTTCAAGGCGTTTGACAGTCTTTGACAGACTCCCTCATCCGGGAGACCCAACCAGGATTTACCAGACACAACCAAACGTCCAGATATATCAAAATGGTTCATTTCACTTAGATTTGAAATTAACTGCCTAGCAAAAATGTTATTACACAGCTGGTGAGAAAACAGTTGCAGATGTTGGTAGCTATTTGTTTGGATTTTGGAGCACAGCTATGGGAATTTGTGCCCATTCGGCCACAAGACCATCAGTGAGGTTGGGTGCCAAGGCCCGGTCCAAGGTCGGCGTTCCAGTTCATCCCAAAGGTGTTTAGTAGAGTTGAGGTCAGGGCTCTTCCAGACCAACCTAGGTAAACTGTGTGTTTATGGAGCTTGCTTTGTGCATGGTGGGGCACAGTAGTAGTGGAGCAGGAAAGTAGCTTCTTTTTTTCCCAAACCGTGGCCACAAAGATGGAAGCACACAGTTGTCTAGAATGTGTCTGTATGCTGCATGGGTGCGGCTAACTCAGCCAGTCATTAAAAGGGGGGTCCACGTACTTTTGGCCATATGGTGTACATTTCTGGAAAAGAATGCTAAGTGCATGTTATGATACCTGTTAAACTAGACAGGAAAGTGCTGTAAGAAATATAAATTCTCAGGGTTTCATTGTTTTTTACTTATTTCTATTCATTTATTTATTTAAAGATTATCAGCATTTTCTATTCATCCCACTCCACATTGGGGTCAAATGGGAATCCCCCAATAGAGCCTGCAAAGACTTGTTATTACTCCTGTGAGGCTGGACTTGTGCAGCTATTAGACAGTCGCTTCACATTACTTCAGAACCACAGCTGATCCTCTGCCCTTTGGAACATCCAGGGAAATGAGCAGCTCCACAGGTAGTTACAGGGTTCCAACAACAGTTTGTTTTAATTGGGAGCTTTGGGACACGCAGTCCTGCTTCCATATGCTTTTTGAAGACACATTTCTCCTCCCCGCCAGCCTAGAGCTTGGCCGCGTTTACCAGAACGTGTACAGTGACTTCAGCCATCGCTGGCTGTTGCAAGGTTTCCAACTAGTATGCCAGGCACAGCTCATCATCGATTAGATATTGTGGGGAAGGACCACAATATATAAGACCAAACCTTACAAATTGCGGTCACTTAAAAGCTTACCCCAGGAAGTGTGCACAGGTGATGTCCAAGACCTTGCGTGTGTGTTATGGTTAATTTATTCTCAGAGGATGTAGAGAAATTTGTTAGGGGCTTCATGTGTTTTTAAATGTGTGGTATGTTTAGCTTGTGTGTGTAAGGCTGCTGTTTCCATCAGTTGAATGGAAGGTCTGGATATTAGTTGGGGGGGTTTAGTTAAAAGATGCTCATGGGAATCCAGTGATTATACACCTGGGGTCACTGCTGCTAATGCATTTACAGTAACATCCATCCAACCATCCATCCTTTCCTGTTAACCACTGGAAGCAGAGGGCCCTGGTTACATAACTGCCCCTGGGTGGGGTGCCAGTCCATTGCAGGGTGGTCACACACTGTCACACACACACCCAAACACTACGGCAATTTAGAGCGACCAGTTAACCTAAAATTTATGCCTTTGGACCGTGGGAGGAACCATAGAAACAAGGAGAGAACAAGCAAACTCCACACAGATTGAGCTTGGGAGACCTATCTAAGTTATTCAGACATGACAAGAAGTTATTTATCTGGAACAATTGAACACATAAAGCCAGCATATTCTCACAATTCATGTGTTTACCCTTCAATCAACCATAAAATAAATGGTGTGTTTACCCAATAAACAGCATAAATTAAATTATTAATAAATTAAATGAATCTCGGTAAATTCATAGCTCATTAAATATTCCTACAAACTCATATATGAAGCTTTGCAAAAAAAATCCGAAGCAGGTCTGAAATCTAAGATAAAGTACATTCTACCATTCATTTGATACTGAAATTGTTTAAACCATTAATCTTAAACAGATCATTTGTGTACAGCCTCATTTTCAGTCAGATCAAAACAAATTATGCACTATTGACTAAAATAAAAATTTTTCACGGTTTCAGACCAATCTACACTAAATATTTCAAGTTCACGTTTTTAAAAAGTACGAAAGTATCTGTGATTTTATAAACAGAAATATCTCTTTATAAATAGTTGTAACCGCTGTTATTTAGCTAAAGAATACTAATAATAATAGTATTGTTGGTGTATCATTGTGCTACATGACAGGTGTTAGTGTCTCCTGGAGCAGAAGGGTCCTCCCTTGACTTATTATAACATTTAAAGCACCAAAAATGTCCATTCAGCCTTCGGTTTGTGGCGATGATGAGCAGGGGGCTGAGGGCGGAGTAGCAGGAGGCGAAGAAGACACGCGCGTCCGAGATGGCGGGCAGAACCTGGGAGACGGAGAGTGTGTAGCCCCACAGGATGTTCTCCAGGCCAAACAGAGCTACGTACATGCAGACCAGCAGCAGTACAGCCTGGGAGGCCCCCACCGATGCCCGGCTTGCCCCCCGCAGGCCTTTCATCTGTTGCCGGTGGCGATACAAAACCAACAGCATGTAGACAGCTGCCAGCACCATCACGGCCACAAAGGCCACATCTCGCACAGTGTTGGCTGTCCCGTGGGAAACATAGACCTCAGAGCCTGGATACACCACAATGCAGAATTCGAGGTTTAGGGTGTACTCGGGGATTGAGCCATTGGTAGGAGGTGCCTGAGTGAACAGGAATGAGACGGAAGCCATCAGGAAGTTGAGCCCATACAGAAAGATGATGGCATGGGTCAGGTGGGCAGGGAGCCACCTTTTCAGGGTGGCCCAGTGAGCTGTAGAAGGAGCTACACTGACACTCTGGTAGCAGCCCAGCAGAGCCGTCACACAGATGGACATGGCGCGACCCAAGCGGTAAGCGATGATGACCAGTTTACAACCCCAGTCATTCATGAAACGCCTGAGGCCAAAGGCAGCCATGGTCTGGGGGATCCCGCGACACAGTAGGACCATAAAGTTGACGGCAGCCAGGTGGCTCACGATCAGATCATTTGGTGCCAGGTGGCCACTGAGGAGCCGCAGCTGACAGAAGAGGAGTAAAATGCTCAGGTTGGCAGGAAGGCCCACCACCACCAGGCAGATGAATCCAGCTGCCTTCAGCACCACACGCACCTCCGTCTGCATCTCTACCAACCTAGAAGAAGCAAGTGCAGCAGAAATGAAGCGAATATCCACAGAACCACGTCACGCCTGCAATAATTTATAACCTACTTTGGATAAACTTGCAATGATTTATTTGCAGTCATAAATCTTCCTGTGTCACCGCCTGATTCGGTTACATAGCAACACTTTTTTTATCAAGCCAAATATAAAATAATAAAAAGAATTAGTTAATAAAAAAATGAATACAAATTAAACGCACAGACAGTCTTTCAAAGTCCAGCAGGTCTCTCAGCTGCTCTAATATGATACAAACATGGAGCATTTAAACTGTTTATTTAAAAAACCCTGATAATAAGAAGAAGAGGATCACATTTTATGACTTTGGAAATGTATAATTTTGGCTAAAACACTTAATCTTTTTCCAAAGTTGAGGAGTACACAGGAAAGCTACTGGCTGCATTCCAGTTTGCCTTCAGAGAACATGGATTCTGCGCTAATTTTGTTGCACTTCAGCAGGTTATCAAGAATCAAAGAATGTATTTGTCACATAGATGGTTACCAAGTATACCATGTAGTGAAATGTGCCCTGATCCGACATGACACTGCGTGTGGTTATGCTAATATGCTTGTAAAAATGTCCATACAGGTGCGGAAAAAGATCCTTTGTTTCTCATAATTTTGAAAATATTTTATTATTAGAGAGATGAGAGGCAAAATAGCAATCTTTCTTTTTTATCTGTTCTTTTAACAACTAAACAAATATTGTTAAAGTCATAAAATTCCTCTAAGAATGGACTTCTGTCACGCAGTTAGCTAGTTCAACATAAAAAAAATTTATATATAGGCAAAATAGCTAAAATTTGAAATGCCAACTTCAGAGTAAGAGCTCTTCAAGTCACTTTAAGTAGAATAGCTGCTATGTTTATGATGTTTTGCCCTCTTTTAAATATATTTTAATGAGATGATAAATATTAATATTGTTTACAAACCGACACCAGACTGATGCACTGCTTACTGCATAAAACATTCATGCAAAATTCTTTCCTTGTGATCTGAAAATGGCTAAATTAAGACATAAATATTAATAACCTGTTATATCCACTTTCAAATTCTTGAAAACAAAGAACTGTGCAAGATTTTTAATTCCTGAAGCAAGCATTTTAACTCGGAATTTAAAAAAAAACTGCAGGGTCTTGCCTTTATCCTACAAATATATTTATTTAAATTGTTAGATGTTCTAGATCATATATTCAAACAAGACAAAACTTTTTTGTTACCTTTCGTTTAAAGCAATTTTTGAAACATTCTCATTTTTAGAGATTAGTCCCACAACTGAAATTACTTATTAAAATTGGAAATGAACCTTAAGTCGTTTCTAACCTCAAAAACAGCTTTTTCTTACCTTGCGCCAAAACCAGAATTATGGTTTATCCACCGTATGCTCGACTGAAAGTTGGCTCTGTAAATTCCTCATTTTAAAGTCCTTGTGTTGCCTCCCCATGGGGGTGAAATTCATTATGAAGAACACAGTTCAGACCCACCTGAAAATGTGTAAACAGAACCAAGCGCGTGACAGTGAAAAAAGGATGTCTGGAAGAAGCAAGAAAATAATATTTTAATATTTTTTCATCATCATCATTTTCCTTAATCCTCAGGGTTATGGGGTTACTGCACCTTACATCATTGTTATGCTGCGATGTCACACTAGCATACTGTGCAGCAATATTTTAATGGACTTTCATAACATTTTTATTTTATTTTTCATCTACAGCATGAACTGGAAGTGCTCAGGTGTCTCACAATGCTGTGTATGTTTTTTTACAGCAGTTAAACACTGAAACATCATACATACACAGTACAGGTACTGTACTTTGTACATTACAAGATTTTCATGTACACATGATTTACTTGGCTAATATATTGATTGATTGATCACCAGCATTCATGAAAACCAAAAAAAAAAATTTTGTCCATTATTTTATTATTATTATTATTATTATTATTATTATTATTATTATTATTATTGACCTTTGCAAGTGTGAGCAAAATATATATCATCAATATTTGTTACTCTAACATTAGTAATATGTCTAGTTCCCTGTGCGTGTGTGTGTTTGTATGAGAGGGAGAGACAGCGAGAGAGAGAGAAAAATGGCCTACTTATGCTCATTCTGATGAATTAGCTAGAAATTGCCTACAAGCATACATTCCTGTGTGTGTGTGCATGCGCGTGTGTGTACAATGACACAAATACCTTATTTTGTAGGAGAACAACATAAACAAAGAGAGACTGAGTTTAATAGAAATGGACATGTGAACACATTATGTTCTTGTGCACTGTTATTCCAGCAAGTTCTGTTTCCTTGCCTGCCAGACCAACAACATCGGTAGCAGAACATAAGCTGAAGATCATCCTGCCTCCTACAGTATATTT
Organism: Heterotis niloticus; assembly: GCA_018136845.1. Lineage (NCBI taxonomy): Eukaryota > Metazoa > Chordata > Actinopteri > Osteoglossiformes > Osteoglossidae > Heterotis > Heterotis niloticus. Next base: position 28,569,316 of record CM030894.1, on the reverse strand, counting down.
AATTATTTTACACAGCATTAATGATTCTTTTAGGAAGGTGACAGTGGTTTCTGGAAACAAATATGGTGGAGAAAGAGAGGTAGCTTCATCACAGGGATTTGACTGGCGTTACCAGAGCTTAAGAACTAGAAAGGAGAAAGTGCTGAAAGCCGGAAAGGAAGCCACAGTGGTCTGGAAACCAGTGCAAGGGAGATGTTATCAATTACCAGAGGACACAGTCCAGCACTTGCAGGCCACAGGTCAACTAGCGAGCAGGAGCAGAGCTAAAGAAGACTGCCCAGGTGAAACAGGTACGCCGCTCCTGACACAACCTCTGCCAACCTGCACCAGACCTGTTGTCGACAGAGAGGTCAGCAGCAGCAGAGATGCCACGGAGCACGAACGGTTCACCAGGTCTCATCAAGCAAACCCAAGTGTTCGGCACCAAGCGGGACACCCGTGACCCTCGGCACACTGGACTCACACTGGTCCTCCCTCTCTTTACCGCTGCGTGCTCATTAATTTCACTGAATCCACAGGGGGTCCTTAGATTCTCTCATGTATTCATTTAAGGATGAGAAGGAACAGAAGCGCACTTGGTCTAGGCAGCTTCTTTTAATTTCTTTAGGAAATTATTTTTGCCAAACAAGCACGATGGCTGTGGACTGCGCAGCAGCGACGAAGCGGCTGAACTGGTCCGGGTCAAATCTGACTGACCAAAACACCGGCCGGAGCTGTTTTTTAGGAATTAACGGCAACCCCGACAGAAACGATGAAGATGATGATCGCTCATCTTTATTATTACATTTACAACTATAGGTGTCATCGCCTGCAGCTGATTTTTAACTACAAATAAAAAACTATTTCAAATATTTCTCACTATAATTCATTTATTACTCTGTTTACACATATAGCAGTTCACAAAGGTTCAACGTAAGAAAAGCACGAATTTTATTAGAGATAAGACGTGAACACACGTCTCCGTCCTTAGAGTTTCTGCCGTTAACAGGAGAACATTAAATGATTTTATGGTTGTGGTCACTATTATTATTATTATTATTATTATTATTATTATTATTATTAGCAGCAGCAGCAGCAGCAGCTTTTATTAACATTCACCCGGTTGGCAAGCATATCCTTGGACTGTAGTTGGGAAACCACAGCAATAGAGGAAACACAGAATATTAAGCATTCTGAAGAGATAAACAACAGCTCTTGCAAGGGAAATATTTTATGCAGACTTTTTGTTCTGAAACCTTTTGATTTGTTCCTAATTAATTTATAATATACTCTTGCAAAGTGTTTCTCTGCCACTGAAAGCCTTCTCTGGAGACAGACTATTTGCTCAGATATTCATTTACGAAATAATGTCTCCCAAGCGCTCCGTGCACCTTCGGCCTCAGCTGTCTGGGTCCTCCAGCACATTAAGCTCGGTCTGTATTATGAAGCAATTAATGCAATTATAGCAAGAATGGAAAAACAAGAGTAGAGGAGGAGGAGGGTGAACCTCGGAGTGCTGTGGGGAGGGCAATGAGGCAGGTGTGTCTCCTGGACGTGAGCTCTGTGTAGAAGATCGGCTTGAACTATGACCTGCTTTCCTTCCAATTGTTCCACAATCTACAGGCCGTCAGTGTTTGGAAGCGATGCGGTAGCTCTCAGCGTTGGTTGGACATCTATTCAAATCCACCTTAGTCTCAATGGGGTTTGCATGTATTTCAGAACAATTCCTCACTCGGGTTGTCCGCAGTATAGTTTATTGCATGTCGTCACAGCAGATTGCACTGGTGTCCTATCAGCAACAGGTTCATAGCGCAGTGCTTCCAGGATAAGCTCTAGACCCCATCATTCTACTCAGGATAAGCGATTTTCGTTCATTTTGGCTGCAATTGCTTGGCTTGTCTTTTGAAATGAAAAATATTCCAAAATAAAATGCAGTTCTTTTGAGATTCAAACGATAAAATGCACCACATGGCCAAAAAGTATGGACATCTAAGCATCACCCCATATGTGATGGGTAACATCCTATTCCAAACCCATAAGCATTAATATAGGAGTCCCCTTTGCTGCTATAACAGCCTCTTCCTTCTATGGAAGGCTTTCCTACATTTTGGGAATTTTGGCCTGTTGGGCCACAGAGCATCGATGCGATTGAGAAAGGCCTACTGGCTGTGATCGGAGTTCCAGTTCACCCCCAAGGTGTTGGGTTGGATAGAGGTCGAGGCTCTGTGCAGCCCTCAGCCTTCCCTGCCAACTTGGGCAAGCCATGTGTGTTTATGGAGCTTGCTTTGTGTGTGTGTGTGAGGTGGGGAGGCACAGTCATGCTGGAGCAAGAAAGAAGCTTCTTCCCAAACTGGCACAAAGCTAGAGACACAGTTGTCTACAATAATAACATTTATGCTTTCTTGTGGAGTGCGGCCTTAAGCAGCTCAGCAGTACTAGAGGGGGGCATCATACTTTGGTCATGTAGTGCATCAGCAACCCATAAAGATAAGTAACCACATTATTATTGAAAAGAGCATTTGTGTAAAATGTGTGCATATTTTTAATTATGAAACAGTAGAAATGACTTTCTGTACAACATGCAGGCACGGTCCCCATTCATTATTAATGCTTCCTTAAGTGTGTGGTGTGATGGCGTGTGTGTGTGTGTGTGTGTGTGTGTGTGTGGAGGGGGCTACCAGGATGTACTGCATCACACACACCTACTGAGCAATGATGTGAGATGCAGAGGTTCTCTTCTGTAGCCTAATATTAGTGGTTTGTAGACAAACATCAATAAAAGCGCTACCTGAAATAGCAGCTGTGAAAAAAGCACTGACTCTGCTACGCTGCACCGGTACTCATGTTGTAGAAACTTCGAGCAAAAAACTCCAATGTGCTAAATGAATAATTCATAATATATGTAATAATTGTATATCTTGTTGTTTTATAATCATCTTGCAATGTACAAAATATAAATGGCATTATTTTTACAAGACTTCAAGAAGATGCTTCAACCTGCACTCCTTTGCCCAGGTCTGTTTGAGAGGGGTCCCACCAACTACCAAAATGTCCTGTTAACCTGACACATGAGCAATTTTTGAACCAACTTGGTTAGAAGGTTCCTCCCCTACCGTTTTGGCGCATGCAAAAACACTGGAAGCTTCTGGCAAACCTTGGGTTTAGCGATGATAGTCACGGGGCTCCGCGGCAGGTAGCAGGCGAAAAGAAAAGCAGCATGTCGGGAATGTGGGAAGGACCCGGAGACGGAAGTGTGTACACAGGATGTTCTCCACACCAAAAGGACACGTATGTACACACCAGCAGCAGCACGGCAGGCCCCGCTGAAGCCCTGCTGTCACCCTGCAATCCTTCACTTGCCGATTAATGGGGTACAGAACCAACAACATAACACATGGCTGCCGCTTTCATCACAGCCACAAACACCACATCCCATAAACTGTACATACCACCCACGTTGACCCGCGTAAGCCTGCAGACCTGGAAACACGACTATGCAGAACTCGAGATTTAAGGTGTGATTGCAGGATGGAGCCGTTAGCAGGTGGGGATTAGGAGAACAAGATTGGTTGGGGTGCAGATCGGAAGTTGAGGCCGTACCAGGATGATGGCATGGGGAGCGGGTGGACTGGCTGACCATAAACGAGGGTATTCCAGTGTTGTGTGGCAGGGGCAGCGCAGCTCACGCTCTGGTAGCAACCCAAAAAAGTGCCGTCAACGCCAGATGTGGACATGGCGCGGCGATTGATAAGTAGATGGCTGCCTTGCAGCCCTAAATGCGTGATATTAAGCGTCGCAGACCCAGAACAACAGGGTCTGAGGATGCCCATGACACCAGGAGACCTATCAGGTTCACGATGGCCAGGTTGCTGAGGATGAAATCGTTGGGTGGCTTTGGCCTCGCGCCCAGGAGACAGAAATCGACTGAAACATGCGCTGAAGATTAGCGGGGAGGCCCACAGCCACCAGGCAGATGGACCCAACTGCCTTCAGCACCAAAACACACCCCTCCGTCTGCATGATAGTCCGCCTAGAGGGATAGCGAATTAGTCTCTCTATCAATAGGTTTTATTATTGCACACCTTTGCCATCACAAATTTTATTATAATTTGAAATCACGATGCAGTGACAATTTTATTATCTAGTTTCGCCGGGTTGATATTTTAGCATGAAATGCTATTTCAATTCTCAGAAGAAGTTCAGTGAAAATATGTCAGTTTTACAGGAAACTTTTCTTCCTCATTTTTGACAAACATAAAATATCTTAGACAAATGCAACAAGTGTTTTTAATGTTGGTGCTTTAATGTGATAAAATTTTGGATTTTTACCCTTCCTGGCCAGTAACATCTTGGCACCCCAGCTGCAATGACACTTACATATTCCATTACTGTTGCAGAAATTAAACTATTCAAATTTTGTCTTGAAATTTGCGTCCGACAGAGTAGCCCTTTCAGCTGATTTAAAACACAGGTGTCTTACCGTGTGCAGCATGCCGTGCGCACTACTGGTGGAAGCCAGAACTGGAGCTCTTCGTGTGCACACTGAAGCCGAGCTCTGTAAATTCCTCAATTTGGCTTCCTTACTCACACCCATAAGGAATGGGATTGTCGCACAATGGACACAGCATCTCATTGGATTGAACCTTACACAACCCAGCGGATTACAGGTGAAGGGGTCGATTGCTCATTAATTTCGCGTTAATATTGCTGCTTTCTTTGTAGACCTGCAGGCCATTGACTTTCAGCTAAAATAACGAAAAAAATGGAACTCTTATGTCATCGACTGCCAGTTTGTACGCATTTCACGGCGTACATACCTGTAGGAGGAAAGCAGAAACCATCACGGGGCAAAGCGTGGACTGCATTTTCCGTTTATTTCGGTTTCCTCCAAAGTGCCATACAGTGATTGATGTGTCATATTTGGCTGATGCCGTTGCCCGTGGCAACTTGAAGTGCTAGATTTCTACACACCACACAGGACTGTGAGAGGAGCACCTGAAGGACACTCAGGTGAACGCAGGGAGAAGGCAGCTTCACAGAGGCTGACTGAGGATCAAACCCACATCCAGCCGCACAGCTTTTAAACATTTAAAATCCGTACAGCAGACATCATTGTCCAGAACCATCAGATGCTGCAGCGTGGAAGCCCGATCATCATGACCTTCTGCAAATGATGCAGATCCTCTTCGGTTTGACCTTCGCCATGATCAAAATTAATATTTTTCCCCTTTTGCTCTGTCACTGATCTCACATATAAGCCAAAATAGCAGTATTTAAAAGCCATATTTTCCCTTATTTATATCATGTGTAAATGCATCCTTGATATTTTGAAAAAAGAGCGTTGAAGGGTTTTATGATGCATAGATTGCATAGTGTTCTCACATTTATTCATATACAGTATCTTCTTTCAACCTATAACGGTATGTATACACCTGAGCTGGTTGGGTGGGTTCAAATGCAGCTCATTTTGTGTGGAGTTTGCATGTGCTCCCTGTATCTGCGTGGGTTTCTTCCCACAGTCCGAAGATGTACGTACCAGCATAATTGTCACTAAATCACTTGTTGTGCGTGCGTGTCTGCGTGTGTTCACCCTGTGATGGACTCAAGTCCCATCTGGGGGTAGTTTCACAGTATAGGGGCTGCAGATTCCAGGTAGACTCTGGCCTCTGCATCCCTGCTCAGGGTTAAGTGGTAAACAATCATGGCCGAATTCAGTGTAAAAAAACTGTTTCTATCTGGTTAACATTTTGAAAGGAGTAAATGCTGTACATTTGTATAAAGATGTTAGTCCTGAGAGGGTCAGACTTGTCTGATAAAAGCAGGTGACTAAATGAAAGGGGATTAATTAACTGAATGGGAAAACCCGCTTGGTGAAAAACATGTCGACACGGTAAACACCGTCCAACAGAAAAATAGAGGCCTTTGCGTCCCACTGGACAGCCATGACTCCTGTAAACATGTTTATGAAATTTAGCCAGCTGGTTACAACCAGTAAGTGAATTCTCTCTTTGCAGATGTGGCATATTCATGTTTCAGGGACCTTAAAAAAGGTCTTGGAAAAAAAAAAAAATATTTTACTTCAGCCATTAAAATGAAATAATTCTATTTTTATGTCTAATTCTAATTCAGGCAGCTTCCATCAGTCTGACTTCACTGTGAAACAGCAGCCTGTGATGCCTCCGTACAAAGGGAGACCAACAGCATAAACGCTAAATAGCAAAACTTCTACTCTACTAAAATACTTCTGAAGTCTAATAACAGAAGTAACTCACCTTTGTGTCATCCAAAAACTATTTGAGTGATTTATTTGGATTAAAGAGCATAAAAATAAATAAAAATTAAATAAGGAAAGACAACATTTAATGTACTGAAAAGATATACAGATACATTTTTCTTAGAATTACATATTGAAGGTGTTAATATTGCTGGTGTTTCAAAATATTAAAAATGTTCATTTAAAACAAAATGTTATTCTTATAGTAGTGATACTATGAGAGATATGTCCAGGTTGAATCTTATTAATATCTATCTATCTATGTCTTTTTTTCCCTTTTTTGGCAAATGGTTCTGACTCAACGTTAATGTGAGTAACTTTGTTTCTGTCTGCTGTTTAATGGACTGCTGCCCAAACCGGACCATTCCTAGCTCAGGACCCTGTGCTTCTGGAATAGGTTGTGGACCACTGTGAGCTGCATTAGTTAGTTACTTAGTTAGTTGGTTAGTTGGCTGCTTGATCACATAGGAACACTTTTTCTCCAGTGCAGATCCGAGCGTCAGCAAACGCTTCCGTCAGACCCGAGAGGGGCGGCAGGGCTTCGATCCTCCCCCTCAGCGGTAGCTCGGCCCCAGTTACGGCGCGGAGAGCCCGTTCGTTCTTCGTCGGGCAAGGCCAGATGGCAGAAGGAGTGATTTTAACAATGGTCGACATCTCTGCGTGAGGAAAAGTGTGAACCATGCTGGCTGCTGCAAAACTGCAGCACTCATTCAGCTTTTTTAAACGCTTGAATAATGAATAAAGCGCCAACGTGTCCCGCAGCCCAGCAAATGGGAAACGGTTCACGGTGAGCGGGGTCTGGAGAGGGACAGGTGAACCAGCATAGGTGCTGAGCTGGGATGCTGCGATAGCCCAGTGCCGCCCGGTCTCCGTCCTTCGCTACAGCCGCAGGGCAAACAGTGCTGTGGCAGCCGGGGTTAAAAAACGAGCAGGAACCCGCAAGTCGCTGTGATATTTAAAGATGATAATATTAAGGAATAAAGTCAGGTAAAGGGGACGGCCTTTGGGCGGCGGCGGCGGCGGCGGGGGGGCGGAGCGTGGCGCCTGGGCTGCTCGCCTCAGCTCGCCTGCTCTCGAGCGCCACAGGTTGGGTTTAACCCGGAACCAGGAAGTGCGGCGAAACTGGGGCCCGGGGCAGCGCAAGTGGAGCCCAGCAACCACCCGGGGACTTCACACGGCGAACCCTTTCCTCTCCCCTCTCCGGCGCCGTGTGCGCCAGACGGCGGCAGCCCCGCCGAGGGTGCGCCTAGCGCCGCGGGTTTACTTGGACGCGCTCGATTCGCCTGCTTCCTGGACGAGGCGGCGGGCGCCGCGCTTCATAGCGAATCGATCGGTCAGCGAACCCACCGACCAGCCAGCCAGCCAGCCAGCCAACTAGCGAGCAAACTGCGGTTAACCTTAGCCGACAACTAACTAACCTTAGCTACCCGTGCGGGAGGCCGGTCGTGGGGCAGGAGTGTGTGGCGCGGCACCGTATGAAGTCCGCTGTCGTGTATCTGGACACAGGAAACTGAAGGGACCAAAAATACAAATAAAACAAAATGAATAAATAAAACTTAAGATACTGGACGATTCTCCGATGCCCGTCCGACCGCTGGAAACGGCGTGTGAAAGATGTCCTTTCATCAGAAGGAAAGTATTAAACAGATCACTCTATGTAAGTATTAATAATAATAATAATAATAATAATTATTATTATTATTTTATTATTATTATTTTTATTTTATTTATTTTTATTGTTGCAGCTAGGAAGTTATGAGCAGTATTTTTATTACTTTCTAAATTTTTTTTTGCAAACATGCAAATATAAAAGACCAGCAGGAATAGATATAGTCATTGTGAAATATGTAAAAACGTTCCCAAACCTTCCAGCATACAACTAGGCGTTGAACCAACAAAACATATCGTATTATTGCCTGGCGAAACAAATAAGGAGATAAATATCAGTATGAAAGAAGGAAGCAAATTTACAAACATGTAAATGGAAACTGCAGATACAGCCTCATTTTAAATCGAGGTATCACCAAATATTTCTTTATGTCTGTTTAACAGTAATTTATTTTTCTTGCAGCTTAACTTTTATTTATATGTATAAAAAATATAAAAACGATTTATGGATCAGTTATTCCCAAAACATTATACACAAAAAGCAGGTAAATAAAGGTTTCCTTGTTCTCCTTACAAGAGACACACACACATCCCCCACCTCTGCAAAATGTACCAATGAAAGAGTTCACTGGATAAAAAGTGGGAAGAATTTTGGAGTGTTGTACTTTTATTTTATTATTCCTATCATCAATAGTTTATTATGCTGTCAGGTTTATTATGCAGTTTTCATACATACCCAATTGAAGTTTTAATATGGTTTAAAGATGTTTAGCAGCAAAACTGTTTCAATATTATCTTTGAGTTTACTTATCTTTTTGCATGTATCAATCAGGTATATGTTGGTAATGTGTTAGCAGTGTAGTTTTATATATATATATATATGTTTAGTGTGTGTGTTTAGTGTTGTTTAAAGTTATGTACAACTGAGAGCAAATAAAGTTTGACAGCATTGGCCTGGGGCTGAGCTAATTCTTTATTTTTCATTTATATATTAGTTTCGTACCGGTGTTGTGTTCTTGAATATTTTACATTTTCGGATGCCTGCGCTTGTGTTTTAAATGCCTTTGGAGTGTGTGCTTGGTCGCGGTTGCGGCTTCATCAGCTCCTCTGTCCCCATGTCTGCAATGAAGTGACTCGGCGCTGAGGCTTTGGCCGCATCGGATGACAAGAATGGCAGGGATAGCGTGGTATCAAGAGAAGGTCAGGAGCGGCGGGATCCTTAATGAGATTCTGTGGGGTTCTTGGTTTCACCAGAAAACTGAACGCAGATGTTTATCGGGGACTTTTCCCTCCGCTTGGAGGGTAGCGTCGGTGTTGACTTGCTGTTTTGTCAACAGATTGGTGCCTATGACCAGCAGATCTGGGAGAAATCTCTGGATCAGGCAGAGTTAAAAGTGAGTGAGTTTTTACTGCAAGATCTGTTTACTTTTGTCAGAGTTTGTGCAGCTAACACGAGTTAACTACAATTCATAGGGTATTGGCAGCAAACCAAAGAAGACTGGCCACATAAAAGCTGACCTCATTGATGTTGACTTAGTAAGAGGTAAAAACCAAAAAATGCACTTCTTCCCTGGGTACCTTGAACCTTTGTGCGACGCAGCTGAATGCTAAACGCAGAGGACCTGTTTCCCCATTTTTTCAGGCTCAACGTTTAGCAAAGCTAAGCCCCAGAGCCCCTGGACAGCCCTCACCCGTAAGGGCCTGGTTAGAGTGCTCCTGTTCCCCTTCTTCTTCCAGTGGTGGATCCAGGTGACTTCTTGGGGCATCTCCACCTGGCTACTACTGCTCTACTTCCTGCAAGGTCAGTGGTGGTGCAGTAAACCTTACAATCGCAAAGACCCGGAGTGTGGCCTTGCTGAAAGTTTGCATGGTCCCTGTAGTTAATGCTTGTGATGTTTTTGCACATGTCCTTGCAGTGGCAGCACTGGTTGTTTACCTAGAGGTGCCAGCAGCCACTGTCAGTGAAGTGGTGGGGCCCATGTGTCTAATGCTACTTTTGGGAACGGTGCACTGCCAGATCGTGTCTACAGAGTCCAGCCGGAGCCCTTCAGTCATTGCATCCATCAGCCCTACCACCAGCTCTTCACGCAGGAAGAGGTAAGGGACTCTCACGTCAGCGCACTCTCTCCTGCACACACGTGCTGATTCCTGTGTTATGTGTAATATTCTAATGCAGCACATTTCCTTCAGACAACGGAAGAAGGGGGGGACAAAGAAAGAGACAATTGACTACCAAGACATCTTTGACATGCAGCCACAGCAGCTGGAGGAGAACCAGAGACTATACAGAGCAGAGAAGAGAGGGGTGAATGGCATGTTTATGCTATATTATGCCACTAGCAAAGTTACCTGGCACTCCATAAGTATTGTTAGTGCTGCCAAACAGGTGAACACCACATAGAGTGATGGATGTGCTATTCATAGTCAAGCAGAAAGGGTAAAAAGCAATATACTGTATATTACCTGCATTAACCTTAGATCATTGAAGTGTGCATATGCCTGCCTGCATGGCCAGATAATCTGTTATCGTCGTTCCTTATGCTGCGCATGTGAAATCATAACACCCACTTCCCCAAGCTTTATCAAAGAGCCCATTTTAAATTTTCTGAATGTTAAGTAGCCTTTTTAAATGTTTGATTAACTTGACTATCCAAATTTTCATTTAGGGCCAGAAGTACCTGTATGGCAGATTTCAAGTCTCTGGCTTGAAAAGCAAAGCTGTACATAAAGAACTAGGAAACAAACAAACAGAGACTAAATCTTACAGATGTAGAGATCTTGCTATCTAGGAAGTGTAACATGATTTTCATTTTGTAGAAATCAGTTGCATTTGAATTATGTATTGACTTCTGAACTAAATTGCATTTTTTTAACAGAATAATTTAAGGAAGTCAACTGTAAGGGTGTCAGATGACTATTCCAGTGAAGAAGAAGCTGATGAATACCGTCAGTCAACTGCAGGGAAGCGTTGCCACGCAAAAGGAACTGCACATGCATCTGTCCTGAGAAAAAGATGTCACGGTTCCCCTCGGAGCAGCCCAGCTCCTCAGGTGCAGCCTCAAGTGAAGCTTTTGATGAATGGCTAAATTTTGTCACTGTCATATATAGGAGGTAAAAAGTGCGATTTCCCTCACCGCCCCGCCCCCCCCCGACCAGGAGGAGAGCAGCAAGGTACTAGGCAAAGCGGCCAAGTTACCTCCACAGGAGATTGAGCGCCTGCGGCCCCAAGAGAGGCCGGCTTCTGATACAGATGATACCTTGTGGGAAGAGCTCCTTCAAGGACCAGACTCGGCCACGTCCAGGAGCAGTGACAGTGATGAAGAGACCCGGCAGTGCCACAGCTTGCCCCTTCCAACTACACTGACCAGTGAGGATGAAAGCCTCCAGCAGGTGTGTTTTATGTTTGTCTCCATAGGAGAGTTGAAAATTTGTGATTTACAGTTGTACTAAACTTGACCACCAAATACAGTGGAGGGTTCAAATAAACCTCTTCTCTCGCAGAACCACTTGTCTTGGCTGCAAGCCTGTCATCCTTCTGAAGACCGTGTTAGTGCCATCATCTGGGAAAATGGTGAGTGCAAGAAGGCAGATATGTCAGTTCTGGACATCAGCGGCATCATCTTGAACCGGGTGAGTTTGCCAACTGTCTTTCATGGTCATTTTTCATGTTGTTCCTCTTGGGGTGGTAGTTTCCATTTTTGATATGCATGGAGGATGAGCAGCCATAAGATGTTGGCCTTAAAATAATGGATTGTTCCTGTTGCAGGTGAAGGCAGTAGAGCAGGGAATGGGATACCTAATGCTGGGGTGCGTGATGACTACTGCCCTGGCATCGGTGCCATTTGGCTTCCGGTTGGCTCAGAGGCTGGACATGACACAACTGAGCTCCGTCTCCCCGACAGAGTTGGTGAACATGGCTCTTGGGGCCCCGAGTGCTTGCGCATACATTTTCTTTTTAATCACCACTGTGGAGCGGATCTGTCTCTCTGGGCTTTTCTTCTTCATGATGTGCGTGGCAGAAAGGACGTACAAACAGGTGAGGCTTGTGGTCGAAATTATTAGCGAAACATTACTGGTCTAAGTCCCTCAAAGGCACATATAACCTGAGCTGCTTGAGCAAAATTGTCTAAGTGGGTAAATTGTAATTTATGCAAAATACTTGCAGTTTCATTCGTTCGTAGAGCAGCAGTGAGTCACGTATTCCACCTGTCCCATTTATTATACCTCAATTTGGAACTTTTTTTTTTCCACAGCGTCTTCTCTTTGCCAAGCTCTTCAGCCACTTGACATCAGCCCGAAAGGCCAAGAAATCCGAGATCCCTCACTTTAGACTGAAGAAAGTGCAGAACATAAAAATGTGGCTCTCACTGCGCTCATTCCTCAAGGTTCTCGCACATCTTTTCTGTTCAGGGCTGTCAGAACCTCCTCCTACCACCATCTTGTTGTGTACACCACCATCCACAAACAGACTTGTTCTAACGCCACACGAGTTCTCATGTTAACATTACCTTATCATTGCAGAGGCGTGGGCCCCAGCGCTCGGTCGACGTCATCGTGTCCTCCATCTTCCTCCTTGCCCTTTCCATCTCCTTCATCTGTTGTGCTCAGGTCAGCCATTTCTGTCTGTCAGATAACGTATCTGTGCCATCATCCCACTCTCAGCATTAAAAATTTTACAGTTTCCCCCTCCCCCATGAAGAAAGAGTGCATTGAACCAAAATAAACTACCAGTAATAAATAATGGATGGATTTCCGATTGTAACAACCATAGAACGTTTTCAGACCTGCAGTTCTGTAAATTGCTGAGATGCAAAGAAAAATGTTTTTGTTCTTTTCATACAGTCAACAAAACAATGATAAATGGTGCTCAAAACTTCAAAATTAAATTGTATATGGAATAGAACCAAAATAGAGTGTGCTTCAATAGTATGTAAAGTTGAAGTAGTTTTTGTTTTGGTGTAGCTCCTGTTGGAAAAACAGGAAGGCATTAAGTGTCCTCGAGTGGTTCTGCAGCTTCCCAAGGTCATCCTCTGTACGTTTTCTGCCTCTGCTCTTTCTCTCTCCACCCCCAGCTGCTTCACAGCCACCACACTTTCCTCCACTCGGAAACAAGCTGGGAGCTGCTGATCTGGGGTTTAGCCCTTGTTGTCTTCCTGCTGCGCCTCGCCACCCTGGGCTCCGAGACAAACCGGAAGTACAGCAATGTGTCTGTGCTACTAACCGAGCAGGTGATGGTTACTCTCAGCTGCTTCACGCTTCCTGTGGCATCGTAGTAAACCAGGCTCTTTCCTCAGCCACAACCTGCATTGTGAATACAGCCATAGCACAGCGGTCCGTGTTGGCAATGAACAGTTATGGGTTGTCGGGCTGCATACGAACCCTGATTCAGAAAAATCTAGCATCGTGTTTGTCTACATTTATTCCATTCATTACCCACTACAAATATGCTCAGGTCCTGTATTCTATACATAACCCTCATTTTTGTTGCCAGATTAATTTATATCTGAAGATGGAGAAGAAACCCAACAAGAAAGATGAACTGAACATTGTGAACAATGTATTAAAGCTGGCTACTAAACTAATGAAAGTAAGTAGGGAGAAGTTCTCTATTGATGTGGGTCTGCCTTTTCGCTGCACCCTGCAATCTTTTATCAGTTGCAGCCAACAGCTTTATGTATTACAGCGCTACATGATGTTTGTTTTTCTCTGCTTGCTCACTGTCTCATTATGTTCAGTTATTAACTTCTTGTTTAAGTTCACTTTTCATTACACCTTCAGTTTTATATGAGGGGTATAAGGGTAGCACAGTGAGTAAGGAATCTAGAATCTGGATTGCTTCAAACACACACTGTGGGGCAAAAAATGGGCCAAGGAGCTTTTTTTGTCCTCCTGTCCAGTGCAATCTGTGTGATGTTAGGATGGATTGCACAATAAACACCTACTGTACTTTCTGGAAAGCCTCTGTACATCATTTTCTGGTAAACTTTTACTATACCAAATTGTTATTGAAAAAACTTGAAATAGGGACCTTCAGCTGTATCATCTCCTTGTACACAAAAGTAAAATCAAGATAATGATTAAAACATTTAATGTAAAATTTAAACTTACACATGTCTGGATGTACAAACATTTCCAAAAATTGCTAATCTTAAAATTCTTAATCTAAAAACAAAAGTGAGTGGAAAAATATTGAGTGTTTCTGTAAAAAGCTGTCAGCAAATGTACCCACAAGGCTTCAGTGTTGCAGGAAATCTAAGTGAAAAGTTCCTGTATACTAAGTTACTTTGTCTGTAATTTTTAATTTTTGCTAGTTTCCTGACCGTTGACCATTTATATCCCGTGAAAATGTGTTTGATCCATTGTGTCTCTGCTTCAGGAGCTCGACACTCCCTTTCGGCTGCTGGGACTGACTGTGAACCCACTCATCTACAACATCACGCGGGTGGTCATCCTCTCGGCAGTTTCGGCAGTGATCAGTGACCTACTAGGCTTCAACATCCGAGTGAGTAGGAAAAATAAAGGCATTTATTGGCTGGGCATATCTTTGTTACAAGCTGCATTAAATAATTTAATACCTTGCTGTTTTTTTTTTTTTTTTCCCCCTCCCTTCTCCCCCCTCAGTTGTGGAAGATTAAGCCTTGATGTGACAGTTTTGCGCTGAAAACACTGCAAGTCAAGTCCCATACATAGAGGATCAGACAATGGCAGGTCTCTGAGAGAGAAAGTGATAGTGTGGAGCAGCGCTGGTCCTAGACTGCTGGAGGTGTTAAGGTACAGAAGTCTTAAATCTGCCATTGGATAGTATTTACACTGGATTAATGGAGGTTACTCCGTGCTGAAATAAAAAAAGTAGTTACTGGCACTCTAAAGATATTCTAATGAGCTGGGGGCCCCTTCCTGCATCTCCCAGTCCAAGGTGGAAGTGTGCAAATGGTGTCTACCTTAGTGCCTGAAAACCACTGCATGGGAAGTCACCACAAAATGGTGTTAAAGTGAATGTTTCTGAACACAATGTAGAACTAACAGGTTTAATAAGTGAGTCCACTGCATGCACGACTGCTATTAACTGCAGGTAATTCAGTGTACCTGTTAGTGTATTTCACCTTGATGTCTACCCGCTGAGTGCCTTTTCAGCAACACTACAGACTCTTTAGGTGGATAAGAGTTTTGAAAGGAAGGCCTGTGGGTGCAAAATTTTGCAGGAAGCTTGTATTTTCACAGAGGGAATCAAAAAGATGATGATCGATCTATACAGTCTGGCAAGCTTGTGCAAGTGCAGCCCATGTACTGTATAAAATAAAACATTTTTATTGTTTAAAGCAGTTTTATTAATTTAGCTGCAAATGTTTTCCATTCTATGAAAAACTTTGGCACTTCCTTTTATCTTTCTAGCTATTTATTGAAATTGCTGAATGATAGTATTTTCTCAGAGTATTCAAAATGAGATCTATTTTGGAAATACTACACCATTGTAAGCTCACTTAATTCTTACTTTTGTTTGCCTGTGGTTTTTACATTTCTGTGCTACTAAACACCAATGCTGGAATGTTGTGAGGTGTTTGTGTACTGGTAAAATAGTTTAACAAAAATAAACAGACTAACACAACTATGTATGATGTACTTGTTGAAGGTAAAGTGTATTTCTCAGATATCATTTTGCTGATGTATGGAAGTCAGTTCCTTCCAGATGATGACTACTTTGGACATTTTTGATATAATGGATATTAAATGAAATACTGCTTATCAGTAAAGAAGCAACACTTAATCACAAGAAAGCAAATATGTTAATACCTCAAATGACTATAACAGTGTCTCTTTAGATACTTTTCTATTCATAAGGCCTAAACATTTTACATGATTATTTCATGGAAGCAATTTTTGGTGCTAAGTTTGTACTTTTACATCCTTTACTGCTTTACCCCAAACATTCATTTGACCATCAGCAGTTACAACTAGGGAAATTCTGAGGCACAGGGCATAAGGAGGGTACACCTGGTAGGGACTCCAGTGCATTGCAAGGCACACACACCCTAGTTTGTCCATCTTCATCAGAGTCATCACATTGTTTTGTGACCATTCACGTATATTTCCATTTTATATTCTGCACATACAAACTTATAGTTATGTCTTTGTTCAGTTGTTCAGTTCATCAATGAAAAGTCTAGCTGGAAATATTTTCTCAGCTTAATTTTAGTTTAAACAGCTTACAGCTGGAAAATTTTTTCACTGATAAATGCTTAAAACATCCTGTAAAGAAAAAAAAATCTTATTTGCTCCATTGTGCTACATGTTTCGTATGAAATATATTGACAGTCACCTCCACAGACCATTCTGAAAACAGCACTAAACCGTTACAGAGGTGTAAAATTGGAGACAATATTGTTTATTTTCTCCCATTAGCTTATGATCTGGTGTTGGAGAGTAAGTGAACGGTACAAAAGGAGTAAGTGTGTGTGTGTGTGTGTGTGTGAGAGAGAGATTTTCTTTTTTAATTTAGCTTACAAATAAGTTCAGAGATTTGTGTGACTGCAACAGCTGATGGACACACCATGCCCTTCAATACCAGTGGGCATGAAGATATGGAGCACTTTTGCTTGGTTCTGTAATATACGAGTATTTGCAGTATTTTTATGCTATGCCCTTTACAGGTGAAAGTATGATTCTCAAATCTAAAAAAAAAAAAAAAATCGTACCATCCTGACGGGGAGACTGTGCAATATGAAATTGTTGCAAGGGGTCGTTTCATTTTTCTAACGTGCACTGGAACAGAAGGTTGTATCGAATGTAATTTTCCGTGGTTTTCTAAACGCGTCTTCACACGGAGGATTACGGTAAAGGCTCAGTGACGTAGAGACACGCCTTCATTCAAACGAATGTTAATTCGGAAGGTCATTCGCAGCCGCCGCCGCCGACTCGCACCGATCCTTGCCGTAATAACCGCATTACGGTGCTGGAAAAACGCCAGCAGCGCAAGGAATGCCTGGCCAGGTAGGAGTCGCCTGGCCACCCGCATCTGCGTGTAACTTTATGACACCGAATGCAGCGGACGGACAGTGAAATGCGCAGCGACGCGGTTCATTTCGTCGAAATTACTGAATAAGTTCGCAGGCACAGCGTGTTTGTTCCGCGATTCTTGGCTTCTGGCGCTGTGGCTCAGTGACTTCCGAGCGCTGTGACCGTGGTGATGCGCTGCGGCGTTTTTACCAAAGAGCGGCGTGGATAAATAAATATTGTACTGTATTATACTGTACACGGAATTAAAATGGCTTATTTGTCACACGTTGTCCGTTACTGAGCGCTCCGCTCGCTTGGCTCGGTGTTTCAGTGACGTCGCACTGTCGTTGGAGGTCAGGGACGGTACTGCCCGTCGGTGTGTCGGCTGTCTGCGGCCACGGACGGTGCGTCGGTCAGGGCTGCGCTGCGCAGATCCGCCGGCTACCTGTCAGGTGCGCAAAGCCTTTTTTTAATGGCGAATGTAAAGGACGTGGCGCTGAAAAGTCCCTCAGCAGCAGTTCAGCTGCATTAGAAACTGCCCTTTGGAAGAAGCTTAGGGCTGCGATTTCTTCTTGTGCCATACAGCATGCCGGACTCTAAATAGAGATGAAATAATACATTTGTGAAATGATATTCCGTAACAGGTCTGCACAGTGTAAATAAAGGGGTGGCTGAGCCTTTTCACACCTTGGCCTGTTATTTTCCGGATCTGTGAGACTGTTTACAGATTTTATTTGCATTATAAATGGATTTTTTTATATATATATATAGAATGGAAAAAGGTCAAGTTCTACAACAACCTAAGATGGAGTAAAATGACACCAATTTGAACAACCAGACTTCAGCAGGACTAACAATCCTTGACAGTGCAGCATCTTCCACTTTTTATTCAGTCTCTCCATACTGACAGGTTGCTTTACACAGCAGCATCTTTTATTGCACTATTAATGCAGCAAAATATTCCTAGCTCTTTAAATGCATAAATAAAAACTTATTACATTGGATGCTGCCTCGGAGAAAAGTTTCTGCTAAATAAATAAAAAAACAAGTACAAATGTGTAACAAACCAAGAGTATTTTTCCCTTTTTAAATAGCGTGTTGCACTATGAATCGAGGAACGTGTATGAACAGCAAGTCAGCTTTTTTTAATTTCTCCTTTCAGCGATGAGGAGCCGAGCATCATAGGATTTAGAACCACAGAAATCTCAGGTCAGCTGTGAGCGGGAAGATGCACAGGGCCTCCAGCATGTCCTCGGGACCCCGGCGAGATGCCGAGATGCTGAACTCGGCAGAGTCGAAAAGGTCCGAGATCCGGGCCCAGGAGAAGAAATGCTGTGAGTGGAGTTTGTTTCCTTAGCGGCTTTCACGGCTTGCAAACGTGCACATTGCATGTGTTTGCAACCTCTTCTTTTCGTGTTCTTAAATAGGCTGAAGAGCACTTGTTGTGTTTGCTGATATGTGTTTGTCCAGCTTGGGCCTCCTACATGACCAACTCGCCTACAGTGATAGTGATGATTGGCCTGCCCGCGAGGGGGAAGACGTACATGTCCAAAAAGTTGACTCGCTACCTCAACTGGATCGGCGTGCCAACCAAAGGTGAGTGTGAACCGCCATCAGTCAGAATAACCCCCATCACGAAAGATATTGTTTGAAAAGTTCATCCGTACAGTTTAACTAACCAGTTAGCCTGAACTACATGTCTTTGGACTGTGGACGGAAACCAGAGCATCCAGAGGAAGCCCACGTGAACACAAGGAGATGCAAATTCCACACAGTGAACCCACTTCCTCTTCTCAGGCACTGAGACAGCCGCCCTATGCAGTGTGAATTCACCCCCGTTTCAGTTTTTCAGACACTCAATATTTCAAATAAGTTTTCATGCGTCGTAACATGGCAGCATAAACCTTGGTAACGTCGCTTCAGTTACCCGTGAGGGGGGTGAGCAATGTCATTTCTACCAGCAGCTGTCAGACTGCACAACGCAGTCTGAATTGGTTAAATTATTTATTTATAACTTATTAATGTATATAGAGTTATTTTATTTTATTGTACTTGTGTACAGACTTACTAATCTAATTGTTTGTGTCCTTCTTTAATACTAACCTACTTGTTCTTCTCCTATATTCCCTTCCTGATAAGAGCCCTGTAACACCGAAATTTCCCATTCGTGGGATAATAAAGGTTTATTCTATTCTATTCTATTCTATTCTATTCTATTCTATGTCCTTGCTTTTGTGCTGCAGTATTTAACCTGGGTGTGTACCGGCGAGAGGCTGTAAAGTCCTACAAATCATATGACTTCTTCAGGCACGACAATGAGGAAGCCATGAAAATAAGGAAGTAAGTGTTGTTTTGACACCCTCACCTTAGCCACCTGCTGGGGGCTGGTTTTATGCTTGATTCGTGTGGTTTTGTAACACGGCGACTTTCGGAGGGTTGTTTTAACTTCAACATTTTACTAAAGTTTCACAAACCCCCAGATCATATTGTAGCTTAATTTTTTTTCTTCTGTTACCAAGGATGTGCTTGTCTGTATCAGTAGTATATTAAGGAGAAGATGAAGCAACATGAGGTTCCCTTGAACCATAAAAACAGGTCATTGCTGGCCTGTATTACGACTTTCTGATCTGGAAAAAATATAAATAAATCTTCAGCATTACTTGTTCTTAGGTTTACTTTTGGGTTGGGTCTTTTGGGTTGGCTCAATGTAAAATGCTGTAGCTAACAGTATTTATTATGGCTTACATTACACATAAAATGATCTCTTTTCATAGATTACCATAGTCAGACTTTCACAGCCATTGTCCCTGCATGTTGATTCCACTGAAGTTTAAGGCTCATTACATACAGTTCTCTCAGAAAGTTTCCAGCTTCCAGACCTCAACTTGACTTCCACCGTTCCTGTTAACTGCCATTTCTTAATTGCATTACGAACTGAGGAGATGGCTACCTGAAACACTTTGCTATCTTCTTGCGACCTTCTCCTGCTATGTGGGCATCAGTTATTTTATTTTTAAGAGTACTAGGCAGCAGCTTAGAGGAACCCACGGCTGCTGGTTGTTGGAAGAAGGTTTGAGGAATCAGAGTATTTATAAAGCTTTTAAATTTGCATCACCTGGCCTTTCCTAACAATGACTGTGATCAAGCCATAGCCATAATGAACCAGTTAAGGTCTGAGACCTTAGTAAAAGTTTTCCGAAATCTCAAATCTCTTGGGGTGCCCAAACTTTTGCATGGTGCTCCTTTTTCCCCCACTCTAAAATTGTACAAAACAAAAAAATACACTAAACTTGTTTAAAATGCTGAAAACAATGTTTCTTCTTTAACTTCATGCGTTTTGGAGATCAGTTCATCTACTTGCTTCACTAGTCACAGTAACAGGAAGTTTGAGTAGGGGTGCCCAAACTTTTGCATGCCACTGTACGTATATAATGCATTAAAGATTTTATGGCAGAACAACGCTTTTCAAGTTTGACAAATGAAATAGTACTTATCAAATAAATGGTCACAGAGGTTGCATTGAGGACAGCAGCATATTATTAGCAAATGGTTTATGTAGGATTTCCTAAGTAGAAGATAATTTTTACATTGTTTACACCTTCATACCCGCAGACAGTGTGCCCTGGTTGCCCTGCAAGACGTCAAATCGTACCTGAATGAGGAAGGAGGTCAAATTGCTGTGAGAAACCATTTCCTGTGTTTTGTACTCTTCTTGTGGATGTCAGCATCTTGCAGCTGCAGAGTGTTGTTAATCTGATGGTAGAAAATTAGGCTGATCAGTATATTTGCTTGTGATCCTTTAACTGTGTGATGTCACAGAGGAGCTTTACCTTTAGATAAGTCGGTCACTTCCCCACACCTGTATAACTACCATTCGGTCTGCCCTTAAGCCATAAATAAAGCCACGGACCACTCAGCTTAAGTACCTGTGTTACACATGGTGGTGGAAGTGTGATGGTGTGGGGATGCTTAAGCGGGTGTTATGGGTGCCAGATAACTAATCCTTAAATAAATAAAACAGCAGTGTAACAACTGTGTCTACTCAGGTTCCCTTTGTCTAAAATTATATTTTGTTTAAAGATCTGGAACCATTGAGAGCAACAAATATGCAATAAAAGGGGACACCAGAAAGCGGACAAATACCTTTTCACAGCCCTGTATTTAGATGTACAGTACAATGATGTGTAGTCAGTGATGTGTAAACCCTCAGGTGGATATGTTTCAGTCTCTCCACTGTGTTTCACGTAAGTTAATAGCGTTGTGTTTCTTTATTTTTAGGTGTTTGATGCCACAAACACAACAAGGGAAAGAAGAGACCTAATTCTCAGTTTTGCAAAGGAAAATGCCTACAAGGTAGTCCAGAGGAAGGGGGTCTCCCTTGCTGGAAATATGGTTGGAAGTGCAAAGTCATACATAATGAAACACCTGCAGGAAGAGCATGTGTCTGCGAACGTATAACAGCTTTTCATCATGCAGGTGTTCTTCGTGGAGTCCGTATGCGACGACCCAGAAGTCATTGCTGCCAACATCCTGGTACGTTTTAGTAGCCATAACCGTAACTCACGCTGTTTGTTCACTTGCTTGTTTGTTGTCTTGTCTTATGCGGCTTAGTATTTTATTCTATTCTCTGCAATGTGGACGAACTTCCTCCACAGGAAGTAAAGGTGTCCAGTCCAGATTATCCAGAGAGACATAGAGAGCGAGTGATGGATGACTTCCTCAAAAGAATTGAATGCTACAAAGTTACATACCAGCCGCTGGACCCTGACGAATACGACAAGTTAGAAACTGTTTTATTCATTTGTTCTGTTATGAGTTCAAAAGTTATTTTCTTTACTGCAAAAGTGTGTATTTTAAGGTTTACTTAATGAATACATCTCATGTTGTTCCATTGACCTTGTGCCCACCATTTGAGGGACTGCAGCAGCCCGGAGCAGGTGAACTTGTTAAGGAAAATGGATGAATGGATGATACTTAGTGCAACATGGTTTTCTGGAGACCTTCACGCGGTCATTTTTTAACCACGTGCATGTGTAATTCCAGACGTGCTCCAAAGGGTGGCGACAGTTTTACACACCGCCGCAGTAGCCCTGCGTAATAAACACAGTTTCACCACTCAGTTGAACCTGATTCTTTGCTCCACGTTTGTACAGGGACAGCATACCGACCGTGAACATGTGTTGCTGTTACATTTGAACGCTGCGTTGGTCTCTGCTTGAACCTTAATCCAAAGGGTGCACCACCGAATTCACAGCGAATACACACATCTACATGTATATGTGGAATTCTTACTTTACCGTATTTTATTAGAAAAAAAAAATTCTATCACAGTCTCAAGCACATCAACTGGTTTAATCTGTAATTTCTGTGCACATAAATGTGCAGAATTTTAATCTGGTTAGCAGAGATTGTGGTGAGAGCAGTAACCACAAATATCTGCTTATCAAGGTTTTGTTGTCTTTCCACTCTTGAAGTCACAGTGTTGTCCTTCTGCCTCCTTCCTGCTAGGGACACGTCCTTCATCAAGGTGATCAACGTGGGCCGCCGCTTCCTGGTGAACCGTGTGCAGGACTACATCCAGAGCAAGATTGTGTACTACCTGATGAACATCCATGTGCACTCGCACTCTATCTACCTGTGCCGGCATGGCGAGAGCGACCATAACATTCAGGGACGCATTGGCGGGGATTCGGAGCTGTCTGCGCGCGGCAAGCAGGTGGGATTCAAAATGCATCTACGGATAGAAGGACATCAGTAGATCTAGCAGGACAACAAGCGTGAGTCATAGGAAAGGTCACCTCCTCTGCCTTTTCACACCACAAATACCTGAACCGCTGCCAAATTAGTCCCATCCTGCACCTGGGCAGGCCTGGTTATAAACCATTTAAACCTTTTAAAAGGACCAACAAGACTGCTTTTTCATATGAAGCTTAAGGGATGTTTTGTTTTTTTTTTTTTATTTGCATTTATGAGCCATCAGGCTTTTTCCGTCCCAGACTTTTCCCGTTTTATTAGCTGTTTGTTTTATGTTATTAGCGTTACAGGAGAAGTTGTCATGAGTCATAAGTATGATAAAAATGTAAATCCACCCAACTCCACCCGATACATGTGAAGTCTCAGCCAGATGATAAGAAGAAAGCGAAGAGGGTTTACAGATGCCGGTCGCAGGAAATTGGTTATTTATGGAGATATCAGCACCCTGACTATCTGTGTCAATGGTACACAGGGCCATTAGTGCTCTATAGGTTTACAGAACCTGTGAACAACCAAGGTTATCTGCACAGGGCGTGTACCCAATGAGCAATAAATCAATTTAAGAAGGCATTAACAATAAAAAGGGATCGATTGTTAACATTTGTCCGCTGTGCCTTTATGCCCCAGTTTGCGCATGCTCTGCGGGACTTCATCGAGGAGCACCAGCTTTCGGACCTCAAGGTGTGGACCAGCCAGCTGCGCAGGACCATCCAGACAGCCGAGGAGCTGAGTGTGCCCTATGAGCAGTGGAAGATCCTCAATGAGATCGATGCCGTCAGTGCTCCTTGTCACCCTTTACCCAGACCTTTACCTTTACTCAGACCTGTCTGGGTTCGGCTGTGAAAATGCAGACTTTGGAATTACATGAGAACCTCAGTCTGACTGTTCTGTTTACAGTATTTGCTGTGTGCTGGCCCCTCAGGGAGTGTGTGAAGAGATGAGCTACAAGATGATCGAGGAGTCCTTTCCAGAAGAGTTTGCACTGCGGGACCAGGACAAGTACCACTACCGCTACCCTGGAGGGGAGGTATGCAGGCGTGCTGCTGAGAATGACAGGACACCCAGGGGTTAAGTACAGTCTGGTTCAGTATGCCCATTCCTGCTTTCCGTAGTCCTACCAGGACCTGGTGCAGCGGCTAGAGCCGGTGATCATGGAACTGGAGAGGCAGGGAAACGTGCTGGTCATTTGCCACCAGGCTGTTATGCGCTGCCTACTTGCCTACTTCCTGGACAAGAGTGCCGGTGAGCACCGACATATGACCCTGTTCACTTATTTAAGCAGATACATTTCTGAGGAAATGGCCTTTCATTTAAAAGGTTGTAATAAACTGACTGGGTTTGTTATTGGAGTAACTTGGTTTTACTTAACGCTTATCAGAAATTGTATGAGATACAGGGTCAAAAGATAAGTGTTAAAGATGCAGGATCTTCTTGGGATCTTCTTCACGCTGGAACAGTGACAGCATTCAGAGGTTAAAGGATCCGATCAGCCATTTCATTTGAAAAGGCGGACACGGATGTACAGAAATGCATGACGAAATATCGGCTGCCGTGGTAGCTTTTTTCATTTGGAAAAAAACGATGTAACAAACTTATCGTGGCAGCTGATGTTTAGTCAAGCATTTTGTGTGCCTGGGGCCTTTTGGTCCTTCTCACCAGGGTTCAGCCAAGGTGTCAGTGCAGACGTTGACATTGTGGTTTTCATCTGCGTTTCTCAGATGACCTGCCTTACCTGAAGTGTCCTCTTCACACCATCCTTAAACTCACCCCGGTGGCCTACGGTAAGGCCTCCGCATGACCTGTGCACCGTCAGATATTATCTGTATGCTTTACCTGAGATGCACAGTCAACAAGTTCTCATGTGCCGCTGCTGACTTGCAGCCATAGCAGTGTTAGAACTTACTGACTGGGCCACACGCAAGTACGCATTTCTCCATTATCTTTGCTCTGACTGACTTTGTTACCCACAGGGTGTAAAGTGGAAATGTTTTACTTGAACATAGAGGCTGTGAACACACATCGCGACCGACCATTTGTAAGTGGTTTTATGCACTTTGCTCTTTTTGTCTGTAAAACTAACAGGGACCACGTGAATGGCAGTTTAAATCGAATGCACATTTGTACTCAGGACTGCAGTAATGCCAGTTTTTTTCAGACAATAGGGGGGTGGAATGGTGGCCTAAACATTCAGTTTCCTAATGTTTTATGAATTCGTTTAGAATGCATTGTCATCCTTTATAACTACAGAGTAAAATAAGCCCCATTTCCTTCTGTATTTTGTGAACATAATTTTTTTTTTTCCATTTTGGGCGCGTTAGATGTATATTTTGTTTTTGTCGTGGTTTACAACTGTGGACGTAAGGCACTTACCCCATCCCAGCTTTGCTGTGCAAACACTGACGGAGCTCATTGCCATGCAGCCATGACTTCAGCATCTTCCATGTTTGTTTTGTGCATTTTTGTTGCACTCTCACATCACAAGCGCAGAGAACATTGCAAATCTTTTCTTGTTGTCCTTGTGTCACTTTCTTGTGAAGTCCTTTAGCAGCTGAGTTGTTTGCCTATGGGCGCTGTCCATCTGCAGAGCTCACTTGTTCTTCCTGGATTGGGCGTTTAGTGTTTTTGCGGTCATGCTTGGTGCACACAGGTAGCCCAGCTTGTCTGTCTTCTCTACATCTGCTCATGTGAGCGTATCTCTGGCACCCTCAAGATCCACAAGGTCTTTGGTGTGTCTGTGGTAGCGCTGAGCTGCTGTGTCTGGCCTCATCGTACATTTCAGGAAGACCCAAAGCTTGCTGTAACAGTCAGTTACCCAGGCCCCCAAGGGGATCGGCAGTCAATTTTGTACCTAAAGGCTCCGGTGAAGGGATACTCTCGTGTGTGTGTGCTCTGTCTCTGTCATTTAACACTGGAGGTCTCTCCCCATCTCTGACCAGAACAAAATCCGGAAGGACCCAGCACCTGTACTGCTCCGCCGGAATAGTTACACCCCCCTGTCCAGTCACGACCAGGTCAAGCGACCGCGGCTCTACAGCGCCGGAAACCGGCCTTGGCTGCCCCTCGCCCCCTCGCCGTCTGCCCTGCAATTCCCCGAGGCGCCAGAGGGGGCGCTGCTACGGCAGCAAAGCCAAGTTAGTTTCACCAGGACCACTCATATTAGTGGCACTCGCTTTGAATCACCCTGACTAAACTTAGCCACGTTCCACCTTTCCGCCACACCCTTCCCTCACTTCCTCGTCCGGTTTTCAGCTGTGATTGGGAGTGATGTGTTCTCACGCTCACGCCATTTTGGTTGTTGACTCTCGTTTGGTCTCATCTGGCTGCTCTCCTCCTGCTGTCCTGTGTCTTATCCACCTCTATGTGGTCTGCCATGCTTCTGCCCCTTTTCGCGCAACGCCTGCCCCGGACACCAGCATGGGCCCTGGAAGCCCATACCTCACTTCCACAGCCAACTTTGTTGCGTAGGAACACGGGCAAGAAATTACTTTACCAGCTGACCATATGATGACCATAATCCAGTCCGGTACATCAGACTCCAGCTCCACAGTACTTAGTCATTGCACATAGCGGTGAAGAGTTTTTCACCATTTACGAGATTTAATTTCATTTATAACTTTTTGTTCGATAAACGGCTTTGAATTTTTTCACTTTTTTGGAAAACTGGGATGGCTTGGATGGACTGCAGTAAACGTAAAAAATTTCCCTACAAGTTGTAGGATGCGCTGCTGAATGTTTATTCTGCATTATAATTCTAAGAAAGGGGAAGCGGTGTTTGGTGGTGTAGTGTACTTTCAGCAAAGCTAATCGTGCAAATGTAGCTTTACTGAGCGTAAGAGATGTGCCGTGCATTCAAAATGTGTAGTTGATGTAACATCACGTTGGCGTGCTTGGCTGTGTGAGTCAAGTGCTTCAGCTTGTTCTTTCCATTCCTGTTTCTCTCTCCGTGTCTCTTTCCCTCTTCCCTCCTTGTCTTTCCATCTCTCCACAGCTTCGTACAGGGAACAAATGTCTGTGAGTATATTTAAGCATTTGACCAAACTGCCAACAAATGCCCGAGGACTAGAACAGTAGCTACATCGTCACAGAAAAACTGAACAGAATTCCCAAGCAAAGTCAACACTTTTGCCTTTCACATTTCAAGTTGTGAAACTCAAAATTTAAAAGAAAATGTATTTTAAATGGACTTACGGTTTTACTGTGACGATTACTTTGTAAGAGAAGCACACATTTCTGAAAGATGGCCCTTGTTCATCTACGTAAGTCTGCGATGCTTTTCCTTATTTACTTAAACTTTTTTTTTCTGTACATTTGTACCTCATTTTACAAACACAACTGGGACTGGAAAACCACTCATAACAGAATAGTTCATAAATCCAGACACTACCTCCCAGTCAATAAAAGACTATTAATACATGTAAAATCCTTTAACTTATTCACAGTTAGGTTCCCTTTGGAAAAGGAAAAAAAAAACATAGTTATGAGTTAAAAAAAGATTTATATGTTTCATGCATCACAGGAGAATAAATCCATGTGATACAAAAAAGCCAGTTAAAAAGCATTTCACCTTAACATCCATACTGTGTTTCACTGGTTATGAAGAAACGGCAGACTTATCACATGAACATCTTTGTCAAAATCTAGTCAAACTAACTGTATCCATCAAGTACGCATTACAGATATGGTACTGCATATTTATTCACATTGATATCATAATAAATAAAAATACACAGAGCTAAAAATCAGAGAAACGCTGCAAACATCAGCGGCAGAAAATGAAAATGCAAACTGTTTTCGTTCTGCAAAACTGAAACTTTTGAAAACCGGTGGAAAAAAATGCATTTAAAAATAAAGACAGAAAAAAAATATTTTCAAAAATTCTGAACCCAGGTGTTTGTATCATGAGATACAGGTGTACAGTTCAGTGTGGCTAAAGGTGGATTCAGTCACACATATTGCAAAGATTATTTCTTTCACGGCATATCAGACAAATATGAACATTTTGTCAGCTGTAGTTCTGTTTGAACTGAACTCAGAAAAGAAATGACCTTTTAAATTTTTAATTTAAAAAAAATGACAAATTTCAAATCACTTTAAGTTCTGAAGTTTTTTAGTTGGTATTTAATAAACAAACTGATTTTTAACGTATGCTTGCTTCTTTCTAATCTGAAATGGTTATGGAAAATATGGTGTAACATCATGACAAAAGGGCAGCTACAATTTTCTAAAGCTGGTTTTAAAATCCCTCCTTTCTGAGAATTGCTTTTATTTGAAATGTGTGCATCAACTAATTCAAAAATTTTTATACCAGGATCCTTTTTCATACTTATTTATTTATTTTAACTGATTTTTGTCTGTCATCAGAAGTTGTTAGTTAACTTTGTAAGTTGGAGATGTATAATATTACCTCCCTGCAGTTTTGTCTCTGTTTATGACAGCATATTTTTTTATTGGTAGCTGTAAAACGTTAAAATTTGATTTCTGAATGGCAACTGCTGCTCTGCAAACAAGACCATGAGTCACAAAACAGCTTACTGATGCACATGGTGTTTGGAGACGCAAACCGTGTGGTAGATCCATGTTGGTGTGTTTGTTCTGCAGGAGTCTCTCAGCGAAGGAATCGACTGTGACAGCCCAGAAGAACCTGGTGACTGTGTCCGCTTCTGAGTAGACTTTAGAACCAGCCTCCCCGGATCCACCCACTGCACTCCGCTGCCTCCGCTCTACTCAGCTAGGAGTTTGTCTCTCCACAGTGGCACCGCATGTATCTAAAGCCTACAAAGGCATGCAAAGACAAGTGTCCGCACATGCATCCCAAAAATGTGCAGCATGGTTAACGTTCGTTTAAGCAATGCATTGTTTCTGACAGTGTCATCATAACAAACCGGATGTCTCCTGAACGCACAGGGCTCTGGCCAGCCTCAAAGATGGTTTATACTGCGCTGTATTCTCATTACTGCTGCCGCAGGCCCGTCTGTTTCATCTTAATAGGCAGGCACTGGCTCCTCAAATTACGAACACAATTGGGCTCACAAGACTGTAAAGCCAGTTACTTTTACTGCTCTTTCCTAATACAGATGTCTCACGATTTATTTACAACTTGGGTTCTGTTAAAAAAAAAAAAAAAAAAAAAGTACATACAGTATACATATATAATACAAATATTCGTTTTATTAATGTTTATAAACAGTAACACTAGTTTAAAATGGCTAAAGGGAGAAATATGCCGAAATCTGTGAACTCTGACTGATTCACATGCAACAGTTCTTCATCTTCATGACATTTTCATATTTGTTTATTTTGGTCTCCATGGTGACAGCATGCCTTTTCTTAGGGGTCCCTTTAATGTCATTACAAACTCCAGACCAGCTATAAACACTGCAGACCCAACTTGAATTAAGGTAGTTCTATGCTAAGGGAGTGCTATGCTCTGTCTGCTGAGTTGTATTCATTTCCAGAAACAAAAATTTTTAAATAGAAATATGAAAATAGACCATTTTTAAAGAAACTGCTTTGAAAGTTTGTAGCGCTACTGTTCATAACCTGAGGAGCAAGTGTAAACCTTTTGGTTTAGGCCTTGTACTAAAGTAATATGGGTCGAGACAGTTTTTACACCCATCCCAATATTATATTTCTTAATATTCAATGTCAATTAAGTCTGTATTTGTAATGCGTCAGAAGTTTGTAGTCTCTCCATTTGGGAATTTTATTATCAAGACGAGTTTCTGAGCTCAGTAGGTGACAGGAATGAAGTGAGGGAACACCTATTTGGACCCGCAGTCTTCTTTTGAGAATCTTTACTTCATGGTCATTTTAATGAGTTTGGAAATAAGTTATAATGAACTAATTTATCTACTGGACATTATACATTTTTACACGCAATGAAAACAAATAAATAGCATAAAACAGATAAATGAACTTTGGGAAACGCTGACGGCTCCCAAATAGTCACAGTACCCCGGAGGGGGAGGCTTGCCACTGAATATTTCCTTTTGCAGAAGTGGCATGACTGCTGCACGATTGTAAAATTGTTATTGCGGGTTAACGGTTTTCGATTTAGCGTACGCAAAGTCGCACACACATTTTTGACTGTTTATTTTGCATATGCTGCTGAAAGATTTGTATGACTTTCTGCGATACGTTTAGTCCAGCTCGAGAAACAAATTTGTACAAAACATTTTTTCAGTGTATATATTATGCTCGCTATGATCATCTTTCAGGGTTTATATGTGCGCTTCGGCTTATTCATGTTTTGGTTGGCCTGGTTTTACCTGCAAGGCGCACATTCAGGGACTGCACCTGCACATTTATGCTGTATGTGTATGTTTGCATATCTGCTGCTGTTTATTTCGGTCTCTTACGCACGCACAAGAGCCTTTGAATGCACGGAACACTGCAAAACAGAACCGATTTCTATGTTCCAAGTTTTAAGTCCACTGTTTGGTACCCGTGCCTTAAGGCCAAGCCTTACCGGGCTGCCGACTTGAGCGTGCAAATTTTTAGTCACCAACACGCATCTCTGCGGAAGATGAGCGGTGAGGCTCGTGTTCCTTTCTCACAGAAAAGGTAACACATTCTGAGTCTGCAGCACTTTGGGAATGTATCTGGCAACCAGTGGACGCATATTGTAGTGTCTGGTCGTCCTTGTGTGATGCTTTTCGCTCGGCACAAATGTTAAGCGTTGTTCATCATTTAGTAAACAGTTTGAATGAATCTCCTGGTTTTGCCTTCCTCTCTTAATTTCACCTGAAACCTGGTGAGCTGCACAAAAGCCCAGCTGATCTGTACCTTTTAGACCTCTCATAGCTGCTGGTCACTGCACAGCACATAAGCCTTGGCGCGAAGTTCTGCCAGATCCCACCTGATGGTTAAACGTCGTGGGCCGAGGGTGCACTGGCTTCTTGTAAGAGTCAAAAGAGTTTATTTGTTACGTACATGGTTGTCTACTATGTAGTGAAATGTGCTCATTGTAAGCAGCAGGTCTGCAGCTTGTGCGAACGAGTAGGAACCAAAGTCTAAGTCTGTTTGTGAACCTTTTGTCGATGAATCCAACCTAACTTTGACCACCACTACTGCACTATCAATAAACCCCTTCGGGAATTAACGGGGAAGTTCTGTAAAAACCTCAGATGAAGCCATAATGGATGCAGCACTGACTTTCCAGAGCCTGGGAACGCGTGAAGAAGGCATGTCATTCTGTCCCAAAATCTAAATAAAACAGCAACCAAAAAAAAAATGGTTAAAAAAAAAAACACGCCACAAACCTCCCAATCGATGCCGACCGGCGTGCGATTCGCAGCGCACCGGAGCGGACGACGTCGTGCGCCGACGTCACCCTGCGTGCGTGTGACGCATGACGACGTGCTCACGCTGCCCTCACCGCGCTCCTCGCGGAGTGTTTATTGTCTGATAAACAGGCCGTTCGCCGAGTGGAAGGTAGGGGAACACGAAGGGCTCGCATGGAGGCGCGTTGGGTCTGTAAAGAGGCAGCAGCCGTGTGCTTAAGGGGTCCGCTGTGCTCTTGCTTTAGCGCTTTGGGCCGCCGTGTGCACGCTCGATGGCTGCACGCACGCACACACACACACACACACACGCACACGCACACTCGTACACTGCTGCCTCGAAGTGCGGGTCCACGGCATTTTAGACCTCTTGACCGCTTTATTGCCACCGCACTCTTTATTTAACTGAATCCTTTGTTCCAGCCAACTTGCAGTGATTTATCCTCCGGACATTCATTCATGTCCACTCCAGAGGACAGCGTGTGCTTGCCCGTCTCTCCCAAACTGTGCAGCTGTCATGGACCCCACTGAGGCCATCGTGTGCTTCTGGGAGTGCGGATTGAGCAGCTTCCTAGGAATCCAAGAAATACGTTGAAAACCCCTTTTTTCTCGTCGAGGCCCAGGAGTGTGGGGTGTCGTGTTCACTTAGCCACATGTGCACAGTTATGAGAAGCACGTAAGCGCATTTGGACCGTTTCTTGTTCCTTGTTGTTCGGGGTTCTTGAAGTCGGACGTTTCATTTGGCTGTGGAAGTTCGCTGCAGCTTTGGTGTCTGTTTTCTCAGGTAGCCAGGCTTGTTGACCGGGTCCTCGACTGGGAAAAAATGCAGCTGTTGTACAAGAAAATGCAGTTTAGAGCCTGAGAAATATTGCTATAAACTGGGAAGAAAGAAGTGCGCTGGTGACCCGATAGAGCGTGGTTGTTGGAGGACCGCAGGACAGGAAGCCGCATTGCAAGGACGACTCCTTTACGCCACCCGGCAGGACGGCCCAGTGCCACGGTGGCCGCTGATCTTAAACCTACACGTTTCTTTTCAGAGCATAAGTACATAATCGATTATCAGTGATCATTTACATCTCGCAAATGAAAAGCAAGACAAACGTGAAGCCACGTGCGTATCGTAAAAACCTTAGATTTTAGCTAAATTATAAAAGCATCCGCGTAAGAGTTTAGGTGTCAATAAAATGACCTTGCAAGGGGTTGAAAAGGAGTTTAGAACACTAGAGGGACATGTGGAGGTTGCTGTCGTGAACCACTAGATGAACAGGAGGAATCTCGTGTGGATTTTTGTGGCCCGCCTTATACCTTTATGCTGACGGCACCTGTAGGTAAAGTTTCATTTTTGGTTGCTCATCTTGATTCGTGTTGTCCATTGGCCCTCTCCCTGCAGAGCTGAAGGACCCGAGGATGCTCCGTCTGCGTTGCAAGGCCAAAAACGGCACTCACCTCATGCAGGGCCTCACACACCAGTCCTGCGTGCAGGAGCTCAAGCACAAGGTGGAGGAGCTCACCGGCATCCCTTGCGACGTGCAAAAGATTATGGTGGGCTACCCGCCCTCCAGCCTTGACCTGCGCAACGGCGACGCGTCTTTGAAGGACTACCCCATCAAGTCAGGTGAAGCGGGATGTTCTTACTGTGATTTTAATTTATTTAGATGGAGAACGTGGTCCACCAGCCCACAACTGGCATCAACTCTTCATCTGGGAGTTGACTGACAGAACATTGACATCTCTATTAAGATGAGGATTTTTTTTTTATTTTAAATGTGAAAAATAGTCTATGTTATGGATAGCAGATATAAAATCTAAATATTTGATTTACACGCACTTCCTTGGTGGCTGTTTCTTACAGCAGTGGAATAATAATGTTTGATGTTGAAGAAAGATGTAGAGGACTGCTCTTTAGCCAGTAAGTCTAGTCTGACCGCTCCCTCTGTCGGCAGGCGATACGCTCATCGTAGAAGAAGAGAAGAACAAGCCGAAGCCGCAGGCCAGCGCAGCAGGAGGCAAAGGGGTGCAGATAGAGTCGCAGCCCATGCTGGCACGCCGCGTGGTGCCGGCAGACAACTCCTGCCTCTTCACCAGCATCTCCTACGTGGTGGAGGGCGGAGTGTATGACCCTGGCTGCGCCCCAGAGATGCGCAGCCTCATCGCCCAGATTGTGGCCAGCAATCCCAGTGCTTATTCAGAGGCCGTGCTGGGCAAGAGCAACGAGGAGTACTGTGCCTGGATCCGGCGTGGCGACACCTGGGGCGGCGCCATCGAGGTCTCGATCCTCTCCAAGTTTTATCAGTGCGAGATCTGCGTGGTGGACACACAGACGGTGCGCGTGGACCGCTTTGGCGAGGACGCTGGCTACCAGAAACGCGTGCTGCTCATCTATGACGGAATCCACTATGACCCGCTGCAGCGGGAGATGCCTGGTGCGGACGGGGCGCCACCTCAGACCATCTTCTCGACGGCGGACGATGTGGTGCTGGCGCAGGCGCTGGAGCTGGCCGACGAGGCGCGACGGAAGAGGCAGTTCACGGACGTCAACCGGTTCGCCCTGCGCTGCATGGTGTGCCAGACGGGCCTGGTGGGACAGGCAGAGGCACGTGAGCACGCCAAGGAGACGGGCCACACCAACTTTGGGGAGGTGTGAGGCCCTCCTCCTGGACGCCGCTCTCCAGCACCTCCAACACCCGTCTCACTGTCTGGTTTCATCCCGTTCTCAACCTGCTCAATCTACCTCACGTCACCTGTAACACCCAGAGACGCTGCCGATGCCTTCTGTCCAACCTACTGTTACCGCGTCCCTCAGTACCTCACCCCACTGCTGTCGGCAAACAGCCTCCTCCTCCAGGGTCTTGGCTTCATCTGCTGGCCACGCTTTGTTCTCATCGTACACAGTAGGGATTGTAAGAAGGGTTTGTTGTTTAGAAATGTAGTTCAGTGCATCTTGCCTCTCTGAAAGAGACACTTAAACCTCAGTTTAATCCAAAACTGGATTTTGGAAAAGCCTTATTATGCGCTGGCACCATCGCAACACATCCTCCAGTCTTTACTTAGGTGTCATGTTTGGTGTTACGTAGATATATCATTCTTATTTTATTCTTAATCATAAGCAGAGCAACAGCAAGGTTGTTCACATTGCATCTGCAGACATATTTATTGATTTTATGCAACCCAAGTATGTGAGATGGTTGGGGTGTGTAGAGTGGTTTTTAACCTTGGTATTTACTAGTGATGAAACCTTAATGCTGAGTTGATCAATCATGGAGGACTCAACAGTCATTTTTAGAGCCACTAACCCCCCCGTCAAACTCGTCTGTTTTTTCGGTTTGGAGTGACTTTGGTGCCGTTCTGGCTCTCGCATTACCGACTTCTGTAACGGAAGAATTAGGGTTGAGGTGGAGCTACGGGTGGTTTAGCTTCGTGATCTGCAACCCTTCCCCAAAAGTTCCCAAAAGTTTTAACTTTTTATCATTGATTTAAACAATGTATCAACTGAAAGGAAGGACCTAAGTATTTTTCTGTGGGTTTTAATTTTGTTTTATGGTCAAGCAAAAAAATATATTTAGCTCATTGTGGTGCTTATAAAACCTTGAAGAGCAGAATGAGGAAAAGCCTATTGATCGATTTGGGAAGAAGGTGTTTAAACCATAGATGACATTTTGGTGCTTTGCTCTCTCGCAGCGACGGTTTGCGTGTGACCTTCCAGAGTTTTTCGATCCGGGTACCACGTGCGCAGAATCCTTAGCTGGTGCTCTGCCCGGTGCAGAACTTAGTTCCCGCTTTTGTATGTCACTGCAGGACACAGCAGCCAACTCCAGAGCCCAGCGAGACAGCAGGTACTGTAGCAGACCTGGGTGGGGTTGAGCAGCTTGCCCGAGTTTTGACCGTTCGTCTGGCCTCCCTGCCATTTCACATGGCTTTCAGGTGTCAAGAAGAACACAGCTGATGGCAGTGATGTCTGATCAGTGTTGGCACAGCATGAGATGAATTAAAGTTCAGCTTTGCCAGTCATGGTGTAACAGGAAGTCCTGCCACGCAGGCCAAGCTGTACACAGGTTGACCTTCTCCACTTACCACATTTTGGGTCTTGGTGATCATCTAGCGGTTGATTCTGTGTTTGTGCAGCATGTCACCGCATTCTGGTGTCAGGTAGGGGAGGGGTGATCCAATGTTAATGCCATCTTTTCCTACCACAACTCAGTGCGAAATCCACACGGTCAATCTGTACAGCTGGTTCCTGCCAACAGGCCTTCTGTAGATCTGAGCAAGGAAACATCAGCGTCGCAGATACTCCCTGAGTTTAGTGGGCTGTTTTGGAGACGGGAGGCCGTTGAACTTTCGTCGACAGGCGAGCTCGTTCACACGCCTGGATGAGCAAGAGCACCGTTTACGAATGTCGGATGTGAATCGCTATGGAGAAACTGGATCTACTTGATTCTCATTATTCCGTTACTGTAAACTTGTTGTTTGCCGAGGTTCGTGTTACGGCCAGGTTCATAACCTCACGCTGCTCCACAATCACGTGCGCAGCGCCTGTGCTGCGGGTGCCCGTGTTGCTAATTTTGTGGCGCCTGCATCGCAGCGCTGGCATTCGGATGTGTCACCACGTAGGGCAACACGGTCGGCGTTCATTTGCGAGTATTAATGAAATGTGGGCACGCGCCCACGTTCGACACTAATGTTTCAAAGCTGACAGAATTATCCTGCGTGGTGAACGTTCCAGTGAAACACATGTGCGGTTTGGGTAACTTTTACCTTCGTGCTTGAACAAAAGCAGCGTCGTCCAGGACATCGGAGGGTTGCATCGGTTTCCATACCACCCAGTTCGACTGGCTGGGCAATTTACAGCTTTTGCTGCGTTTTAACCTGAATGCACAGTGCAGATTGTGGTATTTCCAGAGTATTGATGTATAATTAAAATGTAGCGTAAAAGTATTGGATCGATGGAGGTGTCAGAATGTGCGCCGATTAAGGATTGAAAAACTTGGACATCGCTTTAAGGAAAAAGAATAAAACGCATTGAACATCTTGGCTCCTTGTGCGAAGATGGGGGTTTTCTTGTTATTAATGGGATTTTAAAGGAATTTTCAAGGTAGAGATTTGTGTGCAGTTTTGGAGCTTAGAGCAACCATTTCACATGCAACCAACAATTCAGGCTCTGCTTGTGGCCTCCAGTTTGCTCAGTGAAGCGGTGACCGACATGATAGCACTGGTCCTTCCGGGCGTTACCTCGAGCTGCCAGCATATTAGGAAACTTCCAGGATGATGAGATCACCTTGTTATTCGTAAGTCTGTGCGTGCAGATCACACCTGGAGCTGCTAGCGATATGACAGAAGAATGAGCCTCGCTGGGGACTTGTGTGGCGGACACTTAACCCGGGAAGCTACACGTACGCGGTCGTAAGCAAACATGCCGGGCGGAAACGCACTTTACGCACATTTACTAGTTCTGTGCAAAATACAGCGGAGTGTAAAAATGTGCTTTAAGCCCACAGCAGGGTACAAAATACTACACCGGGGTAAACTGGCTTTGATGTGAACTTGCAGTTATTAGTGGAGGGAATTTGCATACTTGGGACAGATTTGCCAGTTGCTTTGAGATGTTAGAAATGTAGACCACGTAGGACCGCATTTTTGATTTTCTTTGTGTTTCGTGTTGATTTCCGCTATAACGTGCGTGAGCTGCTGAAAAGGTGGCTGTTTGTAGCTGGTTGTTTGCACACTGCCTATGAACTTTTGACAGTATTATTTTGTATTTCTAGGTTTGGACACAAGTTTCTCTGAGTCATCAATAAAGAATGATCACTTGAATTTGTTTTTCTGTTGGATTTCTCTCAGGTAACCCAAACCCTGGGTACAGAATTATCCCCCTGCCCTCCTGTTTTCCCCTGCGTGCGCCATTTTTCCTGCTACTACGTGCCTGGGAGTCTGGTGTACAGCACGATATTTTTGCTTTACCAGGATTGTGTTCTGGACCGAGACCCACGTTGTCATTCCTGGGATCTGACGGAGCCGCTCTTCCAGCTTAGGGGTCACGGACTCGAGTGCTCCCCTCACCAATGGCTTTCGCCTCCTCAACAGCTGGTGTTTCTCCAGCTTCTCATTCCTTCTCCCTGATGCTTCCATCACGTTGCACCACTGCTGTTCTATTACCACTGCATCTGGCTGGTTCACCATTACCTGTCCAGGTGTGGAAGTCCCACAAAATCCTGGTTCAGTTGTTCTCCAGCACTCTGTGGAACCTCCCATTTAGAGTTGGGGGCCTGATTCCTGCCGCTGGGTTGCCCCTCAGTATCTGCTGCCCCTTCTTGAACATTCTTCTAAAGATGGTCTATGGCGAGCTGCTCTACTGTAGAAGACAGCGACGGGTCCTGAGCAGAATTCCAAAAGTGTAAATTGGATTGAACTCGCACCGATTCACTGGGTGAAGCTAAACGCTATTTTAAGCAGTAATCTTACCCGTATAAGAAGGATTAATGACCAGTGGGCATGACCGTGTTGTTCGCCGGCTGGACGAGCTGTGCAGGGAGGGAGAAGAGGCTGCGATCCGGTGAATTTTTCGAACTCATTGTAAAACGGCAGCGTCTCTGCGACTCGGAGGGGTTTCGCAGATGAGTGCAGCCTATTGGCTGGGAGCAGCCGTGACGACAGGCGTCCCGTGGGCACGCCCCCCCCTCCCTCCCTCCCGCCACGGCATTGCCGCGCGCACCGCGGCGTCCGCGAGCGCGCTGTCACCGGCGGGAACGGTGGAGAAGCGAGAAGCGAGAGGCGAGAAGCGAGAGGCGACGCTCCGCGCTGGTAAGTCGTCGGATTCGCGGCCCTCAGACTCGCCACCCCATTTCGAACGGGTTAAGGACCGAGTCTGCGCCTTTCCGCCGCGGTCGTCTTCACTTTGCTTGGGAGAAAGTTCTGGAGGAGGACGACGTGTGTGGAGCCCGGCAGCCCGCCTGTGTTCAGGGGACAGGTGTGTTCCGCCAGGTGAACGAGGCTCTGGCCCTCGGAACCGGTACCGAGCACGGTGTGTGGGCAACCGGACCCCCTCAGAGAGTCACTGTCACTTCCTGGCAATGCTGTGGTAACGGTTACATTTGTTCATTTTTATTATTTTATTTATCCTCGTATTTATTTATTAATATGTCTCTAAACATTGGGCCCCCAAAGGTTGTTTGTAGCGACTCTGACGGTTCGTTTGGAGCCAAATATCGGGGCGGCGCAAAGTTTTCTGGAACAGTGTTCCCAACACCACTCGGTTCCACAAGTATAAAAGTTTTCGTTGCTTTTCTTAAAAATAAAAAATAAAAAACCCAAGGCTTTCGCAACGTTCCAATAACTTTCTCAGTCTGCTTCTCAACTCTTTCTAGAGCTTTCTTTTATATACAAAAATGTCGCCTTAAAACTTTCAAGAGTGGTTTGCTGTTAGAATTTAAAATAGAAATTTCCAGAAGCCTGGAAGCTGCAGTCACCCTGGCCAAGCGGTAACGGAACACCTATGGTAAATAAGAGTACCTGATAAGGTTTTACTCCAACGCTGATACTGAACTGA
This sequence comes from Heterotis niloticus, assembly GCA_018136845.1. Lineage (NCBI taxonomy): Eukaryota > Metazoa > Chordata > Actinopteri > Osteoglossiformes > Osteoglossidae > Heterotis > Heterotis niloticus. Next base: position 28,530,888 of record CM030894.1, on the reverse strand, counting down.
TACATTAACAAAGAGTGAAAAGCACAGTGACAGCTCTGTGTGCACTAGAGGGCTGAAATATTGGTTTATAACTTGGATGTGAACTTCCACGAAATACCGTGTTGCATAATGTTGTTACTTAAACGGCAGATTGTAGCCATTTGTTATGCACCAAGGGCCTAGTAGTTAAGCAACAGAGGTCAAAGGTACGGTTACTCCTGGCAGGGCGCCTGCTTGGATCCTATACCCTCCCGTTCACTCTATGCTCGCCGCCGCTCTGCCGTCTCGGCGATGAGCCGTAATCCTCGTCTTCCACCTACCGATGTTAATAATAAACCACAGGTTAAATAAGGCCTCGCATGACCTATTTGTACCTGCGGTTAGAATGCAGCAGGGTACAAACACCTGCGAATACCTGACATTTTGTTACGGTTGTCGGTTTTATCCGACTCCTTAGTCCGAGACAACTCGCAGGGTCAGATAATGACCCCTGTGCCGATTTCCCCGTTGACCCAGCAGGGTATTCGCGCGGTGTCGATTCAGGTCAAATCCCACGCGCAAGGGCGCTGCAGCTGGAGTGGGATTTGAGCAAATAACCCGGAGGCAACGTTTACAGCCCCCGCGCTGTGAAAATGGAGAGGCGAACGGGACGCTTGGCCAAACTCGAGAGCGAAAGGCAACACGGGAAGGTGCTCGGGTGAATAATTCAGACGCTCGCCGATGAAATGGCCGAAGCTCTGTTAGCGCCGCTGCGCACGACACAAAGGCCAGGCAACGATTGCAGCAGTTGTTAATTTGCCTTAATGGGCCTGATGACATCACGATGGGCAAGGGAGACGGGAAAGTGAGTGGTGTCCGTTTCAGAAGGTTGAATGGCTGTACAGGTACACAGGATAGCCGATAAGAACAGTAGTGTGTGTGTGTGTTGGGCGGGAGGAGAGCTCAGCCGCTGGTTACCACATGCATCGTTTTGACATCACACAGAAGGTTAAAAGGTAAGATGGGGATCAGTTTCTCCCTCACTCATTATTGCTTAGTGATGTCACAGGTTTACAAGTGGGTTGACCAAAATATTAGCAAAAACCCAGACATAGGGGGAGCATACAGTCTGGTTGAACACCTGGGGAGGACACACCTACATTACCGGTTATTTTTACCCTGCATTTTGTAGACACCTTGGGCCAAAGCTGACGAGGCCCTGATGCTGGGGCTCCACCTCAAAACCCAGAAGTGCGTCATGAGATCATCGAGGAACTCAGCTTTGTTAAAATAAGAAAGGAGTGGCCGGAATCACATTCCTTTGCATTTTTATTTTGGGTTATTGCTTTAGTCACCTGTGCTGTTCCCCTGCATTCATGATTTAGAACTTGCCAGGTACTGTGGGGGGGGCAAAGTGTTGTCAATAAAGCTCAGTGGAGCTGTGCCCAAATGTGGGGCCTGGTTGGATGCTGTACTGGGGGCACGATTGCAGCCCAGTTGTGTGTGTGTGTGTGTGTGTGTGTGTGAGAGAGAGTGAGAGACCTGTTCTCTGGGAGAAGCGAAGAGGATTGAAATGCAGTTTTCAGGGTCCACGTGCTGCTCTGCAGGGGGTTTACAGAGGGCTTAGCAGCCAATTACTGAGCACGTGTGGGCATCAGACCTGACAGCAGCTCCAGACTGTAGCTGTTATTATCCATGGTTTAATGCGGCACAGGAAATGGGGCATTTGTGTGTGTGTGTGTGTGTGTGGTCATTCATACATTCATATTGTTAACTGTAGTCATCTCACATGATGTTAGGGGCTGCTTCCTGTCCTCCTTTATTGACCTCATGATGCTTGTCAGTATTTTATGGTCTTTTTGAAGGCGAGCAAAGAAACTTCTGACAATTTTACAGATTTTTTTTTAATTTACTTATTTCTTATTAACTGTTTCATGTAAATTAAAAAACAGTATTTTGCACTCTGCATAATTATTGGAGAAAGTTTCTCATGTCTAACTCTGGTGTGTGAATGTTGGTTTTACACTATTTTACTCTTATACATGCAGTGCAATGTAAGTAATGTAGACATACAAGCACGGGACTCCATGTTCAAATGAGCAAAACTGTCCATTCAAGTAGTTTAAGTTCCAGCTTCAGGTCCAGGTTTGCTCTGTTATGACCTGGCCCTCCCTTCATTTCTGAGGGCGAATGATTCACCTGTGAACGTTTTCTCTGAACATAGATGCCCAGGAGTGACGTGTGGCCAGGTGACGCAACCATGGATACGATGGCCCACACAGACAGTGCAGGCAGCCTGGACAGTGTGCTCAGCCTCAGTTTGGGCTCGGTGAGTGTGTGTGTGAAATTAATGTAGGAAATGAATTATAAATCAGTTGAAATTTAAATGGTTAGAAAGCCCAGCACAGATTGGATGGCACAGTTTTGGGCAGAACATTAAGGTGAATATTTTGGTAGTTGCAGAACTTTTAGGCATTTTGCTGCCTTACTTTACTGATGTAGCTGTGAAAAGTCAATATTTGTGTGAACCTTGTGTCCATACAAAGCATAGCAGAGGTTTGCGTGATGTATTGTGGAAACTGTCGTGAACATATCATCCCTCTGTTGACATCTCATCGCGTATGCTGTGCACGCGGCTGTTGCAGAGTGACGACAGTCTGGAGTACCTGTCGGCCGAGGAACGGGCTTGTCTCATGTTCCTGGAGGAGACCATCGAGGCTTTGGAGGCTGAAGAGGACAGCGGTGTCTCCAACGACGAGCCCGAACGCCTGGCTGGTGTCACGGGCAGCCTGGCTGCCAGGATAGCACACCTCTCATCTGTCATGGCCCTCGGCAAACAAGACAGTGAGTGACTCCCGCCGCTGTGAAGCCGCCTTCTCCTTGCCCAGGTGCAGTGGCACCTGACCGGTACCATAGTGACCGGCGGAATTACGCCTAACACTGATTTGCTCTTCCAGATTTGCCGAAATATCTGAAGCGACATCCTAACAAAGAGGCAGACAAAGAGGAGAAGTCCTTTGTGAACAGTCGTGTGGCCACTCCCTTAATTCTTGCGAATGAGAACTCCATCATTCAGCTCAAGGATGGACTGAAGGTGTCTTCAGCAAAAGCTAAGGTCTGGACTAAACCATCTGACACTGCAGCTGATCACAAGCCTGAAAATGGCCGCCAAAGCAAGCAGAGCTCTGAAGCCGCTGTGACCAGGGGGCCGCTGTCTTACGAAGGCCTCAAAGAGTTACGAAAGGGTACATCTGTGAAAAAGGCCACAGCAGGATCATCCTCGGAATCCACGACCGCACAGTCTGCTGCTCCCACTGCAGCACTTCAGCCTCCCAGTGGGAGTCTCCATGTTCCTGCCGCATGTTCACCTGTGCAGCCCACAGGAACTGAGGAAAAGTCTCCGCCAAAGTTAACCCCCCCGCCCGTCGTTCTGCCTAAACCTAAACCGTGGCAGTCGGGTGCAGGTCACAAGGCCGGTGCGCAGGTTGCAGTGTGTGTCAACGCTGGTGAGAGCTACCTTAGCACCTCCTCAAGTGAGAAGATTGTGATGGACCCTCAAAGGGTAAGGAATGAAGCCCTGTGCAAGCTGGGCCTCCTGAAGTCTGGCAAGGCTCCTCTCCATTCCATCAGAACCCGTCAGATTTCGGAACCAACCCTGACGCATCCCGGCCCAGGCCTCATTAGTAAAGCTCAGCCCACCAGCTCTCGGGGTACCAAAGCAGACCTGAAAAACCTTCAGGCACCAAGGCCCAGCAATGTCAAGTCAGCCACCTTGGAACGTTCAGGGTTTGGCCCAGTAGGCTCCAGGACCGACCACACCTCCTCTGATCACGGCTCCTCTCAAGCAACGCCCGAAGGACCCGCTGCGAAGCTTCGCAACAACCGAGCTCGGCCAGCCTCCCTGGGAAATCAGAAGGACTTTGAGGGCATCCGGGATGGCTTTCTGCCCGCTGCACCGGGAGCCCCAGGACTTGAAGAAGCAGCAAAAGCCGCACCAATTTCCTTTCGGCGCTCCCATGGGGCAAGTGTGGTGATTAAACCCCGGTGTTCGTCGGGGGACGATCGCCAGGAGGCGCTGAGGAAGTTGGGCCTTCTGAAAAACAAGGAGTCCTGAAGGACAGCCTGCTGCCCAACATGGCCGCACCTCATAATGCATCTTAACTGCGTCTGTAAGCAGCACTTGAGCAAGGGATGGGGCCGAGGCGCCTAAACGCCCGAAAAGGAAGTTTTGCGCACAAAGTTGCTAAGAACCTTTGGGGGTTTTACTGCTTGCCGTCCACAAAGGTGCGGTGTCTGCCAGAGTGACTTCAGCGGACGACGTGCAAGTATTTTTTCACTTGTCGATTATTTTGATGTCGAGTGCAAGTAGTGTCAAAACTTTTCACTTGAAAAATCTTTCTACCTTTGATTGTAATTTTCTCAATAAAATAATATTTTTATGATGTATAGAATTTTTTCATATGGCAAATATTTCACTATTTTTTTCTTCAGAGGCAACTGAGAAGTAGCTGTCTGCCTGTCCAAAGTTCATGTATTTTGCAAGCTGACTGCATTTTCCTGAATTTTCCCTTTCCTTTCTCATGAATATGATTACTAATAAAGAAATTGCAGTTATTTATTAGTTGAGATTTATTACTTGTCACTTTCCAGGATGAAAAGTACTGTGCTTTAAGTGTTTTTGCAGATACGGTGCAGAGGTGTGAAAATGAGAAGTGCGTTAAGGCCCAGTTTTACGGCGGACGTTTTTGCCTTCCGTCCGCATCTGAAAGGTACAAACATTATTAAACTGCTTCAGCCCTCACTCCAAACTTAACGCTGTTGTTCTAGTAGGAAGCTTCCAAATGTTTCTGTTGCTAAAGTTTGTCATCGGAGTCTAAAAATTCTTTGTTTTTGTGCTGTCTTTAGTGAGCTTTTCTCTGTGTTTCTAATGATAATTGTACGTAGGTTGCTTTAAGCTGTCATTCCTTTGTTGGAATTTGAATGAAGGCAGAGCCCAGCACCACAAAATGGCCAACGACTGCATTTTACTTGCCTGGAAGGTTCTTTTGTGGCTCACGTTTCTAAATGGAAATGAAACTGGCTGACTGGGCGGTTCTCCCTATGCCAGCGGTGGGACGAATGAGAAGCGCGCAAGTCACAAGTAAGTGTCAAGTCGTAACCTTTGAGTCTCAAGTCGAGTTCCAAGTCAAGGCATTTCGAATGCTAGCGTCCACATTTAATGCAGTCATTTGGCAGGACGCGTATTTTGTGCAGCCCTGTTCTACGCATTCGGAAACAAATTTATTTCAATGTGACAGCGGGGCTGTTGGATCTCTGACTGTGAAATACAATTGCAAAAACCTATACTTTCAATGTAAATGAACTAGAATGATTTTAATTTCCATTACCTTTACTTGATGGCAACTGGGAAGTCCCTGCTTATTTAATATTGCAAACTCTTAACACATACATGGGAGCAATAGGCTGTACCATATTATGACTATATGTGTATATATGTACTATATATGTGTATTCTAGGTTATATATTAAGAGGAATGAGATTCACCTGTTTGGGATTTCTCAGCTCTATCATTGCCCTCATGGCACCACGGACAGAAGTTATGCGGCCGTTATGCTTTGACGGGGCTTGTCATGTTCCGCAGACGTCGGTGATCTAGGAGCTCTAGCTCAACTCGGCTGGTTAACAAGCGCATGAAAAAGAAAAACGAACGTCTCCTTTCTTTATGGCATCTGAAATGCAGGCTCAAGCGGGACGTCGTCGGGGCAGCGTCGCTGATTCCGGAGCCAGAAACCTTGCACAACGCAGTTTGTTTTTTTTGTACTTTGATGTTGCGCTCGCAAATGACTCGAACCTCGGAACGCCGCCTTGCGCCGCGAAGGTTCTCTCTGATCGTCTACGCGCCCGGTGCGTTTCCTCACCCAAGCGACAAGAAAGAAAGGAGCGTCTTTTGTTAGGTTGGAAAAGAAAGAAAAATTAACACATTTAGTTAAAAGATGTGGAGTATTTCCGGCAAGTGGCAAAGTCTGAAATGCCAAGTCGAGTCGCGTCTGCCCCCCCCCCCCCCCCCCATCAAGAAAGCCACGCGTCGTCGAACTTAACACTTGAGTCACAAATCCCCCGTCGTCTGCGCCTATGCTTTCGGCCTAAGACCCAATGAGTAGAAAAAATAGCACATTTGGGGCAAAAATAATTTAAAATCTCGCGCGTGATCCCCCCTGCTGTTAAGCGTAATGGGCAGGGCGACTGTGAAGCACGGGGTGATCTCACCCACGAGCGAGGGCTTAACCTGCAAAGTGCGTTCGTGGACAGCGCGAAACCAGAGCACCCCCACATGCACTGAGCTGGAGTCGAACCCACAGCCAAAAGTGCTAGACGCTAGGAGTTGGCAGCGCTACTCGCCGAGCCACCGCGTCCCTTTGAGCTCCCCGCTGGATTTGCATGCAATGTTAACGGCGGTTTTCATTTAAATGTTGCGTGCATTTGGTTTTTATTGCGCATCAGCCCCGGTACTCAGATCAGACATTTTAAGAGCAGTTAGAAGCAAGCGATGCATGACTTATATATTTGCCAAAATTATATTCCAGCTGTGACATTTTTCGGAACGATTATTACTGTTAGTTTTTAGCTTCCAGGGCAAGACGATGGGGTGCGGCCCAGTTTTACCGAATGTTTTCTGAGTCACCTGCTGAGTTAAAATGTGATGACTGAGATGGGGACGGAAAAACCCACGTTTACCGAACTACCGTGAGACGTAACTAAACACGTTTTAACACTTGCAGCTCATCTGCAAATTCCAGCGGTCAAAGGTCAGTTTTAACACAAATATAAATTAATGCAATAAAATAAACCGTTTCTGCAGAAAGGTCTACGTTCACCGCTTGCTTCAGACATCATTCGTTCAGCTGCTCTTACAGACATGAACGACAGCCGCCGAAACGCGACAGCAGCTTTTCCGTTTCGTTATTTTTGCCGCTCGCGCAACCGTGAAAACGCCACAGGTCCCCCCGGCTCCCCTCGCATTAAATCCCAGCAGCTCGACAACGCGCTGTAAACACGTGGTCATTTTTTTAAATGTGCACTAAACGGGTAATTATTTACTCAGCGCCTTCCACTTAACAGCTTCGCACGCTTGTTTCCTGTTCTGAACAAATGAGCCACTCGTGCGGTTGAACCGTGCGCTGCCGTTTCTCTAGCGGCCCAGTCGCCCGCAGGGAGTAACGGGCGTCGGTTCCCGAACGGCAAACGCAGGCAGGAGATTAAGTTCAATGCGGCGTGCCGAGTCCGTGCGGCCGAAGGCCCGGGAGCTCAGCCGTGGCGGGAACGTAACCGGGACTCACGTGGACCCCAGACGGGACGAGGGGTTTAGATCCGCAGGTTTTGTCGTCGTCGTTCGACTTGTTTGTCCGATGCCTCCTTTTGTGGAGCGAACGTCGCAGCGGCTGCCACTTCAATTTCCCCTCTTTACCGCTTACAAAGCTGATATTTCGGACTTAAAAACGAAGCGCGGGTTGTTGCGCGAATTGGCTGACGGGTGGGAATGAGCACCCGAATGCAAACGGCCCGAAGGGGCACGGCATTTAATGCCTCTGCTGGCTGCTGATGCACGTCCGCTGCGTCCAGGCAGCGCTTTATTGGATGACATTTCAAATGCTGAAGACTTTTTTCCCTTCTCAGTCTGCCCGATGGCAAAAGCAACACAACAGACACCAGCGTGTAAGGAACACCACATCCATTCATTTAAAAAAAGACATAAAAAAACGGACATTTTTCTTGACGAGAGCAGTTACAGTTTTCAAGTGCAAATACCATCTCCGTAGCACATAATCACACACGGCAAAGAGCGACAGAAAGGAGGCCGACAGGCCGAGGGAAGTAATGTTGTGGCCCTAAAGGTTTTGCAGGAGCAGGCGGTGGGCGTTGAGGTGGAGGAGCGCGGTCCAACTCTGACGTGCAACACGAGTTAAAACACAAAGCTGGAACTCGAAGGTCAAAGAGGAACTTCTCGAAGTAGCTCGGCATCATCCCGAACCCTGATAAGGAAACGGAAGTGGCAGGCAGGCAGGTAGACTCTCTCTGTCTACTCTCTCTCTCTCTCTCTCTCTCTCTCTCTCTCTATATATATATATATATATATATATATATATATATATATATATATTTTTTTTTTTTTTTTTTGAGATTAAAGGGATTTATGTGCTGTCGCATCTTTACTAAATAAAATCGGGCTGATACTCCGAGTATAAAGATGTAAAGCACAGTTTTCCCTTTTGAATATCACAACACATCGCTGTATTCAAATGGTTCCGCTTCTAAAATGGTAAAATAGTTTATAATTTAAAGGCCATAGATTTAAAAAGCTCGCGGCTGGATTTAAAACTACGCTTGTAGAGTGAGCCTGACTACCTTTTGGATGCATACATTATTTTTTCTGCCAAAACTGAAAAACACACTAACACAAATGTAGGATGGGAACACGGAAAAAAAGGCTTTAAATAATTTAGGATTGTTTAAAAAAAAAAAAAAAGAAGTCATACTCTATCCGTCCAGTCCGTCCATCTGTTCATCCACCCATCATCAACTGCTCAATCCTGGTCAGGGTCAGAGCCGATCTGGGAACCATAGGGCACCAGGCTGACGCAAGACCCTGGAGGGACACCTGTCCGTCGCAGTCCATCGCCATCATTCTCCTTTGTCACGATCGGTCCATCTGGGACATCGGTCGACACCAAACCACACAAAGAAGATTCCTCTTGATCCCCTGCAGTCCCTCAGGCCTGCAGGTCTGCTGTACAAACATCGGGACGACTTACTGCTTCTTCTGTTTAACTTTGTTGCTTAAGAAAACAAACTCGGACGTAGTTTCCTTTCCAGAGAAGACAGGAAAAAGAGCGACTCGAAGGCTTAAAGTGACCCAACACGCAGCTGAGGCCAGACTTCCCTCCGTCTCCATTTCACGGCGTTGATCCGTGCTTCGATTCCCATGCGGCCGCTCACGTTCTCTCTTCCGAAAATTAAAATAAAAAAACCTTGGATTAAGAAAAGGAAAATAATGGCTATTGCTCCGATAAAGCAAAAATGTTCTTCACAGCAACGCCTCCGGACAGAACGAGTGCAAATACGAGGCTTCGGCATGCAGGCGGAAAGACGTAGCGAAAACTGCTCTTTGCCACGTTCCTAAATGCTGGTTAAACACTTCTGTTTCCTTAATACCTAAACTCCTCCTTTCCTCTAAAAACTCTGCTTGCGCTGTTCTCGGGCTGACTGTAATATGATAAGCAAAGATATGTACTATAGACACGAGGAGAAGTGATGGACGCTGAAGCAGGAGTGGCTTGAGGAGTCAAAGGGGAGCTGCGAGTCCGTAAGAGTAGTGAGCAGCCAGGTGACCGCACCTTCGGTCACAGAGACCAAAAACGAACGCAAGCCAGACCGAGTCGATGCAACTGCCGACAGTGACGCATGTATTGGAAATCGCGGGAAAAAAAAAGTACTTTTCAATCCACAGCTGCGTTGCTGCACGGAGCGGGAGCCCGACCGGAGGCGGCGCTACTAATTGTACGGCCGCAAGATGTCGTACACTTTACTTCGGATGAGTCGAATGAAGGAGCGGGGCAGCAGGTCGTTGGAGTCGCGGGCAGAGTAGTTGAAGTAGGTGTGAGGATGAGCCAGAACGTGGAAAAGGGTCTTTATGAGCTTCTTATCCTGCCCAGGGAGAGGCCATACAAGAAACACCTTTAACTCCTGCTCTGGGCACCAGGCGGAGCTCAGTCGCTGAGCCGCCCACACTCACCTTCAAGATCTCTTGATGGTTTTCCGAAGCATACAGGCGTCCGTCCCTCACGATGTCCTCGACCAGCCGCTCATAGTCCTCTAGAAGGAGCGACACACACACACAACTCGCTCAGGTGACCGGCTGCAGCCACATCAGGTCTGTAAGATCCTGCTTAGGACATTTTAATTCCTGAACGGTTACTGCGTAACTGCGCCGCGTTTTACCGCGGAAGAACACGATCATATTTCTGCACGGTCACGTGAGCAGCATGTCTGAAGCACCAGGCAGCGGGCAGCGTACCGTCGTAAGTGACGTACGGGATGTGGAAACCACGCGCGCTGTTGGCCTCGTTGGACTTGAAGTTGATCCAGAGACGCCGGGATCGAGCGGTGAAGGCGATGGGCCTCTCGTAGGTCTGACACGTTTCATACGTGGTGATGGAGGCTGCTGACCCTGGAAGAGGCCACCAGAGACCACATTATGTTCCTGTCTACGTGGGAGTGCAGGGCTACCTGTGTACCTGTCATGAGAGGCGAGCGTGTGACTGCACTTGGGCACTAATTCAAGACTATTATTGTTATTATGTCTGTTATTATTATTATCATTAATAACAATACCGTATTACCTGTTTATGCAGCTGGATGTTTTACCAAAGCTTACTTTTCACTCTTGACGTCTTCCTTCAAGGTATTACAGAAGGGCACTAAAGCATCGCGTTGAGATGTTCAATGCGAGTCCTTGGCTGCACTGCCCGTTTCCCCCTTTATCTTCACAACGTCTCAGGACCGAGTAACGCAAACAAATCGGCAGCAATAAAGCTGGCCTGACTTCCCGGCGCCGCCGAGCGCCATCTGTTGTGTCGTGAGGCGGCAAACGGGCTTTTACACCCTTGTACTTGCGTGCGGACGCAGCAGCTCAAAGTGCTGCCTTGAATGCAAAAATGGAAGCACAGTTGTTTGTAATAATTTATGGCATCCGTTGGCAAAGATATACACACAGCTTCTGGTTTTCAGCAGAAGTGCAACGTTGTACCATTCAGTAAACGGGGGGAAAGACATGAGGTAGCTGAACGTACACGCCCGAGGCACAAGGCACGGTCACAAGAGCAGAGAGCAGGAGACTCACAGTTCTTCCTCATGACCAGAACGTCCCCACACTCGTCCTCAGAGGGCAGGAAGATCTCGGGCACCACGATGAGGATCTTGCGCTTCGGTGGTGGGTTGATGTTCCAGGTGCACTCAACGTTGGCGGGGTAGTTGCCTGGGTAGTTTGGTGATTCGATGTAGCCGGTGTACTCGCCCATGTGTCCCCCGCACTTTCGGTCTTTTGGTGCAGTCACACACACACACGCAAATTGGTATTAAATGTACCGAATTACACAACCTTTTGGTCGTCCTGCAGAAACACACTGGGGCCTCAGACTTACTCTTGCACTGAGAGACACTGGTGGCTCCGTCAAAATCCGTGGTGGTGTTGCCAGGACAGGAGATGCAGTAGTTCTGCCGGAATTCCGTCTGGTAAGTGCCCAAGGGACACCGGATGCAGCGGTGCAGCGTGGTGTTGTAGTAGTGACCTGGGGAACACTGGACTGCACACGACACACAAACCGACACGCTGTCACTGTCACAAACATCCCAGTTGCCAAGCTGAGGCATGAAGGAGAGTGGCGTGACTCACCTTTAACCTCACAGTCATGGAAGGAGCTGGAACCTTCCCGCTTGGTGGTCAGGCCTCCACCGCAGGGAAAGCACAGGGTTCGACCCGGTTCTGGCTGGTAGGTCCCCAGGGGGCAAGGCTGGCAGGGTTTGAACCCATCGCTGGAGAAGTACCCTGTTGGGCACTGACCTGGGATCGAGAGATTTACAGTACATCGCACCTCTATCACGAGTGATAGCATGACAAGTCTAAAACACCTGCTGTGGCTGTCTGGTAAAACAAGGTACCTGCACACAGCGAGATGTTGCTGGCGCCTGCCGGGCCGTGCCCATCGCTCCCGGGACAAAGGTCACAGGACAACTGGCCCTCCTGCTCTTGGAACGTACCTGGGGGGCACTGCACACAATGCTGCTGTCCACCGTGGTAGTAGGACCCAGGCTTACATCTGACTGCGGGGCAAGAAGAAGGGGAGAAGAGGAAGGCTGTGTTATGGATAAGACCAGGCTGCATCCAGGTGGCAGGTAAGAACTAACGCTAACCTCAACTGCAATGACTTAATACTGGGCAGGATGGTGACGTTGGTTCTGTGAATGCAAAGTGCATTCATGAGGCACCAAGCCCATCGTATTATAAATCTGCACTTCTACACTAACTGTAGTGATTTGGATGAAACAACGCTTTCTCATGCAGCGCGTGTGCAAATGGAAGGTCGACCACCAACGCGTCTCACCACAGCGTTCGCTCTGCATCTCGCTGCCCGGGCTGCAGCCGTTCCCTTCCCGTCCGGCGGGTCGCGCTCTTTTCTGTGCCACCTCGTACTCCAGGCCAGCCACGCGGAGCAGGAAAATGGACTTCTTCAGGGCCTTGATGTAGGCTTTGATCTGCTGCTCTGTGCGCTGCCTCTGGCAGCTCAGGTTGCAGTCTGCTGTGTGGAAGGGCAGGGCAGGTACGGCAGGCAGGGCCGCAGAGAAGACAACAGGCACTTTGTTTAAGGAAGAATGATGTGAACTACATTTTATCAGCCACACTTTTATATATTTAAATATAACTATGGTTAAATAATCCCTGCAATAACTGTTTCTCATAAACACTGACTGTTGTCCAATTTAAGGGGCCAAATTAAGAAGTTAAAAAAAAAAAACAAAATACCTTTGTTGATCTAACACTGGTTTCAACTGATATAGAAAAGTCCTGGTATTCAGCTATATTTGACCCTTTATAATAGCTAAGTTAAATGTATTGTGCAGAAGCCTACATTCTTTATATTGCTGGTTTTGGACCTCGTGTGCTTCCAAAAGTTAATAATAATAATAATAATAATAATAACAACGATGATGATGACAATAATGTATAGTTAGGAATTAATGGTCCTAAGTGGTGTTTGTGATACACACTCTAGCTACCCAACTACACAGAAGGAGAAAAACGGCAACTTGCTTTACATTAAATGTGGCCTCGTTCATTTAGCTGTCACTTTCGGCAAAGCCTCTCACAGCGGTCAAGTTACAGCTTGAGATTATTTACTTGTTTGCATGACTGAGTAATTTTTGCGAGAGCAAATTCAGGGAAACTGTTTGGTGGGGTGTGTAACTGTGGAGTCATGCATACTAAACCTGACATTCCTTGGCAGGCGCGGATGACAACGCACAGGTAGGGGGACGTGTAGCCACTAAACATTTCTATATCCAGGGACCCCTGAGCCCACGCTCTTTAGGGCTGCTTACCTGCATATAACTGGGCTGCCGGTTCCGGCGTCACGCAGGGTGAACGCTTTCATAAATGTATAACTCAGTAACTAAGTATCGTAGAGCATTGACTAAACACATGGCTTTGCCCTAAAGGGGGCACCAAACGACCAACGCTCGCAGCTCACCGGTGCTGTCCCCCGGTTTGACCTCGGCTTCCAGCTCCAGGGTGATGCGGATTACCTCCTTGTTGGCCGAGTTGCGAGCCTGCCGTCCCTTGGACTTCTTGGAGGAGTCACACTTGAGAGTGACAAAGGTTACCAGGCAGTTGCTGCAGATCTCCCCACCTCCTGAAAGGACAGAGACCTTCTGCATGGAGATTTTTAGCAATAACGGTAAATTCAGAGATGCAAGATCACACCCATAACCCAAGTAAAACGGGTGCGCTGGTGTCTTGTGGTGCCCAGGCTGTGCGTTTGGATGTGGGTTTAATCCCTGCTCAGTCTGGATGGCCTTTGCCTGATCTTCCCACAATCCAGAGATGCATTTCCAGCGAATGTTTGCTACCAAAAGATTACAACTACAGCTGCCCCACACTCTGTGAAAGACTGTAGGAAAGTTACTGCATAATGTATAATGCAAGTATATTGTAATAAAAATAATGTGTAAGTAAAATTGTAAGTTGCCTTGGGCGAAGGCGTCCGCTGAATTCTACACAGTAATCTCACTGCACTTTTGGTCATTTAGTGCTGCTGACATTTCTGTGTACAAGGTTGCTGGCTTGTGCAGCAGATCCCAGGGACTTTTTCTCTGGGGCTTTAAGATGCCAGAGGACAGCTGGGTCTTACCCTGGCCCTGGATACGCTCTGCCTCACTGTCCTTGCCCTGCAGCTTTGGGTGCAGGATGCACTTTGCATTTTTCATCTTGAAGGACACGGTCTGCTTGACTGGAGGAGCCAGAGATCCTGCAAAAACCAATAATCGTGACACCAGCTTGCACAACACAGGTGTCCGATGTGCAAAGTGGGAAGTGTGACAGACTCCCAGAATCTGTACGTTATTTTAGGGAGAGTGATCGAGAATAATTTACAGTCTTTACGTGAATACATCTTTTCCATAAAGACACGTAGTAGATGCATGAGCATTTTTAAAGAAAAGCACGCCTACTGCCATACTTGTGCAGTTAACCGTTGTGCGTGTTGCCGAGGTGGCAGATGCTACCTGCGCAGCTGTGGCCGGAAATAGACTTTGATTTGGATGCTGTCTTGTCATGGAGGACAGGAAGACCACAGCTCATTGTGTAGCTGCTATCAGACTCTGCCACATGGAAAGAGAAATCATCACCTGGGCACACCTTGAAAGCAGTAAACCACTTGAAGTTGTTCTGAAGTGGTCAATGAAAAGTACTGCAGGTCCCGCCCACGTTAGGTGACACCAAATTATACCACTTATACTGTAAACAGGTTTTGACACCAAGCAGTAAGGATAAACAGTAGTACCTGCTGTATAGTGGGCTTTGGAGGCACAGGTGAGCGAGCAGATCTCCTTCTTGCCCGCTTTTTTGCAGGTCAGTGTCGCCTTAGGGGATGTCCAGTTGCGGTCGCACCTTGCCAGCTCTGAATAACATTTTAAAACAAAAGCAACGAACCACTTTCCTTCAAGTTAATACTTTTGTTTACTCCAGATGAATATGTATGGCACATTTATTCATTTCCTTAGCAAATTGCTCAAATGGCCAGATTAAGCACATATGTGCGTTTGTTATTACAGCATATTTAATAAGGAAGAGCCCAGCGGCTGCAGTGGCTCTGCTGGTTGTAATTGTGGGAATCCACCATGAGATGTCAGCCCTGCCTTCCTACCGGTGCAGTCCTTCTTGTTCCAGTGTAGTTTGTACCCAGGTGGACATGTGCAGTAGTAGCTGCCCTGCGTGTTGACACAGCTGAAGTTACAGCCCCCGTTGTTAATACTGCATTCATCAATATCTGTATGGGGGGGAGGGGGTACAGGGTTTCAAAACACACAGAAACACACACAAATACCAGCAATTTCGTTCTTGTTGCAGTCTCTTCGTTCCGATGGCTGTCGGCAGTGCGTGAACACGGATGAGGGTTGGGAATTCTGTTCCTCCTCGCACTGTAACTTTCTTTTTTCCTCTCAACGATTCCCTTTCCTCTCCTTCCTTCCTGCCTCACATTTCCCCTTATGAGGCTCCCTTTTCTTATTCCCTCTTCTATTTTGGTTCCTATTTATTGCATCATAGCTCATTCTCCATCTGGTAAAAGCTCAATATTGTGTATACTTTTTACTTGTTTTACTTTTACAAGATGGAGAATGAGCTGTGATGCAATGCATGACCTTTCTTTAAGTGAAAAGAAGTACAGTTATACTCAGTTTCCCTGCCATGTGCCCTCAGTCCCATCTTTTGGTCTCCATGCTTTTTGTGCTACCACAGCATCTCAAACAAATGTGGAGGCTAAGGTCCTATAAGGCCATCCTGTCCAGTTTTAGCCCTGGAAGGCAGTGGTGGTGCTGCGGCAGTGGGGGGTACAGCACTTCGCTCCCACATCCACTCATTAGTCATTCACAACAGGACATGCAACAGCCTGTCCCCCTTCCTGCTGAAGCCCTCCCGTTGTGAGCTGGGATATCGGCAGGGTAATAAAAGGCAAGCGTAGTAAATGCAGGAGAGAGAAATGAAGCGGTGGAGTAGAAGGTGCAGCCTCGGAGTGAAAAGCTTTAATGTGGAAGGTCAGTGACCCGATGTCGCAGCACCATGAATGCGTGGGTCTGTAATGTGAGGTTTGCTTGTTTAACACCTCACCCGCAAGGTGTGTTATGCTCCCTAACATTCATGTTACTCCCGATGAGCTCTAGGTGTTCAGCAGACCCAAATTTTGCCCAACAGACACATACAGATGCCTGTAAAGGTGACCATCTTTATAATTTTCTTATCTATACTGTTAAACATTTAAAAATAGTTTAAGCCAGAAGAGATTAACAAAAGGGATTTAAAGAAAAGCGCTCCTGCAGTCCTGTCCATGTTCTAGACATGAGTCTATGGTCATGCTGAAGTCATTTAGACGCCAAACAGTTGTTCAACTGGTGCTCAAAATTCCCTGAAGGTGAAACACAAACACCCTGAGCAACATCGGCGCGATTCAGAGCCGGCCCTGGGAGGTGGCGTGTGTGCATCAGCATCATAAATTCCAAGGTGACCTCTGAGGTCAGACAAGGCGGTGGTCTGTGGGGTCATTCATCATAGTCAGTCCTTCTTACAGTGGCTCTCTTCTGTCTCTCTCTCACACACACACGCATCAATACTGCAAATTGGTGAGGGTTGCTTGTTGAGATGTATTACACACCGAGGAGTTATGCTACATAAACTACTGTATGCGTTTAGCCATAGAGTCTTTGATGTAGAGGCCTGCACAAAAATCCAGACACACAGACGAGAAGGTGCACTGACCCAAACCGTCACAAACGGGCACGGGAAAAGACGCATTTGCTGCTGCTCACTGCCCCTCGTAAAGCACAGAGGGGAAAATGATGGCTATGCAGTTCACTGTCCCTTTGCCTTGGCTGTCCTCTCATGACCCCACACATGCTGGGCTTCCTGGACGAGACCACACTGTCCAATATGCCCAGAATACTGACCAAATCACTGCTTTGCAGGTCCTGCTGGCATTGCATAATAAGAACAAACAGTGCGGAAAGCAAACAATGAAAAGTGCACATCACACAGCTAAAGAGCTGGACAAACACAAACAGGATATATTAATGAAACAATAATAAAACGTTATTATAAATAGAGATGTCCTGCCACAGAAATTCAAATACAGCAGCAGAAGAACGTCCATATTATGTGTGCCATCTCTTGGACTGCTGAAAGTCACCTTAAAGGCGCAATTTTCAGAGTTCTCATTGTTCAGATTTCATTGTTTGAAGAAATCATGAAGGAGCAGAATGCTCAGCAGCTCAGTGTGTAGGAAGTGTCGTGGTGATGCCAGCGAGTTCTGGTAGAGACGGATGAGTCAAGGATGTTGTGAACCACGAGACGGTGAAGAAGCAGGCCCGTGAACTCACCTCCGCAGTGGGTAAGGCCATACAGGACATAGCCCTTGTGGCAGAAGCACTGGAAACTCCCAGGGGAGTTGACGCAGGAATGGTCACAGGTCCGCTCGAAGGAGCACTCGTCAATATCTGCCGAGAGACGTAGTGGCACAGAATAAAGACAAATTTGACCATCGAACCTAAAATGATCTGGGATCTCTCCTCCTTGTGACCCCAAAGCAGCACCGGAAAAGTTCAGATGGGCCTGAGCGACCAGCGTGGAGGTCTGACTGCCCTGCTTTGCACCATCACCTCATGTGAGAGGCATCGTCCGCATCCCGGTTCCAGCTGAGCACCGAAATGTGAGCTGAAACCGCCTTGCTGTCAGTGATGAAGCAGGCATAGGTGTTTCTGGTTGAACAAGGGACAGGTTTGCTCTTTTTGCAGGGGGGTAGGCTGTCTCGGGCCTGGGGAGTCCCCGCCACTGTCAGCAGCTGCCCTCACGGACGCAACCCTGCGCTCCCATTCAGTCCACTTCCCACTCAACCACTGCACAACAACGCCCAACTACTTTGTGTTCTGTCCTCTCCAGGGAACCCGTGCGCTCAACACAGAAACGCAGTCTGGCTGCAAATGGAAAACAAATCGAGTCACAGAGCTCACTTTGTCCCTCCTGCGATCCTCATCCTACCCCAACCGCGGCACACCAAATCCATCATTCCTTGGAGAGGCTGCTGAGTGTGTGTCGTATATTTCTGTCACCGTTCAATGTAAAAAAAGTTCCATACAGCCATGTATCACAGATCCTACATAAATACATAAATACAGGGATTACGTATACAGTAAGTAGGAGAATAAATCCTCCATAAATAGAGCCGATGAAGGGAAACAGGCCTCCCTTGTGTCCATGAAGAGACAATCCTTGCCATTTCACACTATTTGCGCGTTTGCGTGTGGGAGATGTCCGAAAGAGGCAGCTCATCTAAATTAGATTGTCTGAATCATTTTCAGTTCAGCTGGCTGAATGACATGCAATTCGTTTTTGTATGGTATTTTGCGCACATGCAGAGAACACACCCACCTGAATTACCAGGTAAGAACCTCTTTAGCAGTCTATATTGAGCTGGGTTTCTAATTTCTATTTAACTTCCTCACCGTGAGGGTCAGGAGAGAGGAGACGGACACAGAGGCCCATCGGTGTGCACAGTTTTGTTTGCCTCTTGTTGCTCTGACAGAGGAACCTATGGACCGTTCATTTTAATCTGAATTTCGACAACTGTATTGGACTCAAGAAAAGCTTTTTTATATTTGTCTGTCTGTTCCATATCTCCAAGCTTGGGACAATGCGTTAAACACCGATATCAACTTATTCTGAAAAACGTTTGAGAGACCTACAAAAAATAACAGCAGCAAATAATAATAGCAGAAAACTCTACAAACTCCCAGGTCAGCAACTGCAATATAGTAATTCAAAATGTAGATAATGTAAACAAATCACATAAATTGCTTACAGCTAAAATGCCACATTGTACAAGAATACTGCACATATGAAAGTTGGAAAAATACCATATTCTTCACAGATGGCAGACTTGCTCTACTATTTATACTGTATTTAACATACACTTGATCTACCGTAATGCCCTAATAGCGTTACTGTTAACTTCTCAAAACTGCGATGGACTGGCTCCCCATCCAGGGGTCATTTCAGAGCCTGATTCCCCATAGAACAGACTTTGGACTGGTGCCACCCCGATCAGGAATGAGCAGTTATCCATAGTGGGTGCATGGATTAATCTCTTACCATTTGTTAAATGTAAACACTTCCGTTTTTCTCAAGCATTCCCACAAACATGTATGTGCTCAATTTTAGGTGCGAACAGTAGTTTGCTAGACCACGAGTTCAACCATTCCAAAAGCGTCCCAGTAGGTGGACCTGGTCCTCATAAATACAGCCTACCCAAAGGCAGCAAGCTCTGACCATCATACAACAGTACCATCATGCAATGCATAGGCCAGAGTTTCCTCATGTTTAATTTCCAGGCCATGCTTTGAGGGGTGGGCTTCCAAGGTGAAAATAACTTGACAAGGACACAGCAGGGGGAAGGGGGACAGCATGGCATGAACTCCGATATGAGCAGGTCAAGCCTGGCACTCATAAATAAATCAAATTATACTGGTTGCAATTGGACCACTGTATGCGAATTTCCAGACGTGACCTCCGAGTCTATGGCAGCTGGCTGAATAATTCAGATCCTATGAAACACCCATTAAAAGCTCAGGGGAGCTAGAGCCAGATGAACAGCAGGTATCTGCGTCAAATTCTTGGCAGGGTCTCAGGGAAGAAAAGGGTGTGTTTGCCCACTTACGCGAAAGCCAAGGATGACCAGATGAAAACCCCTAATGTAAGTGTGGGACAACGTGCGGATCTTTTTTTTTTTTTGCAATTCCTGTCATCCGCCTGCTTCCTTTACAATTACATCACCTGCTGGGCTAAAAATTGGTCTAGGAAACTGGTGATCATTGCGAGGCATTAAATGCACATGGAAAAAATTGAACACGAAAGTGTAAGTAAGTGCAGTTCTCTGAATCAAAGGTTTGGAGCCGCCTGGGGTCGTATATCCAAGCTGGCATGGCGGTTAAGGGGTATAATAAGTAGATGTCAAGTTTGGATGAGAAAAGAACTAGAGCAGCGTTGTCATAGGAACTCTTCAACCCTTCACACTTGACAGCAGTCTGAGACACCGCACACAGGTCGCCAGTGACCCTGGGCTTGAAAAGGTCAACAGCAATCTGCCTCTGGACCAAGAAGATGCTGTGTGGCATAAAATTCAAACTATCAGCAGTAATGAGTACAAAATTCATCCCTGGCTTCATCTTCATGATGATGACACACGCAGTACTGATTGCCATGTCAGTCTTTGGCCAGTAAGCATGAACCCGAGAGTCCAGAGGAGATTCTGCATCGCAGACAAAATGAAGAACGGAAGCAAAGCCGTTGTTCTGAGCCAGCTCTTGAAAACAAGGCGCTGTTTCGAGCTACGTTTCCCTAAATAATGATAGCAAATGCCACACGGTGGATTAGAGCCAGCATGCTGCACACAATGTACCATATAGTATTATTGGAATACATTAACATTTACATTTGAATTTGTCCAATTCATTCACTGTGACGTAAAGGGGCATAAATAATTCATCTGAAGTGACATAAAGGCCCTCAGAGGGAAAAGTACAGTAGGCAGTCAGCAATGCTGCAGAATTAGCCATGGTAGAGGAATATACTGTAAAATAATGTGTTATATTCCTTTTTGAAGCAATTCCTCTTCATCGCAACATATTCTGAAATGACGTGTATGTGATGTCCGAAGGAAGAAACATGGCACGTTTACCTGTGGCTCGAGGGCAAACCAAAACTCCAACCAGCGTGATAGGATGTCTAAGCAACAAAACATCATTTTCATTTACCTTCGGGTCAGAACATGTCGATTCAATATGGACTTTTGAGAAAATGAAAGCCTTAATGAAGTACAGGTGAGACAAATTAAGTGT
This sequence comes from Heterotis niloticus, assembly GCA_018136845.1. Lineage (NCBI taxonomy): Eukaryota > Metazoa > Chordata > Actinopteri > Osteoglossiformes > Osteoglossidae > Heterotis > Heterotis niloticus. The sequence continues at coordinate 28,510,217 of CM030894.1, read as the reverse complement.
CTTGAGGTTTTTTGAAAACAGGAACCTTCTTTTTTAGTTTCCTGGATAGCCGGTAGCGACTGAGGGGAAGCAAAGCAATTGGGATGTTAAGGGCCCAGGGGTGTGGAAATGAAAGGACTTTGATGTGGCCAAGAAGAGGTAACCTGTAAACAAATCTGTGCTCTCACTTCAGGGAGAATACCAGGTCCTGGCACTCAGAACAGTCCTTTGTGATATTTAAGTGCGTACCCCCAAATCGTATTGACATTTATGTTGAGGTTCCAACAGCTATGGTGGATGCGCCCAGAAAGCAATGAGGCCTAAGGACAACAAGATTTAACAAGAAACAGGTGAAAGGAAACGTTTTATCCCGACCATCATTTAAAAAATACTGGATGTGCTATTGCAGGGGCTGAAGGCAACACTGGTAGTATAAGATCATACAATTATTAAGCATTCTGAAAAAAATATACAGACAGACAGACAAATATTCTAACATTCTGCATTTTACTACACCCGAGTAATAACACCCACATATAGGCAGCAGAAAAAATGGACATTGTTTTTTTTTTTCTGCTAAGGTTTGTCAATAAATCACAGCAGCCCACTTGCCAACACACAATTTTGTTGATGCCATTGTGGGGGGAAAAAAAAAAGAAAATCATCATCATGTCTTTATGCTCTCACTGCTGTAAATACATGAAGGCTGGGGCAGAAACATTTATATTGTTGGCTGTTTCACTTCTGAAAAGAGGCATGAAAACATATTTTCATGCAGGAACTTGGAAAAGTCGTAGGTAGGAGACAAATAAATAGCGAGAATCAGAAAATACAGCCAAATGAAATTTTCCTGATCTGCGGTTTGCAGAAATAAACAGAAGGGTAAAAACACAGCACGGTCCAATCACGCCCCTGTTCCAAGGTGTCTGGTAGCGAACATTGATGTCTGATTACTGATTATTGCAGCCGACATCAAAACCCAAAAACACAACCATTTACGTGACTGCGCTGGACTAAGCAAAGGCGACTGCTGTCTACCACGAAAGCCGTACCTTTAGGACGAGAACGGTGGCTAACAGCACTGGGCAGGGCCTCACCTTGACACGTCCTCTCGTTGGTCAGCAGCTTGTAGCCCTTCCTGCAGCTGCACTCGAAACTGCCGACTGTGTTCCTGCACACGTGGTCGCATCCTCCATTGCTCAGGCGACACTCGTCTATGTCTGCGGGCAAAGGGGTGGTGGTAACATTAATATCATTGCTCTCTGCAGAGCAGCCTGAGTGAATCATGAAACGGGAAAGAACAGAACAAGGTCCGGGGCGGCAGAAATTGAGCGAGCGAGCAGGACCATAACAGACTGCTGTAGAACACATTCTGTTTAAGATCCATTTAAAGACGGGCTATGGTGTATGCGATGCGAGGGGCACTAAGATCAATTTACAAAGACCCTTCACCTTCTGATCTAACATCTTAAGAAGTGAAATCATTAGCATGAGGACCGGGAGCAAAGAGAATGTAGGCTCTGAGCCTGAGCCACCGACTACCACTGAAGTGTTAGATCCTTAGCGACTTAAGTCGGCTGTGACCGGAGGTTTACAATGATCACATGCCTTCAGTGTTGGTGGGGTTCGGCTGACGGGCCTTCAGACACCTGCAGCTTGCCACTTCCCTTGTGCTCAAATCAGCACACGTCACTGCCCTGCATGGAGCCACATGGCCTGCAGTGTACCAAGAGAGCAATATGATTTGCCAGAACGGTACCGTTACGAATGCAAAGGATGCATTCACGGCATCCATTTGGGACTCGTAGGAACCGCTCATTATAACTGAGGAAAAATTTCACCGGAGCTGAAAGCGGGGAAAAAGAACCGAGACGTGCGCGAGAGACGGAGAGAACAAAGGGATGGTACTCAAGGACCAAGATCATCGTGTTATATGATTCAGAATGAGCCAGGGATCCATGGAGGGCCATTAGTAAGGGGACTTAAGGGTGCAACTAGCGGCAACTCAGAGACTCTTTACTGCCAGGGGTAGGGGGAGGACAGCGATTCCGGGTAGTAGGGGCTTGACATCTTGCTCAACAGACCTCCAGAGAGGTGAGCATAACGGGCCCTGCTGGCTGTAAAAGGGAGTCCAGCTACGGAGTAAATAGTCTAGATTCGATTTTCGTCAAAGAGAACTGTGCTGTGGGGACGACTCCTGAATGGCCTCAGGACTGGGAGTTGCTTAAAAATAAATCTTGTCTTGGCTGGCCTGATTTATTCTATTTGACTAGGAACCCAGTCTCTGACCTGCCTGTCTCCCTCGCCGCTCTCTGAATGTTTTTAATTAAGTTTGAATCACCAGCGTAAATGAGCCATTAGTCTCCAGAGACACATCATCTGGGCAGAATAAGCATATTGAAGGCAAAGCGAAACTTTGCGCTGCTATGCGTGTGTTCCTTCTCTACAAAGTGCATGGCCGGCAGCGGGCTCTCGTGTGTGTACGCCAGGAGAATGTTGTTTATCTCAGTTACTGCCCAAACTAAACTTATAAAAGCCCATGTGCATTGTTCAGCACTGCTAACAGAACATCGAGGGCCTGCACAAGACGCGGCCTCTCCTGGAGGTGCATTCTAGCAAGATCCAAATCCCAATTCTCAAAAAAGACCCTTTTAAGTTCTCCCTTGTTCTCTTCTCGTTTTGTTCCTTCCACCCCCACTCTTCCTCGTGTTCAAAGCCCAACTGCTACCAAGAGCTTTGCAAACAAGACGCACAAAGTTTTGTGACCGATATGGTACGGTATGTTAGCCGTTTTCATGAGGTACCGTAAGTCGCTAGTCACCTCCAGGTCAGATGTAGAGTATATTTCAAGAGCACTCAAAGGTTAAGTAGCTCTGGAAGCACAGCAGAAGCTTAGGAAGTGCTAGTGGCAAATTACACATTTAGTTAAGTGTTGGAGGTTCTACAGTGGAGTAAGTGTCGAGTTTGGATGAGTTTGTGGAGATAAAGAGTGTGAGGTAGTGATGGGGTACGTCGGATATTTAGGCGGCGCTGAATATAATGCATAACTGGGCATTTAGGCTCAGGTACAATTGGAGATGCAATGTAAGTGGAGATGCAGTAGAAGTCTTTGATACAAACACAAGAAGATAGGAAGCAGAAGGTTAGATAGAACTGTGCCTTTGCAGGTATTGTGGTCGGACTGTAGGGCAAACCCCACAGGGCAGCTACAGCTCATCCCGCTGGTCACGTCTTGGCAGGGGCTGTCGCAGTCTCCATTGTTCACCGAGCAGGTCTCTGTGGAAGCAGGAGAAGAGCTGTCGACGCTGGTGAACAAACATGCTGGCAACCCACACACAAGGACAAAAACTGTAAAGCAAAGTGCCACACGACACCTCCAATCCTTTCAAAGACTAATTTTGATTCTGTCCAAACAAAGGGTTTTCTCCCTTATCACAGCGATTAGTGACAGCAGGCCCACAAAGCAGAGATGGAAGGAATGGCAAACAGAGCTTGTCTGCAGCGACTCAGACAGGACCGGGGGTCTGTAGAGAGGTTCTGCTCATCCACAGTGGATGATGCCACCAAGCCAGGCAGTGAGCAGTACGACTGAAGTCATTGCCCACTTCATTAACACACGGGAACACTGCATGGTACAACTCTGCATCCGAGTGGGCAAAAGTCTCCCATTTACAAGAATCCACTTGCGCATTCTGCCAAGGTGAGATGAGGCATTTACATCTCCTTCAGCAAACTAGGCTGTTCCACACCAGTAACATTTGGGGAAAGCAGTGTTACATCTGCTCACTCTTCAAAACACTTCCCCAACAGGTAAATAACATTCTGCTGTGAGGATAATAACAGGAACTCGGAAAAGAAGTGTATTTTACTGTGTACCTGTCAGAATTTCCCTAACCTATAGAGTACAAAAAAAGACCTTTTTGCTGCTACAAGTCCTCTGCGTACTATTACTTCAGGGGACCAATTTTGAGAACGCCAGACATTCAGAACAAATTAGAAGAAAAAGTTGAGTATTTACAAAAGAAAATGCTTTTGTCCTTGAAAGACACTTTTTTATTTCTTCCTCAAATTGAGCTTTTAGGCATTTTGTGTAGCAGGTGCACTTTGAGTGATTGCGGAGCTGGCTTTGCAGTGTTAAAATGAGGAAACTGGGGCTCAAAATCAAAATTTGAGAAATTAAAGGCAGAGTGCATTACCTGGGTGTTGGGATCTCGCACGGTGAAAAGCGTCACTAACTGCCTGGCAATGCTGGGAAGCAAAGTGACGTTTGCGCGCTATAATTTGCCTCTAGTGGCTGTGGAGTCAGAGATGCAGTCTAATATTTCAACAAAGGGATAAAAGTAAACTTTATATAGAAAACCCATTTCTGCGAGACACCTTTTATATACACACATATACGTGTATATGAAAGGCATCTCGCAGAAACACCTTTTATATAGCTTTTACACCTATACACCTTTTATATAGTACATACGTACATAGAAACCTACATGTCTGCACTTCCACATCTACTGTACAGCTAATTCCAAAGTGACTGCTACCTTTGATGAACATGGGCAAAAAATATTCGCCGTTATCTGTGTCTCTACTTGGCGCAACTTTCCGTGTCAGAACAATGGTCCAGGTAGGTAAGGATGTGCTGGCAAATTCAACTTGATCCATGGTGACAACTGGAAAGTGATGACACAGATGAGGACTTCCATTGCCGTCTATGCGTGCCTTGGCTTGTGCACATGGAGAGAACATGCAAACTCTGTACACCCTAACCCAGACCTGTTGCTCTACCCGAACACACAGCTCAGGCACTGTGAGGCATCACCAATAGCACTGAACGTTGTCCTACAATATGGGCAAAAGATTAAGAGATGTTAAGAGATGCTCAGTGTTTGCTTCATATAAAACCGTTCTAGGTCTTGTATGTCTGCCCCTCAAAGATGCAGGTAGGTTTTTTGTTATAAACACCCTGGTCATTCAGGCATTCATTCAGAAGAAATTATTCAGTACCTCCATACTTGCTCAATATTGCACCTTGCAACATTTTTCTTTTTCCAAAAATCAAAATGGTACTGAAAGGACAGCAACACGCAGTCCTGAAGCACAGCATCATGCAGATGTTATCAGTCCAGAAACTTTTTGAACAGACCTCATACTGAAATCTGGATATCCTTCCAGCAGGAACCTGTTCCATATAAAAGTACAATAAACAAGAGATAATAATGTATAACCTTTTCCTATCATTTGCATATTTGTCAGATGAGGAATAAACCAAGAGTTACTTTACACACGGATTTAGACTACATGTGATATTTGCTGAATATAAATTCATGCAAATATTAATTTAGAATATCCCTGCATACAAACCCTTATATATAGTTTAACAAATGTACAGTAAAATCTTTAGCAAATACCGTTATATCCACAAATGGGTACAATACACATAGATTCAATTTTCAAAGAACAATCTACTGCACCAGCTGGATAAAAAAAAAAATGTTGGTAGGAGAGACCCTTCTGCATGGAGCTGGAGGTTACTGGCACATCAAGCTTTCTGCACATCTGACCGGAGCACATTAGCTCCAGAGTTGAGGAACAGCTGCTACACATTCTCAGATGGATAGCACTCCCAGCGGGTAAATTTACACGTTAAACGTATCGCCGGCATTCAAAACAAACAGTAAGAGAGCAAGGCACATTAAAAGCTTGTTTATGACTCAAACAGGGATTTAAATTGGACCGTGACTTTGGGAGTTTTTGCAGATGTGCTCTCAGGAGGTTCAAAGTATTTTTTTTTTTTTTTTTTTTTTATGGCCCTGATGGTTTTTTCCAGAAATTTTAGGAACCACAGTTGCTATGACAGTGAGCGAGAGAAACTTCACCCTTGCCACCGCACACAGTGTGGCCATCAGCGGCGCATCCCCGCTAGTGGTGACCAAGAGGAGCCGTGGCACCTGGAGCAGTCGCAGTTCAGGGCAGTCATAAGATCAGACTGATCTCTGCTGTGATGTCTGTGCCACGGGTTCCATTTTTGGCTGGGCTGGGGGGCGGGCATGAGACTTGAATCTCATGATGAGGACTAATGCCCTGCATCCTAATGAATGTCCAGGAACCTGAAGAAACTTTGCAGCAGTGAAGGTTCAAAGCACAATCTGGTTGCCAGGGAGCAGGATAGCAAGCTGCTAATTAGTCACGTGGTGCCACTTCTTTGTTAAAATGTCTCACCGCAGGCCCTGGCGCTTTCCGTGGCAAAGCAGGCATATGGCAAAGGGGCAGCGCTGTGTCGTTCTGGCTTGTCTTGATGTGATTAGTACCGCAAACGCAAAATAACAAATATTTACACCGTGGACAGAGTGCTCGCGTACAGCACGTGTGTGGGCTTGCTCTTGCTTCTGAGACTGCATATTTACTGTTCGTTGATAGTTTGGGGTCATGGTCAGACACACAAGATGATCGAGTGCAGTAAAAATAGTCTAACGTCTTTGCATGGCTCCGCTCCGCATTCCCCGGCAAACCGTCAACGATTCCTGAAACTCCAGCTCTCCTTAGCAAACACCTGCAAATCCTCGAATGAGGGACTGGTTTAGTAAACGCTATAGGTCAGGTTGGGGAGCGGCGCTTTATCCATAGTCCATTTCCAACATAAGCCAGCATAGAGGATTGTGGCAGGGTACCAACAACAGCAGTCTTCTGGACAGGAGCCACCCGACGGACTCAGAGTTTGAGGGCATCGGGGTTGCAGCAAAATCTCATGCAGAAATTGCAGCACAGCCTAACCTTCCTTAAAGCATCACCGTGTGGACATGCAAGAGCACAGAGGTTTGTCTGCGTACCTTTATAGGAACTTCACAGCGATTCTCACCTAAACGTAATGCGTTATCCTACAAGGCTGGTGACACAAGTGCTAAGAGTATGACTCGGAAACAATGCTGATCCAGGGAGATGACCCAGGAAAGGTGAGGAATTAAGAGCTTGAGCAGCTAGAAATGGCCTCGGAGTTGAAGCACAAATGAACCTGGACCCTGTCATGGTTTTAAACAGCTGTCGGAATAACCAGAAGACAGCCGTGGGCCCTTGAGGAAAGCCTCCCTCTCAATGTGCTGCTGGTATTCTGCTCTCTTAGGGCTGCTAACAAAACAGTGTCACGCTTAAGGTACGAGAACCTTTTTGCTGCCGAAGCTCCCCGCACTAGGGGCCGAGCTCAACAAACTAAGAGCTCGGGTAGATTTTTCTTTTCTAAATCTGCTTTGTTGAAGATGGAACGATTTAAAAGATCCGGATGAGAACAGAAACAAAAGTAAACCCGTGAATGAAACGGCACCCTCCCAAGCAAAGCGTACGAGAACATGCCCCGTTCTCAACTTCGCATTTAAAACTTAAGCTCTTCCAGGGCTTCGCGTGAGCCACTGGGTTTCTCACAAAGAGAAAGAGATGGCAGAGTAAGTGTTCGTGTTATTAGACCCCCCCGCAAGGTGCAAACACACGGGTGAATTGCAGTTCAGCTAAGCGACAGAAAAACAGTGTTTAAGCACTTCTAATGGGTTACATAATTTTAATGACAGCCCCGATGCAGGACCGATTAAATGGATTCATTTTTTGTTTGAGATAATTTGGATAATGCATAATTTAATATGGGACAACGCTGAGGTCATTTGTTTCCTGTGATCCCACGGTGGTCACATTTGACAGAACAGCACTTACTTTCTCTTTGTTCTGTCTGTCACATTGATTCCTCACAAGATTAGCAAAAGCATTAACAATTAATGAGGACCACAACAATCCGGTCAAGCCATTATAGCTAAACATGCAATCTGTCAAGCTTTACCCTTTAGCTATGTTTCCTCTAATCCTCCAGCCCAAAACAGCCAATTTAGCAGCTTATTATTACTGTTAGTTTATTGCTGAGCAGAACCTTTTATCCAAAGTACCTTTCACAGCGCAGGAATTTATGCCTTGCTCATTTATACAGCTTCATATTTACTGAAGCAATTTGGATTCAGCGCCTTGCTCAAGGGTAGCGCAGCAGGGTTCCTCGAGGGATTTCAACCTGCAGTCTCTGGTTGAAAGCGCGCGTCCTTAATGTCTGCTCAAGAATAACAAAAACTCGATTTCAGCAACATACGCACTCATCAACTTAATAACCTCCGGAGGTTTGTCTTGGATCGGACTTTAATCCAAATGAATCTCCTTCAAAATTCGGCAAGTACTGACAGAGACCTGAGAGTAGCTAATAAGCAGTTACAGGCTAAGGAGAGGAGAGGCAATCATTTATTGCTATAAAAATTCATGTAGCAATAAGGCAGGCTACTATGAAGAAAAGTGCTGATTTAGGCATCAAGATAGTTATCATTTATGAGATATGGCTAAGATTAGGGAGCAACACACACATATCCTGCGCTTCTTACACTTGCAGATACACAGTATGTATTTGCATGGGTCTGCGTGACTATGTGAGTAGCACTCTGTGTGGGGCCTTGGAACAGAGAGATTAAACACGGAGGCCTGTGAAATATTTCTGCAGGCAGATTCACACTGTGTTCAGGTATGAAAATATACCCAGTACCTCATGTGCCCAAGAAAAGGAATAAATGAAAAGATACAGTACAACTAAGAAAAGACCAATAGTTTGGTTTTAGTCATGGAGTCACGGGGCCTGATCGCTGGATGTATGTAATCCTCTGCTTGCGTTCATGCATCTGACCCTTTCCAGAGGCCCAACTCACCTACGCAGGTCTTGCCGTCAGAGTGGAGGGTGAACTTCATGTGACAGCCGCACTTGGGCCCCTGGTCTGTGTCCTCGCAGGTGTGCTGACAGCCGCCGTTTCCATAGTTGCATGTCACTGCCAGAGCAGAAGGGTAACGTTAACCATTGGAAGTTATCACTACTGCAGTTTCAATATCTATGATGCTGTTAGGGTACATAGTGTACATCCATTTGTCTATGATCGGGTAACCACAAGTCCAGTGTAGGGTTGGGGTGACCTAGCAGCATTTCTAGGATCATAAGGTGTGCAGCAGGGTTCACCCTGGATGGGATGCCAGGCCACAACAGACACCCTTTCAAGCACACATTCACACACTAAGGGTAACATCAGTTCAGCTAAATCACGTCTTTGGACTATGGGAGGAATGGGAGCACCCAAAGGACTCACAGAGTCACAGATTGGACCGGTTTCAAACTCAGGTATGAACCCACAGCCCCAGCGCTGCAAGATCCCAAGGCCCCATGCTGTGGCACTAAGGTGTCCCTACATAACGCAGCATGCACAGAATTGCATGACTGAAAACAATAGCAAGATTTTAAACTTTTTATAAAGATTTTCACCTTACATTAATTGTTTTAAGGCTATTTGTTAGGTACTGTGCAACATATCAACCTTGGTTTTAAATCCTTGGTTACAAAATGGATTCAAGTGGAACCTTTAACTTGCATTCATTGCGTTAATAGCAATTCTGACCATCGCCAAACCATTTGATCTCAGCAGGATCTTCACATTTATTTATTTTTTACTTTTTAGAACTTTGAAATTACAGTTCTAAATGTACAATCATCATTAGTTGTTCCATTATTTACCTTAATTTATTTTTGAGGCGAGATGAAATATTCAATAAAAATGTCTTAATTAATCCTGGTAAGGCAGAACACTAATCTGTGCTATTGTTTAAGGTGTAAAAATGAAGCAGCTCGAGTCACATTGGGAGTTCACATAACTGCACATATTGCTTACAACAATTAGGAGGCACGGCAACTAAATCAGAAGTCATTAACTCAAGAGGGTGGATGGACCCAAACTCAGCGTACGGCGGTCCACTGGCATAGGGCTGAGAAGTTTTCGTCAGGTGAATGAAGGTACCATACTCACGTTTGCAGTCCTTGTTGTTGACAAGCTGGAAGCCTGGCCTGCACTCACAGGCGATGCCACCCTTGGCTGTCTCCTGGCAGATGTGAGCACAGCCGTGGTTCTTATCCATGCAGTTCAGTCCCTCTGATGCACACAGAGACAGTGAGAGGGTTCTTGAGGTCCATTATCAGCACACTAACATTCCTGAACACGATCACTCTGAAGGTCCGTTCCACTGAGATGTCCAATGAGCGTCTCCGCTGATGGCCTCTTACGGTCAAACCACCGTAAGACTCAATAATGCTCTGATGTAAGTTTCATTTACATCTAAATGCAGGACAGGTAGACAAAAATAGCCAAAGCCCAGAAGCCCCTCAAGTATATATTTGCATGTAGGGGAGTCCAGGGCAGGTCACACTTTCTGTTCTCAAGAGAATTTTCCAGCTTGAGTCCATCATGCAAAACTCATTCCAACATTACAGGAAACCTTGAATGAAAATTTGCATAAAAATGGAAAGGAAAATGTCAGAAATTTCAAAGAAGTAATGAAAAAGTATGGTTGGTCCACAACCACAACAACCAGGAACTTCAGTCTGAATTAAAATCAAATATCATATAATTATACAAATGTTTGTACAATATCATTGCTGTACTCCTGATTTGGAGCAAAACATACTCACTTGCTCTGAGAAATACATTATGATGCTATGCTGTATTGCTGAGAAATACATTTTTTGCAGCTGATATGACTTACAAGTCAGGACTCCGGAACAGAGTTATATTTTAATATCACACGACTGCAATAAGGCGACACATAAGCTGCGTGATCCACACACCTTTTCGAGATAACCAAACCTGTCAATGGTGTGAAAAGGCACTGAATACCAAGGCACTGAGGGCCCTTTAGAACCACTTTGTTTTAAGATGACTTGTTTAAAATACTCATCTGTTACAACACCTGCAAGTTTTCCACTCTTTCTGCCAAGTGTCCTTTTGCTCCATTTTCCCTCAAAGTTGACGTGAACATGTTACATTCCTCACCCCACTGTCAACATGACGAAGAGCAAACGCAGTGTCCGGACCCCAGGAACATCTCAAACAGTCATCGAGCAGATGTGTCACTAAAAGAGCCCAAAAGCGAAAAGAAAAACAAACCACACGTAGGGTGACTGCACTAATGTACAACGAATACATAGAGGAATACCAGGACAAATGCCCCCCCCCCCATCCTAAAACTCCTAGCGAGAACGACTCAAAAACACTGGGATTATTTTATTTCCATTTAGCTTCCTCACCACTGCAGCCCAGCCTGTGTTGTTCACTTACTGACCTCCCCTTACTTATTCACTCCTATAAAATTTTACATGAAGCTCCTTCTCTAACACTACTGGATCATCCATCATGTGAAGAAGGACTTAAGACCTTTGTCTAGCCTTTTTCATCTCAAGTCTCTGCACCTCTCACACGTTTCCCTTGTCTTGCCAACTAGTTGCCCAAAGATTCCCGCATCAGGTACCGTTGCTGAGCAACAATGCTGGCAGAAAAAAAAAATAAATAAATAAGCAGATGGTTGTTATGTCACATGTCAAACACAGTGGGCAAATATTCCAAACTAGGCAAGATTGGAGACCCGAGGGAATGGACCGTTCACTGACACACGGGGAGATGGCAGCGTTTCAGTCTCGATGTGCAGGTAGAAACTCGGTGCTGAGATCACCCAAAGCTGAATGACTGTGAAAGATCCAAGCAAAATGAAATACAACAAATTTCAAAGTGCATACATCTCAGAAGTTCAGAATTTACATTACCCCTTCACAGCATATACGGTGAATTTCCACAGTACACAGCAGCTTACTCTTTACTTATTTAACCACGTGCAGGATCGACTGAAACAGTTCAAGTCGCCTAATTTCAAATAAATGAATTGCTGTTTAATACAGCATTTCTTTCCTCTAGCTAAATCCATATTAATAACAAAAGCTATACAATAATAACAGCTGCTTTAGTAATTTTCTTAAATTGTCACTATAAACTTTAACAATGAAGCATGGTGATAAGGAACGGAAACTTAGGCATGTTAAACTTTTTGGAGTTTAAATTAAGTTTAAATAAAGTATATACAGTACTTAAGTCATTTTCCATTTGATGGCCTTATAAATCAGCCAGTAGATAACTGTCTACCCAAATAGTTTTTACATTGCTCTTGGCTGCTAAATAAAATTTAATATTTCATTTATGAGGCTACATAGCAGCAAGCCCTGGAGTAGCATCCATAAGCATAAACATTAGGTTGTGATGCCTCTGATATTATCCAGCAGGCACAATCGGAAGCCACTAATATTAGCGCAACGTGAGAGGTGCGATCAATAAAGCAAAGACAGTAGAGCACAACCAGTAAATGCTATAAAGAGCACAAGAGGTGAAGCCCTGTACAATATGCTAAGGACCTACCGCCATCATCAGTGTAAAACAGAACAGGGAAACAGAAAAAGGTTAGCAAACCTCAGTGGTGCGACATGCTGGAGAACCCACTACTGGTGGACCCGGCCAGGTCTGTGCGTGTTGGTGGAACAAACGGTAACTGAGTAAGTCCAGTGACTTCACCCCAACTCCAGCCACCCACCCTGTGAGCACAGACCACTGAAGCCCTTGGTGGCTGGTTATAAAACCCATCGCGTGCAAATGGAGAAAGGGCTGTGTGCCCAACGGAAAGAGCGGTAGGGCTGCGGTGGAGCTGCGGTGGAGCTGCGGTGGTCCTGAGGGTCTGTGCTAGGGCCTTAATACCCACAACGACTCCTTTCCACAAGGAGTACTTAGCTATCCTCCCTGAGTAATCCTCAGCTGTCTTCCGCTTAGAAAGAGAAAAATGTGACCAGACTACACCAGTCACTGCCAAATCCGGGTCTTGAGCAACAAAATATGCTTATTAATGCATACAGACAACCAAATATGTGAGCAATGTTGTTTACTACTTGTCTTGGATATGATTTTGCTCTTATGTTTGTGCTGGCAGTAGTTCTGATCCCAAGGACCCTTCGGAATACACTTGCTCACATGCAAGCTGTACTTAAGAAAAACTTAACAATTTAAGCAATGTCGCTAAACATTTTTAGCCTTGGGGGCTGGAGCAGACATGCTTTTGGATGGGATCTGCAAGGAGAGGTTAAGGCCTTCCTGTGAGCTCAGCCAAATATCAGCTAAACCCTGATGGACTGAATGCAATGAAAATGTAATGAGTTATGCCTGTGGAAATATTTGTGTGTGTGTGCACGCCTGTGTGCGGTTGCTTGCTTTTGTTTTGTATGTCCGCATTGTATATTTCGTGTTGCCAACGGAACTAAATTTTTGTCCACCTAGAATATATGGCAGAGGTAGTGTGTGTTTGTGTGCTGTGTGTGAGTTTATTCCCCCGTGAAGGCAAGCGACAGAGAATGCCGTTGCATAACACATCGTGTCCATCATTACATCCATAGCATCCGCAGATCATTTAGAAGCAGCTTAATGGTAACTTAATGCCAAAGTTAGTTTTATGTTTATTAAGTCATGTGAATTGCTTGATTCAAATTAACTATTGTTTTGCCCTTTCTCAGAAAGTTTCCTTTTGTAGTTATTTAAACACCATTTCTAATTTAGTCCATGGGGCTGCCAAAACTGGCCTAATTAAACAAGAGCATCTATCACTGAACCACAGATCTACAAAACTGGCCTCCCAGAAGGCAGCTGAGAATCGTAGTCAGCTGAAGGACTCCCTCAAAACCCTCGGTTTGAGGTCGTCATTAGTACCTTATGTTGTCAAGCAGGCAAACAAGTCACTGACTTCAACAAGCATGGCGTGGCACCAAATACCAGCGGCACACAGATGGGACCAGATGTCCAAGATGAAATCCATAACTATTAGCACAAGAGTGATGCATCATGGCAAGAACGTGGTTAGGATGCTAAATACCGGGAACACATTTGTGATTCTGCTCTAAGAGCGCAAACTCTCATGATGAATCATTGACTGTAAAGATCTATTTTCATACAACGCCGTTATATGAAAGAAATTCCGAGAAGGCAAATAGATAGGCGAAATATCACCCACGCTCACAGGTCAAGGCCTCAAAACCAGCATCGAACTGCAGTTTGACACTATTTACCAGTCCTTTGACAAACAGGAAACTTTTCAAAATCCAAGGGCACTGCACTCTCCAGGAACAAAAATCTGAAAGTGATGCAGCTCATCGCCATGTTGCCATGGATATTGTAGCGCAAGCGGCCTTGCACACCTTGCATAAAAATTAATATTTACAAGAAACCACATTGAAAATGTCCCTCTAGATTACATGACAAAAAGCTGAACAGGATTAAAACGTTAAAACAATCGAGCAGTCACTTACGTCGCAGGAAACTGTTGTACACCAGCTGTCTGACTTAGGGAAATAAACCGGCCTTCAGAAACTCCTTTGTCAGTATTTGTTTGTAAGTGATGTTCAGAGTTCATGGCTAATAACAGGTGTACCTGGTCATGATTCTCGTTGGACAAGAGAAACTCTTCATTATAACCTTTGCCCAAACAAATGAAAAACAGCTTTTCTTTGCCGAGTCTGGCTGCAACGGCTCATTAATGGCAGCAAACACGTTGCTCCTTCAAGGAGTTAAGATTTTGAATGGTCAGCCAGAGTGTTTAGAGGGCAGCAAGAAGACCGTCTGGAGCACAGTTTTCCTTCGACAAACTAATCTGATGGCTTCGATGCAAGATGAGATGCGATGAAATGTACCCAATATTATCAGCGATGACAAATTACAGAAAAATTACAAGGACAATACATTTGTCACCCTTACCCATTATGCAAAAGTTCAAAACGTTTGAAGCCCCCATGCTTTATCTAAACATCCTGCTTTAGACAGTAGGTGAAAACCTCCTATGCACTTTAAAATATTGATATTCTGGTCCTATACATGCCCGTCACAAGCAGTGCAGTTTTACAAGGGGCCACATACGGATCTGATAAGCTACCGGCTTGGTTGAATGGTTCGGAAACACAGATTCTTGGAATGGATGTCATGCAGTGAGCCAAATCTGAGCTGCAGCCACGCGCTGTCTTCGCAAATTGCATTCACGGTGTTGACTGGGAAGCCGCATAGCCCAAGCCATCTTTAGTCGAGTGCCAGTGTCATGCAGCACATACATGCGATATTGCAGTCAGTGGCCCTTGACAGCTATTGCTAATTTGTTTGCAAGGGATGGCTCAGAATTTAATCTTTTCCAAACTTTTTTGTGTTTATGCTACTAGACCAAGGGTAAAAAATTAAATACTCTATGCCCGGTTTTTTGTGCCCAAAAGATGTTCACAACAATAAAATTAAGTGCTGGAATTTTTCCCGGGGAAGAACCAAGACATCTTTTTAATTTTCCTTATGCAGCACAGATGTGACTGCTCTCTCCCCTTTGGAATAGCAAAACTTAACCATGAAGAATGGAGTAGATGGTTGCGAATAGGTTCTGTCCGGGAAATGCAAAAAAGCAGGCACCCAGATGGCAACTTTCACTAATAGGCCTGCTTCTCAAACCTCCGCTTCAGGTCCAAACAAGTACTCGGTTAGGACTGGCGATATGACGCATATGTGCAGGATTACGCGCCACACATCTTCCTGGGCCGAATCTTATATGACTCCCCACCTAACCGCAGGAGTCTGGTTTGAGTTTCCCTCCGTGTAACAATAAGCAGATGTCCATCGTTTGTGTGGTATTAAAAAAGGCCGCTCCCATTTTCCTGAGGGATACGGTAGTTACTGGCTGGACACTGGGTGAACAACCAGAGGCTGATGATGGACGGACACATTAACTCCTCCTACCTGCTGACCCTGTTCCTGGGCCGCTGTTTGATGCCACAAAAGTAGTGCACGCACCCGGGTGGCACACACTCCACAAACACATCTTTGCTTAAGAAAAGTGGCTTGAGGTGTGCAGATGCCGAGGACCTTCTGAATTACAGTCAGAAGCCTTTCCGTAAGCAGTGATGTTTAACTCTTTAACTGCAACAATTAAGAACTTGAACTGAGTTTGGAGTGTCAGTTTTCTTTTTCTCATCCTTCTTCAGCTTTATCTTTTATTTATCAGTGACGGTGACGCATGTTGGACAGTGGGAAACACAGGTACCAGCATAGTGCAGGGTTTCTGCCACTGCCTAAGGGTTACTGACCTTTGGGTCTCTGAATGCAGGTGTGCTGGTTGTCGCTCAGGAAGAAGCCCTCGCGGCACCGGCACTCATAGCTTCCCATCATGTTGACACACACCTGTTGGCAGCCCCCGTTGCCCTCGGAGCACTCGTCCACATCTGAAACAAAACGTGCAAAAGCGCACACGCAGAAACATTAAGACAAAATTTGCTGTTGTTATTTGTTGCTGTGCCGCAGAACTCGTCCTGCAGGCAGAACCCATAGCGCTGTGTTGACCTGCTTGTTGTTAGTGTTAAGGACAAACACTGTCACCACAAAGGAACTTTGGGCTCACCAGGAAGAATTTTCTTTAAATATAAATGAAACAAATTATGATTATTTTATGATTATAAGTGAAACAAAACAAGAAAAACAAGGAAGACAGTTTAAACATTATAAAATGTTAAAACCACTACACTTAAATGCATTATGCATCTTGTCTTTTTCAATGCTTTGAATTGAGTTGTGCACGAGAAACCCGGGATTGCTTTATGAGTCATCTCAAACTGCACATTCCTTACCACGGTACACCCACAGAGCTATCACGCAGCTCGCCTTCGTGGAACAATAAGCTCTGAAAGTTTACCAGCGGACACAGATAACTTCCTAGAGCATCCATGGAAAAGTTTCCTGAAGGTGAAGCAATAGGGTTCTTCTCGGATCATTCTTAAGTCTGAATTTGCCTAAGGTTGCTGCTTTATGCAATACCTCCAAAAATGGCAATGAATTCACTGAGCTACAAAGCAGCGTGAATGACCAGCAATGTCAGCGGAACAGCGAGGTGCTGTCTTTCTGAGAGCTTCACTTCAGCCATGATGCTCCTGTTTCCCGAAAAAACCCTCCTGCATCTTTCAGCTTCTATCTGATTTCAATACCTTTGACTTTTCAAGAAAGCGTAACAAAGGGAGTAAGCGGTAATGAACCCGGGGGGGGGGGGTGATCTGAGATGGATTATTCTTACATTCTACAGCACAGATAGAGGCCTTTGCTCTCATTTGTGGAAATAAATTCTAAGATATATGACAACTTTCTAAATCAAACCAGAGATAATCTAAACACTCACACACTCCTCCTCGCTGTCCTTGAGCGTGAATTTGAATATGACGGCTAAGTAATTCAGAGCGCGTGACAAAGGGCTTTTACCCTGATCTACCCTGAGGTTAATCTCTGTTAACCTCACGTGTGAATTCTGCATTAAATACGCACAAGTACACTTGGTGCTCTTTTTTATAAACTGTTAAGCACAATCCATTTTCTGTGTTTGTCAGGTCTCAGAACACCGTTTCATCTTAGACATCTTGGAAGGTCCACAGATTAAACCAGAAAGGCAAGTCAGAAAAGTACAAAGTTATACCACAACCCCGAACCATTTCCCCCACATGAACACATATAGCATCTACCGGCACACAAAAAAGGAACTGAGATTCCCAGTGGGTTAACACACGTTTGCCGGCACTTTCTGTCTCGGCTGTCACTTTCGCCTGCTTCCTCTCTCCTCGCTATCTCCTCCTCTTCCTAAAACAACATGATGGGCCTCCCATTTCCTGAGGGAACTGGACCAAAGAACTCAGATGACCAAACTGGCACAGAACAGTGCACAACAAATGGTCCCCAGTGTGAATAAAAGCCCTTTAGAAAACAAGGCAGCGCAAGACTCAATTCCCTGGATGCACCATTATTAAATGTGTAGATTTACACCTTCTCAGATACACGGTGTTCACATCCATCTCTTCTGAATACAACAGCATCATATACAGACCATCCGCATGTTGGATAGGGGACTGTGGGTGTTGTGTCCTGGTTTTGACCCTTTTATTGAGCACAGCAGGTAGCAGCAATGCCTCACAGCTCCGGTGCAATGAATTCAGATCTGGGTTCAAATGAGGCTTAATGTGTGTGGAGCTTCAATGTTCTTCTCATGTTTTTTTGCATTTCCTCCTGCAGCCCAAATGTGCGTAGAAGAAGAAAAAGGTAAACGCACTTACTTTGGGCTGCATAGTACAGGAGATAACTAAAGCAAAGTGAAGCAAAGAAGGTGTCAGCATTCAGGAAACTGTGCTAGGAGCCCGTATCTTTGAAAGCTTGACCTAAACACAGCTTAGCTGGGACCCCTGCATTAGCACCACGACTGGATCCCGGCGGTCCATTTTTCCTGCCATGCATCAGAAACCCCGTAGCTCCAAACTGATGACCTGGCTTGCCCTCCCAAGTGCCCTGCTCCCTCGCCTCTCAGCATTGCCTTGCCGAAGCACAGCCTGCAGCACGAGAGCAGAGGACAGGGCATCCGGAGCGCCCACGGGGTGGCCTGTCTGTGCTTTTCATTTCCTGCTCTTGGGAAAGACGCGTTTTCATCGGGATGCGGACAAAGCATAAACAGACACAAACAATGCCGCATTAGGCCAGCAGTGAGGCAGAAACTGGGGGGAGCGCTGCGTAAACAAATGTTTCCGTTTCACCTGGCAACACGGCGTGGGGGAGATGTGGACGCTGGGAGGCGCTGGGATGGCCTGAATTAAAACAAGATACCATAGTGTGTTTCTCCTAAAATCACAGGATGCCAGTTTTTAACCCTATCTGCTTTTTTGCTGCTTACACGAGTACAGCACAATATGGGACTCTGTTCTTCCTAATCATCTTTACCAACTGGTGACCAGAATGCCTGGCTTCGTCAGATACTTAGACCATGAAAAAACGTGCAGAGCCTGAGCCGCAAACAGGTACATCATTCTGCTGCTGCATGCCAAAAAAAAACTGCATACCTTAACCAGTATTACTGAGAAAAACAGCATCTGAGTCCCTGAACGTTTACTTGCAAGTTTTATTTACAGCTCGTGCCAGTTTTCTGAGACCGTAAACAGCAAGGTGGAGCATCCACAGCATCCTCAGGAGAACTTCTGCCCTCAGGGCTGTTTACCAGGTACCATACGCCTTGCAGCTACAGTCAAACCGTACACGTTTGGCTCATTCTGCACTCCCATCAAAACTGGAATTAGTCCCGTTTCTCCCTCTTCGCTTTCATATGGTATCAAAAATAAATTTCAAGACCTGGAGGTAAGTTGAATTTGGGCATTCTGGTGAAGTGAAATAAGTCATCATTGGCCCTTGCTTTATGCTTTAAATGAGCTTTTTTTCAAATGCATATTGGCTGAGAACTGACTTTAAATCCTGCCATTTGGACACCCACAATTACAGCCCATACATCCCTGTATTAAAATAATCCTATTAATATTGTCTTTGCCTAAAGACACAGTTTTTCTTTTTTGCCGCAGCAGCAACAGTATTGAGGGCTTTTATCTTTACATGTTTATTTCATATTAATAGTATAAATATTAGAGATCCTGAATTGAGAGTCTATGTGTACACTTGCCAGTTTAAGTGTTATTTTTCATAACCACCTCAAGACACGGTATGAATTCCATGCCAACCTGGGATGGGACAGGGGCCAAAAAAAGAGATATTTTTAAAAATTCAAGATATGTTTTTATACAAAAAAAATTGCAGTATGCTTTCAAAATCAGTAAGCAACTTGCCCTGAAAGATATATAATTGTTCTACTTTAAATTAAACAGTTTGACTTGAACATCTTCTTTTCTGATGAAATAAGAGTATGGATTTATTTAAACGGGGTTGGTTTGCGGCCAGAATCAGATGTCGTGTTTCAAGCTGAATCACAACTTCAGTCTGTTAAAAGTTTTCTAACACAGTGGGACTTTTCTACATTTCTGATATAATAATGCATGACCAGTAGAAGACCATGACGGCTTTTCAGGTGCATTGTCTTGAATGTCAAGGTGGCGGTAATTAAATGAAAGCAACAGCTGAAAATTTAAACAAATTTTACCTCAGGTAGTAATATATTAAATGTAAGCTCTCAAGATGCTGCCTGCTGCACCAACTCTGGCCTCATAACTGCTCATCTTCGGCCAAACCCATTCTCATAGTTGTCCTTTCCATCTTCCACCCACCAAATCTGTCCCACTGTGGTAAAGTTGTGAGTCTCGCAGATAAGGGAAACACCAACAGCAGCAGATACGTGAGGCTTTCTCGTAAACATCCCTGGATCAGAATTCTGTCACTCAGCTTCTACGGAGCAGACACTGATCAGCTGAGAGGCCAGAAACTGGGTAAACTGCAAAGTTAAGGATAAGGTGCACACTGTACTTCTGAAGAAGGCACCCATACCATACATGTCAATGAAATGGCCTCTTTCGACTTTTAATGGTCTGAAATCTGAGAAGACAGCCCCAATCTACCAGAGTGGACTGTATTCTGGTGACACAGAAGGAATCCACTGACTTGAGCAATTCACACATTGCTCCGCTGACCCTTGGTCTTCTCAGCACACTTGAAAACTACCATAGGTGCCCAATTTTCACTCAGCATCCTCACCGTTCCCTTGTGAAACTGGTACTTCTAAGCGCCTTACCTGGGCTGCAGCTGTTGGACTGAGAAAATCATTTTACACCATTGTTCCATAATGGAGACCAAGCACCTTTCTAGAGACGAACCTGCCTTCAGACTGTGCAGCTTGGTTCCCGACAAAATATTACAGCTGCAACAGTTTGTCCTTCTATTATTACTCTTTTATTATTCTTTATTTAACTCACACACATTATTGAAGGCAGCCTCAAAAGTTAAATTTTTATACTGCAACCACTTACAATTTTATATTTACAGAGAGAAAGAGAGAGAGAGAGAAAAAAGAGGGTATTCTTACTGTATTAATTCAGGGTACATACCATACTCAAAAGTAAGAGTGGTATTCATACCAGGAGCACTGAGATTGCAAAACAACAGCCTTAATCACAATGCTAATCGCTGCCATTAATGTAATGTCCTCCCTCGCTGTTCACGACCCCCAGCATCAGCCACCCCCCCAGACACTTCCCTAATTCAGTCGGTCATGCTGTAATAGAAAAATTGAACATCAATGCTTTATTCTGCAAACTTTTGTTGAAAATTGCCTTTGCGAAAATGAATCCCACGGGTCCACAGTTGTTACTCACTTAATGGACCTGTCGCCCGCCCTTATTCATCAGCTTGACTGATTGAATCGCTTCCCATCGGCAGATTCGGTAATGGAAAGTAGAATCAGTAGGTGAATTCAAGTACGGCATATAAATCTTTGCAAACACTTCCCACTCTAATGTGCATGTGGGCCACTGTGTGGCTGCCCGTTTGTGCATATATGTATGGAGGAATATATTTATGAAGGAACATAGTTTGACATGTGCTTCTGGGCTCTGGATAGAGATACTGATCGAGAAGGAGGCCTAGAGGCATGCGCACATTTGGGTGTGTGGGGGGGGTCAGAAAAAGTGTATGCATGTGGGTGAAAAAGGAAAGTGGCAGGAAGAAGGCAGACAAGAGGGGACTCAGATGTGGATGAGACACTGCGATGACTAACAATAATATTAGCATCACTATACACATTAATCAATCTTAAAACCTCCATTTTGTTTAAATCTCATTTTAATGCAACTGGTAGTGGCCCAATATAAGATTTAATACTTCTGGTAAACAGTAGTGAGTCATACACAGAGATGTACGGCAGAATCATTCCCTCAAGGTTTGGGCCCTGTGCTGCAAATCACTATAGGCTGAATCACAGAATTTGCTGCTAAGCTGTGCTACTGATGAAGTTTCCGGTTTGGCGGCAAGGGCAACATATCCACCCGTGACCAATGTTACCATTAATGTCTTTTAAAGCTGCTTAGACTGCAGACATAACTGTCCACAAATTCTCACACCCAGAGGTCACTCCTTAATCAGGGCTGTAAAACTAGAAGCAGAACCACAGTAGAAAGCTGCTACCAATGTGGCAGTTGGGTAAGATGTATGGAATGGAACATTCACACCTTTTTACTGCATGTGCACATTTATACAAAGATAAACACACATACTGTATAACCAGACAACATCTGTACTACCAGCAATAACAAGACCCACCCAGTGATTTTGATGTGTCGATGCGGTGTTCAAGCAGTGATGTTCTGTCTCAGCTCTGACAGGTGACCCTCTGGTCAGAGCATAATACCGGGAAGAGGAACTTCTCTTTCAGACCAAATGTAAAAATGAAGCTCTTTAACAAATGCTTTTAGAGAAAAAAAAAAAAAAGTTTTTAGATGGATTTCATCCATTTAACATTTTTTACTGAAGCACTTAAAGTACCTTGCTAGCAACAAAAGTACTAGAACTTTTTATAACGTTTGAACATATTAAACTTCTCCACCCAGAATTTGAAAAAAAAAAAGACAAAAACATTATGAAATATAAATGAAATTGATGTTTTCATATTTTTATATGTATGCTTTAAAAAAAAGTAAGAATTAATTAACTGTTATAACTGCTCCCTCTTGGGAAGAAAGTTATGCCCATGGGACAGTATATCTGTGTGAGATCTGCAACTACAAAAAAAAAAAAGAACTTCCATGAGATATAAAATTGATGTGGTGCATTACAGTACACTCACACTGACCAACACTGACCACAAACAGACATACCTGCAAAAATAATCAGCTATCACAACATAAAAAAACACGTAAAAAGTGGACCAGAAGTGTAAAAACTGCGGGTATAATAGGAAAACCCAGATAATACCAGTGGCTCATTAATTCTACACCCACGTGCAGAATTTCTAGTGTGAGGCAAATTACTTATTCAGCCAGCTTTCACTGGTATAGAAAATGAGGATGTGTACATCTACGTGCATGTGGGTATATGGTTGCACCTCCGTCCATGTGACTCAGCCAGTCAGAGAAATTAAAAAAAAAAAAAAAAGTTTGCGTGTGTATTTGTGCCTGTTTACTAGCGTTACTTGGTGCACTGGAAAAAGACCAATTCTGTACAGCTTTTAGGTGGTTGCAGTGAGATACATTATTTATTCAAAGTAAACATATTCAGAAAAATTCAGTCAAGCTGAAAGTGTGATCGGGCACATTCATTGTTAATCGTCATTCAGTTCATTAGAATTCATTTAAAGAAATGAGCGGGACATTTACAAGGGACCCAAGACACCTCCGTCTGAGGTTTTGACAGGGATTAAAACCATACTGGTTGAGACACAAGGATGTGGGCCAATTCCCTGGTGTGGGAGAAGGCAAAAGAGCGACAGAGCAGAAAAACTTTCTGTTTCATTGCTGCAGTTTTTAACTTTACTTCTGTAGCTTCATTTCAGACCATGACCACGGTGTAGCCTAAAGATTAACACCAAGAGAGCACCCAAAAGACAGGAGATGATCAGAGGGAATATGGTGATGTACTGGGATAAAAGTGTTAAAGTGGTCTGTTTGGGGATGCAAATACTTAACCCTTGACTGCTAATGAAACATGACACACACTCTTTAGTTGCTGCACAGAGAGACCATACAGTGTCCCTGCTGTAGACTTGTTCACATTTACCTTTATGCTTTTTTTAACTGGGCACTTTTTGCCACACATCAATGCAAAGTACTCCATAAATGTCAAAATGGAAAAAAAAGGTCTACGCATTTTTTCTAAATTAATTAAAACTAAAAAATTGAAAATCCCCTGAATTACCTCTGAAGCAACCAAGTCTCTTTGCGAAAGTCACATAATTCCCAAGCAGGCAGGAAAATCAAGATCAATTGCAGGCCTACAGCAACTATAAAAGAGCTACTGTCCTCCACCGTAGAGATGGGCGAAACTGTGCATGAGACAATTCCACAGACAGTTGAGAAATCTAGTTTGCACTAAAGGGTGGCAAGAAGAAAGCTTTTATTAAAAAAAATTAAATCTTATGTTGACAAGCATTCACCAAAAGGCATGTGAGACTCAAAAATTCAGAGGAAAATTCTCTAAAATTGAACTTTGAGGCCTCAATGCAAAGCACTATATTTGACACAAATGAAGACAGGACATCTCACTGAACACCACGCCTACAGTGAAGAATGGTGGTGGCAGCATCATGCTATGGGGGTACTTTTCTGTGGCAAGGATTTAAAAACATAAAGATAGAAAGAAAAATTGATGCAGCTGAGCACAAAGAATCCTGGAGGAAAATATGCTACAGTACAAGAGATCATCTATCAACAGGACAATAACCCAAAACATACACAAACAAAAGAAAAAGCCACACTGAAGTGGCTGAAAACCAAAAAGGTTAATGCCCTGGAGTGGCCCAATCCAAGCCCAGACCTCAATCCAATTCAGCGTCAGTAGAATGGCTTGAAAGTTGCTTTTCAAAAGAAAGGCCCTGTCCAACTTCTCGCAGATTGAGCAATTTTGCCAAGAAAAATGGGTTCCGGTGTCAGGACTGTTGTGTTTACTGTAATTACAATAAAATGTGAGAAAGTCCATCGGGGTGAATACTTTTGATAAAACCTGTATTATTTGTGTTAACATGTGCATTTTAAACAGCTTTTCACCCATCTTTAGTAAAAGTGCCAATAATTTGGATCAATTTCAAAGAAAGGAAAAATATAAAGTGCCAGATTATTGATGAAAAATGGATTATAAAAGAGGCACTCTGTTAAATTAAAGGCAGAATTGGGATAATCATGGGCACGATTGTATAATCACTTTCTATTTTATATTCCTTTATTCATTAACATACAAAACTATCTAAATCAGCTAGAAAAGAGCCTGGAATTAGCATCCATTATTCCAAAAATGAAAAGAATATCTCTCTCTCACAGAACTTTGCTACCTTTTTTAAAGATCCAGTATATCACTAATCAGTATCTGACCATATATAAGACACAAAACCATGTTCACCATCACCAAATAAAACCTCTCTAGATCATCTTGACACAAAAACACCAAGCAAACTGGGACTGTCCTCTTTGCTATGTAATTTTTGGTCAACCATGAAAAAGATCCTCTTCTTGGAACACAGCAATATGCTTTCCCCAAATTTGGGAAGGTGGAATCTGTTTCTATGTTTATTGGCCAGCTAGGTGAAGAAACAACAGGCCACGTGTGAGCCAGCATGCTGACTTCCATCAGAACACACCGGAACTTTGAGCAGATGTTGGTAATGAAGCAAACTTCCATACGGGTCCTACTGATTTGCTGTCACTGGAGAAACCCTGCTATACTAAGACGTTTCACAAATAGGCAGAAAGGGCACTGCTCCAAGGCTAGTGTTCTCCTTTCAGAGTGTGTCGACATACCAAACAATACATCTGTATAAAATTCAGTGTGGTTCAGAGTACTTAAAATGTCATATCATTTTGTTTCGACACTATCTTTTTGATTTGAGATTTTCACCTCATCGACCATTTCCAGCACTCAAGGCCAGGGGGCTTATCTATTGTAAGTTAAGTTGACTGAAGAAACAGTAGGCAACAGCACTAATATACATCAAGAATACTGTAAGTTAGTCCAAGGAGCTCTTCAAACTCCTCAGAAGCTATCTTTGTGTTTTACTGAAAAAGATCAGTCATGCAGGAGACAATATTTCCAGGATGTGAAGGTCGCTAGAGCTGAGACAAGAACTTGATAAAATACCTCTTGAAAGTAGGCCTTTGCAAAATAGAATGTTGTATGAGTGCCAGCCTAAGAAGGAAGCAAATGTTTGGATGTGGCCTTGCTTTTTTTAGCTGCATTGAGGCACAGTCTCATTCTTTTGATGAATTAGCAGAGATTTGGCAAAATAACATTAAAAAAAAATGAATTAGAACAAAAAAGCTAAAAACATTTCACTGCAACACACACATCATGAACGCGCAAAAAGACCTGCCGGAATGGAAGTTGGAATCACTTGTAAAGCTGAACGTGAAGATATGGTTTTATCACGTGGTTTTTTGGTGTCCACTCAGCTCTGCGCTCCCATCCCAACTCACCCAAGCAGTTATGGCCATCGTGCGCCAGGCGGAAGCCATCGTAACAGGTACAGCGGTAGTTTCCCGGGATGTTGATGCACTCGTGGACACAGCTGCCGTTGTATTCGGTCCCACACTCGTTGATATCTGTGAGGGGAAGAGGGATACATTCAGCTTCCTGTAGGCCTGGAATGTGAAACAGACTACCTGGAAACTGTCTGTGTCAACCACTAGCAGTGGTGAAGGGTTCATCTCCCACTCTAGTGAGAGAAGCTGTTTTCAAGAAGGACTCAGCAAAATCACACAGTTACACCAACACAACCATCTGCCTTATCCTGGTCTCTGTGGTCAGACTCACTTATAGTGAGCAGTTTCTATGTACATGCCACTGCTTTGCCTGCGGTCACTCTGTGTTTTCGCTGAGTGAAACACTGACATGTGAGCTCAAGGAATAAACACAGACCTGTACCTGAGCAAGGAGATGCTAGCGATCAGCCAGCAGACAAAGCCATTGACCATTATGAAGATATCTCTCCACTCAGGGTTCTAATGACCGCATGAATTCCCTGCAGACTTGCTTTCTTTAACAGCCACTGCAAAGCCGGTCCCTATGTGTGGTGCACTCTGGACTGCTGGACTTGGAAATGTGCAGCTCATCTATACCTCAACATACATAATGCCAAACTCGGACAGAAATCGGATGGGCCGCTTTGTGTTGCAAGCTACAGCAGCTAAGGCACTGTGAGTGCTACAGGAAACACTGACATCCTTACCTTGAGACTCTCACAGACAATGAGTTTTGGGGGTTTGTCCAAATGAGATGCTAAGAGGGGCTTCTTTCAATGGAGCATCACAGACACACAGTCTGCCGACAGCTGGAAGCAACTGGGTGGCTGCCTATCAAAGCGCATTCGTGTTTCTGTTCTCCATTCTCTGTCCCTGCCTTTTCATATCAGAATGACAAAAGGTCCTCTTAGTCACCCTGGTTCTCACATGATGCCAGCCATGTGAGAACAGGACAATGCTGGGCTTGCGGTCAGGCAGGTCAGTCTAAAGCACAAATAGTTTTGTATTTAATACTGAGCGAACAAAATCACAATGTTCCCAGAAAGAAATGTCAGAAAAAAAATGCATTTTAATCATGCAGTCACTCCATTTGTTCAGTGCTGAAAGCAAATGGGATGAGAAAGGTGGTTTCATATTTTCAATAAGCTGCTGCATCCTAGACAACGTAACTGTAAAAAACACAAATCTCAATACAGCCATTGCACCACTTTTCAACATACTTGTTAATACTTTAGCATGAAGAACACATATTCTCAGCTCTGTCTCCTTGCAGGCACGTAGTTAAACCGTTGCCCTTGGTCACACCACATTTTAGCATGTTTTGGAGCTAGACACATTCATCTGGGGACTAAAAATCTGCCAGACCTGTCAGAAAACCAACTCGGCTTCTACTGAAAAAAGAAAGAAAAAAAAAAAAAAACAGACAGTCCTCTTACAGTCTTTCCAGCAATAACACTTATTATCAAATACATCAAATAAAGCATTTTATTGCCTACAGGCACAGTGCCATGAGAAAACTGGATGAAATTAAAAAGCTAATTCTGAAGGAAATGACATGCAATGAAATACGGTTTCTTGTTATCAATGAAAACAATAAAGGGGAAATTGATTATCTACGGGCTTTGAACACTTCTAAAACCTACACTACAAAAACAGGAATGCATCTGACTAATGCTTCCAGCTCCCCGTAGCCCCAGGCCAGGGAAATATCCCCATTTCGTTTGGCAAGACTCCTTGCTTTTGTTCAATCAAGCCATTTTTGTTTAGTCTGCAAACACTGTAAAAAATTAAACATTGGGTTTTATCGCCCTCCCCCAGCTCCACCCTCCTCTCAGGTGATTTAGATTTGAGGCACGTCTGCTGGAGAAGGCAGAATGAGGTCAAATCGAGGGAGGTTAAGAGCAAGATATGCAGGATGTTCCTCCTTTCTTGTGGCTTTCCTTATTTATGGCTTCAAACCAACGCGGGTGATTTCTGGGTCTCGTCCCGTCTGCTCTCACTATAGTCCAGACACAGGTTGGCTTCACCTGGCCACTTCCCTTTCCTCTCTTGAAACTCATAGGGTTCACATATAAACCATGGGATAAAAAATGGACCAGGGAGTTCTTTCCATAAATGTTCTTCAGACCAGTGCAGATTGTGTGATGTTAGGACTTATTGCACATTAAACACTTGCTATACCTTCTGGAGAGCCTCCGTACATCATTTGCTGATAAATTTTTACTATAGTGAATAGATTTGAAAAAAGCTGAATACAGGGACCTTCACCTGCACCATCTCCTTGTATACAAAAGTACAATCGTGAAGTTGTTATATCAATTATGTTATAATTATATTAACTACATTTCTTGCCCATTTTTCCCCAGAGTGAACATACTGTGTCGGTAAAACTGAAGGTGCCTGCTAGCTCACTGCAGTGCTGGCCAGCGTCTGAGCAGAGTGATGGGGTGAGGTACAGTAGTTCAGATAAATAATGTTGTTAGGCAGGAGGGGCTTCTGGTTTCACTGCTGCTTTGTGAATTGTTACCTCAGCTGAGAGAGGAATAAAACTTCTTTCCACCTTACAGGCAGGGACCCCAGTGTGACCCAATGTTGCTTGCCCTCAGGGGGCAGTGAGTGAATGCTCGTCTTTCCCCCTCTCTTGGCCACTTCTACAGGAGTCTCCTCACCTCCGCAGTGCCGGCCGTCCCCCGTGTACCCAGGCCTGCAGATGCATCTGTAGGATGTTAAGGTGTTCTGACAGATGGCATCCATGTGACAGTTGTCCAGGCTCTCGGCGCACTCGTCCACATCTTGGCAGGGAGAAGGAGAGAGGACAAGTGAGTCAAAGGAAGAGCTGGCTATACAACCCCGCAACCTGTACAACATCATGCTTATAATCCAGCTTGAGAGGTCACCTGTACTACACTCATAGGTGCAGAAGAAAATGTTTCATAGTCATTTAACTGGAAACATTGACAAGTTTGGGTACTTTTAGAGCAAAATGATTCCTAATAGCAAACAAAACTTTTGTTTAAGCTTAAATAAAGTGTTCCTTTGGAAACTGTAGAACTGTATTTCTTCCTTTTACATATTGCAAATAATAGCAGCAGATAAGAGTATCAAGAAACCAAATAAGGGATAAAGCAAGTGCGAACGCATACAGAAATAATGGATACGGTCCAGTGAAACGGAAGCTTCCACATCAAACCCCAAAAAGCACTTCATCCATGCTTCTCAAGTTCATGGAGAAGAATAAAATGTTGACAGGACCACCAGCACAAAACAGTTGCCTGTGGAGAACTGGGAAAATATACACATTTAATTGTTTTTATAGCACCTGACAGGTCTTATACACTCTGGGGATGGAGGAATAAGGAAGAACAAAGTTTTACATAAGCTACTGCCTCGTATAAGAATAACCTTTTAATTCCTTCCCATCACAACCTCAAAAACCAAGCCGCTCTAGTGTCTCACTTCGCCGAGCCCTTAAAATTTCACCAGACGACAAGCAGTGATCTTGCTGGGTATGAAGAGGACGGATCTGATCCGACTGGCCACAGTGCTGGGCCACACACAGCTGCCGAAAATCAAAATACGCTTCAATTTGCGTCCAGAGTGTAGACAGTGTCTTGGCGATGAGTTCAAAGTGCATTGAGCACAGGGGGTTGTACAGTAACAGCTGAACATCTGGATGCAACAGCTGCCCCGCCAGTTTGCAGCCACTTCCAGGCTGTGACAGCCTGGCTGCATTACATGTATGAGAGGAACTGACTCTGAAAGAGAAGCAAACGGATTGTGACAGAGAACAGGTTGTAAAACACAGGCCATTACAACTAATACATACAGTAAGTTGAATGAACTCCACTTTTTCATGTCCCCTGTGGTATCATACAACTATTGCTAAAAAGTTTATCGTCAAAATGCCAATGACCAACAATTTGCATGGGTGGAGTAGCTCAAAGATGCCTGGGCACTGGAAAACAGTGTGAGAAGATGTGTTGACTAATAAAGTTAAAAAGTACCTGGAGCTACAGAGGTATAAAATTTCCTTTTTTTGGAGAATAGGTGAGGAAAAGGTATTGTTTCATTGTTTTGTATTGTAAGAATGCAGTGAAGTATGTGAAATTGTGTATTAGTTTTCTTAGCAGCTTTGTCCAATCTCATTACCATCCACCTCAACAACAAAGAAATTAATGTCAGCACACAATCCACACTGCCTTCCTCTCTCCAAATGATATGGACCAGAGAGGACCAGAGTATGGACATTCTTCCATGTCCATCACAATCAAATACATTTTACATATTCCATCTATTTCAAACAAATAAAGAAGAAGCACATGCCATTTTGGATTTTAAGATCAAAAGGGAGATGCCTCGGCATTAAGAGTTTCAAACACCTGTGCAGTTAAAAAAAAAAAAAAAAAAAAAAAGCTGAGCCTGTCCCAACAGCCACGATGAACATGTCAAAAACAAGTGTCCAGAAAAACAAAACAAGTTCACGATGGGTGTCACTGCTTTCATAACTGGCACATGCCAGAGATGAAAAGCGTTCATTTGTAGCCAGGGGAAATAAACAGAATGACACGCAAAAAAGCTGTACTGAGAAATTCCCACTCCCCTGGCAATCCCCTTCAAGAATCCAATGCAGCTGCCATTGTAATTGCTTTCAAATTTCTGTCGTGTTGCAAAAC
This sequence comes from Heterotis niloticus, assembly GCA_018136845.1. Classification (NCBI taxonomy): domain Eukaryota; kingdom Metazoa; phylum Chordata; class Actinopteri; order Osteoglossiformes; family Osteoglossidae; genus Heterotis; species Heterotis niloticus. Next base: position 28,479,677 of record CM030894.1, on the reverse strand, counting down.
TTATTAGCTGCAACACTGTGTAGCTTTTTCTTTATCCTTTCTGCTTCGAATGTGACTCGGCATGCCAGTTCAACGATCCAGCGAAAACAAACAGATTGTGAAAAACCAAAGATACTGGCAAAGGACCTCAGCATTGTGCAGCTGTAGAAACTCGGCACCTCCATGAACGAGTGTGAACTTTTCCTTCATTTACTTCTGCAGTTGGACTGCCATTTTGAACATAACAAGCGCCCTAACACTGCGACAACAGCACCGGCACACAGTCATCCATACCTTTTCAAATTGACAAAACCCTTGAACCGTCTGAACTTTAGTTAACTGCTTGTCCTTGTCAGGGTCTCAGTGGCCTATGTTGGAAACACTGGGTACCAGGATAGAAGGGATGGATGAGATGCCATTATATTGCAGGGCAGCCACAAACACAAACCCACACACACTACTAGCAATTGAGAGTGACCGGTTAACCTGAATCATGTGTCTGTGGACTGTGGGAGCCAAAGGGAACCCACACAGACACAGGGACAACATAAAAACTACACACAGACTCTGATGGATTCAAACTGACACCCGAACAACCGAGGTACTGTGAAGCAGAAGTGCTGCCCACTTTGCCACCTGCATGATCAACCTGATAAATGAATTGGTGTCTAATGTGGGCTTTCATCGTAACCGCACTCCTCATCCTCACTTCATAACATCATGCTCTCCACAGGTGGGAAGAAAACAAACAAATGTTCTTGCACTGAGCGAATGAAAGTTACTTGTCATCTGGGTTGCACACCTGTCGCAGGCATGGCTCGGAAGTTGGGAGATGGTCTGCATTACCCCAGCCGCCAAGTAAGTACAAACATTTTTCTATTTTTTCTTCATCAAAATACAAATATGTTGCACTTTTAACGCATCAAACACACAAATTATTAGGAACGTGCCAAATGTATTGTCAGGGGATGGTGTGTCATCACTGCAGTTTACTGGAACTGTGGAAAAATAAAAGTAAAATTTATGAAACCATCAGTGAAACATGCAGAGCTTTGAAAGAGAAAAGCATCAAAAAAGTGGTAACATTTCTATTGGGCAATAAATGGCCATTCTTATGGCTGCCTCCAAAAATTGGAAACAGACTCAGGAAATGGCTCAAGACTGTCATTAGATCTTAACCCTGTGTTTAGTATAATTTTTGACTCAAAATCTATTAAGTCCATACAGAAAATAAAACATCTGCATAGTGAGCACAAGCAGACAAAATGCACAATTTGTGACGAGTTTATTAAGAGTCATAAAAACCTTTGACTGGTTTAGCTTTAAAATGCTGACTGATTTCAGCACCTTTATTCCAAGCATTCTTAGCAAAATGTGGTAAGAAAATGATGTTTAAAGTTTGTAAACAGACTTAGAAAATTTAACTCAATGCAATTTCAGGACAAACCATACAACAAAATATTTCCATCGTGCAACTATTTTCATGAAAGCAATTTACAGAAATAAAAAAGATCTTTTGACAACACAAATATTTATTTGACTCCAAAGTGTTTTCAAAATACTGTGCAAGTTATACATAATACAACAGAACTAAGACGCATTCTGGCAGTAATATAGATTCTACACACTTTTCCTGAACAGGCCAGCAAAACTACTGGCCAGAGTCACTTTTCGGTTTATATCTTCTGCTATAGAGTCAAAGTTCTCTCTTGAAGGAAAAGAATGACTTCTGTCCCTTCCAGGTGGAACTACTTAAATTGCTTACAGTCCACGAGATAAAGCCGGGCATCCTGGATTTTCTTAAGACCAAGTTCTGCGCACATCACCATTGTTTGTCAGTCCTGAGGTCAGATGAAGAAGTGCAGATTCTACGATTATAAATATGTGAAGCAACGTTGCTGGTAAGAAATGCAGTCAACGTGTGAGTGATAACAAGGAAAACAAAGAACAAAGCAAATGCTAACGGTAAAAGATGACTCACATTTGCTTTACTCCATATATGAAAAATGACCATGTGGTCCACCTGGCTACAAAAAAAAAATGCCTTTAAGAAGTCATTCAAATAGTGAACCAAGGAAAACATCGAAACAGATACATCCTAGTTCAGCTCGTACAGCCCAGTGCCAGAAAACAGGTCCTTCAGCAGGTTAAAGACGTGAAACAAACCTCGAAAAGCACCTAAGAATGGATGAGAAGAAAACAACGGACCATTCTGAAGTGGCTGCTATGAATGATCTGAATCCCATGGAACACCCGTGGAAAGACCTTAAAGTTGCAGATGGTAGCAGCAACCCATCAAAGCTGAGGGAACCGGTGAGCCAAGAAGAAGAGTGGGCCAAACTACCAGTGGAGAAGTGTAGGAATCTCATCCAGAGCTACTGAAAGCGCTTGATTGCAACCAAAGGCTGTGCTACAAGATCCCATTTTTTTGTCCATACTATTCTCATTTGTTTTATTAATTAAAATAATATATTAAATGATAAATCAAAAGCAAAGTTTCTCTTCTATTAAATTTGAAATAAGGAATGATAGCAAATACTCATTTCAGAGAAAATTGTGACTTTTCTGGGTAATACGGAAGGGTACCAATACTTCAGTAAACAATGAGACTGATCTGACTTGATGACCGCCGAATATCCTGTGCAGATCACCTAGCCTACGGTAGAAAAAAGGACAGAAAAAGGTCAAGTTAGAGACTTTAAAAGTACAGTTTAGTTTCTCAAAAACAAAGACGGGCTTTATGTGGAGAAACCAAACAGTATCCTTCTGTTCGTTGTTCTCCATAAATCATCACAAGCCTTTGCCTGCCGTAAATATTCACCAAAATCAATGTATGAACAGCGCCACCCATCTGAGATCCCTGCAGATGGTGCGGCTGCCTGCTGCTGCCATTTCACAAGGCATATTAACTGCAGAGACACGATTTAGGACCCCAGGAAGGGACTTATTGTGAGCCTTTCAGACAACATAATTTCTACTCGCACAAACATTTTCCCTTATCTTTAATAAGGCACTGGCGGTTTTGCACGCCTGGCGAAAAATAGAAAAATGATGGGGTAGAGACAAGGCAGACAGAATTTAGAAGTGACTGCTTCTTTGATGCAGGCCACCCTCTGTCCTGGTGACTGCAAGGTGTCCAACGGTCACTCCAGCGGGGCTAAAACAGTTTCTGCCATGCTGGGCTCCAGAGAGAGGTGCTGTCTGGACACAAAGGGACCCTGGAGGCAGTGCCACAGAAAACGGCTGTGCTTAGCCACCAGTTCAGAAGTAGGGCAGATAAAAGGGGGTATTTCCCCTCCCGTGTTTCTACAAGAAAAAGACCAGAACAAGCCACGGCCCAATTTCTCAGCTCGTTGTTCCACAGGATTGAATGCCTTGGCTTGTGAAAGGGTTTACAGTAAAAAAAAAAAAAGAAAAAAAAAGAAAGGAAATACGAGACAAATTTGGAGAGGTTCTCCTGTGTTCTACCTGGCATGCATGGAAATGTATGTTTTTATATCTCTCTTTCTTAATTCTACGTGCACATGCATAAAAAGTCAAGTCTGAAAAGCGATAATGCTGAATGTTTCCACAATGTAAAAAAGCTTTGCGGTCCAAGCCAATATAACATTATTGGGCTTTTTTTGGTGTGGCTAATTTGTTTTATTAATATGGGAACCCATAAATTCTCCACAGTAACAGGCTGGCTAAATGGTTTGTGTGTGGAGGGAAAAGGAGAAAGTGAGCCATGGCTGTCAATTTAACAGCACACATTTCCGTATTTTGCATTATAGCTTTAACACAATGTGATTTTGAAATTTTGAGAGAAACTACAATAAATGTTAGAGTTACATTGCTTACAGTGACAGCAAAAAAATCTACATACCTACATAAAAATAGCAACCTCTTTCTCTCAATTGCTGTGTGTTCAATACCTTTTGCTCTTTCCCATTTGCTAGGTGATACAAATTGCCTGGACTATGAGAAAATGAGAATGCAGCTACAAACTATAATAAAGCATACATAATATATGCTGAAGTTATTAAACTGGCTGTATTGTACGGAATTCGGCAATGTTCAAATGCTGTCTGCTGAAACCAAACATCTGTGCTGTCTTCAGCGCTTGGACTTGGGGAGCCTTTTGCCCAAACTGATTACATAAAGAATTTTGTTTTTCCCTTTTCTCCTAAAATGGCTGTTTTTTCCCACCAGTTGTTAAAAAAAAAAGAGATTTTTTTCTCATTAACTATAGCTTCTTCCACTGACCTTGTATTTGCAGAAAGAAATCACAGCAGCCTGTAAACAAGGTGTTGTACCCCGGCAGTAGTACTGGTCGCTGTGAATCTGACCAGCACATTTTATCCATTACAGACACGGCAGAAAGAAGGACTTAAGAACTGTAATGCAGGATGGAGGAGGAAACAATGACAGCAAATTTGGGGTTTATGCATAGTGCAGGGGTTGGCATGAAAAACATGGGCTTGGGGGAAATGATTGCCCATCCCTGATTCAAATAGCAAAACAATGAGGATATTAACAAAACACGAGTGGATCCTGCTGTTCCGGTGCTCACATTGGATAGATGAGAAAATGAACTGGGACTTGAGCGGTGCCACAGCCGCTTGCACCCTAAAAACAGCTCTTCTCAGTGCACACACTGGGAAAACGATTATGAGCTTCATTTCAGGCATCCTTTTCGCATTAGTCTGCAATAAATACCAGGCTTACAAGCTCTATGAGCGCTAGGGTCTCTGTGTCAGGATCTAAACTGCGCTCCGTGCAACCGGGTGTCCTTCATGCCCAGTAAAACCGTCCTTAACGTTCTGATCTCCTTTCTCACCATCTGGCCCAAGATCGACAGAGATGAGTAACCAGGTGCGTGGCATTCCTTGCGTTTACAATTTATCTAACAGGGGTTGGAGAGCAACACGCTTCCTTTAGCCAATAATACAGGGAAATCTGTATCTCGGGGTGACAGAAGAAGTGAACAAGCGCGGACTCACAGGCAGTTAAAATACACTAGTGTAAAACTGTGTGAAATCAGTGGATTCGTGTTAATGTGCTCAAGATGGCAGCGCACTAACACACAGTGGCCTCTCCAGGTCCAATAATGGTGCGCTACTTGTTTGTCACTACTACTACTTTTCCTTACGTGCAAAATGAGAATAAAGTGAACCTTGACCAGGAGGATGTCTGCGATCATTGGCTTCTGCTTTATTCTGTCCACACACAAATGCTGGCAAAGTTGCCTAGTTAGCAAATCATGTGACTGTGCAGGGGGGCACAGAGGTACAACGAGTATCACTGCCACCTCACAGCACTTGGGCTGCTCAGGCTCACGTGATCCCGACCATGACAAACGGTTACCGTGAGCGAGTGGCCGTAAACGTATAAGATAGCATTACTGAAATGGCGCTAGCCATTTATAACTTAAGCAAAGGAAAACGGCGATAAAGCATGCAAGCAAATTAATCTATTAGTGCCTAAAGTTACAAATTGGTGGCAGAACTAAGCAGTTTCTTTTTCTGCCCACAAACTGGCAACAAACTTCCCACTGTGATGCAAGCATTCATTCATTCATTCCTCCCGCCCTCCCTCTAGGGTTTCAGAAATGGACCAACTCATGAGATCACACAACTCCACCTCCAACTTTTACTTACAAAAAATATTTTCATGACAGATTATGTTCCCTTTACTTATGGAGGAGAATCCTTTCCATTTTGAGAGAAAGATTCAGTGCAGAAAACTCCTGTGTGCAAGACGCACAAGTTCCTGAGTGGCCTGAAGAGGACACATCTGTGTCATCTGCTGTCTGGTGAAGAGGCCACCAAGTTTCCCGACAATGCTGGACCAATTGCATAAATAACAGAAGTTTGCCAAGAAGTGTCTTGATGGCCAAATACAGCAATGTTGCACCACGAGAACAAAAACAAAATAACATTTACTCATTATTAATCTCAGATAGCAGAATGAACACAGTGTATGCACATGTTAACGATTATTATTTTATTCAAAAAACTATGCTTTTTTTCTTTTGAACTAATGAAAGATTTATTACTTGCACATGGTTAAAACACTTCATAAATCATTTTTGGGGGAAAAAACTGCTTTTTGTTCTTTTCTCAAGTCTGCACAAAATTTTTTATAATGCAGCTGACCCGACAGCTTCCTCTATTGCTTCAGGTCTGCCTAGAATATGTTCTGGAGGTGGAAGCTTTAATAAACACTGTATGGTTAACAGGTTTAACATGATCTTTCATATTTCCAAGGAGTAATGCCCCCCCATAACACTACAGTATGACATCCTAACGCTGCACATATTATAGAAGAACACAAAAAGCTCTTGGCCTGTGAGAAATGAACAGGAATGAACTCCCGATCAACTGCAATGTTGCACATTTCAAAGACACCCAGAAAGCATGGGAAAATGCGTCTTACTCATAAACACTAACTGCCAGCAGGCGTTTAGTTTATGTTAAGTGAACAATTTGTGATGTTCATGCAATGCCAAGCGCCACTGGGCCATGCCATCTAGAAATTGTTGGGAAATTATCAGGAGGAACAGAAGTCTGAAATGCTATTTGAGGGGACTTGAGGAAAATGCCAGGCGGGGTACCGTGGCGAGGGGCGACACGCGGCTGAGCCAGAAAGCCCTTCTCTCCGCGCTGTATTAACGCATGAATCCAACCCTGAATTGTGTAGCAGGCCAATATGAGAACCGAGCCTAGATAACACTGCAGAACTGCATAGGCCACTCGAGGAGGATTTTCACCCAGCCTCTATTCCTGATGCACACACTTACTGAGCTAACTGCTGTTAACAGCAGAAAACACACAGTAATGGGGCATCACTGTGGTGAGACATACGGTAGTTTCAGAGCTGGGGAAATCTGTGGATAAATGATAGTGGTATGTACACTGTGGGGGGAAAAAAGGGCCAAGTCAAAAAATGACAAGAAATTTTCTTTATCAAGGCTGTAGCAACAAATATGGCCAAGAATTAAGCAAAAATTAAACAAACAAATGCTATAACATCGAGTATGGGGTAGCTTTTTACTTAGATTTACTGAAACCTTCCCCGTAAATTTGCAGATAGCATTGTACAGAAAGATTCAATATTTTTTTAGCTCACTTTCAAAGGCTTCTAAATAACCAAATACACTTTTCTCTTTAGATAAAAAATAAATAAATAAAAAAAATCTCCAGTGAGTTTTCTTTGGAAATGTTTGAACATCCAGCTGTGTGCTAGTCTGAATTTTATACAGCATATTTTAATCATTATCATGATTTTACTTTTGTGTACAAGGATATGATACAGCTGAAGGACCCTGTTTCCAGCTTTTTTCAAAAACAGTTCGCTATATTAAAAGTTTGCCAGCAAATGATGTACAGAGGCTCTTCGGAAGGTACAGCAGGTGTTTACTGTGCAATCTATACTAACATGACACACTTCGTTACAAGCACATTTACGGAAAAAGCTCCCTAGGCGGTTTTTTTTGCCCCGGACTGTGTTGTGAGTAATACATGTAATGTAAATATTTGAATAATAAAAGAAATAGAGAAAACAAAGTGAAAAAGTGGTCTGTGACACTGTGACTCATCGTGTAGACAAAGGAAAGTAACACAATAAGACAGATCTCGTCCTACCACACAGGAGCACCAGACTACATCACCAGAGGCACTGACAGATGCACATCTAGCCTCACTGCTACCAGTCCGTACCCTCTCACTTGCCTTCGACTGTGGAACCTGCCTCCCGCCTCACCAGCAGTGGGTTCGCGATGCTGCTGGGAATGAGGAGGAGAGCATTTACGTGGAGAAACAAAGCGTGTAATTAAAAACGCTGCAGCATTTCTATAGCACGTGTCCCACATCCTTCCTGTGGGTGGCGTGCTGTGCTGTACAGAGCCTGCAAATCTGCCAAAACATTGCTTGGCCCACAATGGGGAATAGAGGATATAATGCTGGATCTCTCTAAATGGATTATCTGACAGCGCAGCTCTGCGTGCAGTGGACACAAATTGGTCCAAATGAGCTGCTCTGGGATGACCTGCAGCCAGTTAATAGGTGGAACAGCCTCAACTTGTACATCTGTGGTAACCAGGCAGAGTAATTACATCCGTCACCGTGCCATGGGACCTCCTGGCAAATGCTCCTCTGAAGATGGGTGGCACAATTCAATATTGCAATTCAATTCAATCATGATATGAATACAACAGTTCTGCTGTTTACTCGGTGCTTCCTATCCTTGGCATTATTGCTTCGCAATCGATCGCTACTTTGTCTCCTGAAGAGCAACTTGTATGGGGTGATGAAGCCCAGGACTTCACGTGAAGCATTCAAGGTAACACCGAAGATGTGCGAAATCTCGATCTCTGTAAAGGTCATTCTCTGCTTGGCAATTCGTCTGTCTGTCCTTTACGCTCAGCTTTGTTTCTGAAGCCATGGCTTAAAATTCGGTACAGCGGTACTGCTCATCCTAAGTGCGTTTTTTTTGTTCAATAAAACTCCAAAATGGCCACTTAGTATCTTGCAAATGCATTATTACTTTGATCTTTGAAATAAAGCGTGGAAATGTGCATGAAGCTGGGTCACAGTTAAGCTGAATGAATGGCATGATCATATATGATGACAAATGAGATGGTTCAGCTACTAAAAGCAAAAAAGTGAAAATGTAAAAACTACACGTCAGACATACGACGCTGGAATATTTGCCACGTTAAACGTAATAAAGTTTGGTAATATGTATATTTAATTTTTATTTTTTTCCTTTCCACTGTACTATGACTGGTGGACAATATGACGCATCACTCTCTGCATTGTCCACATATTCAACAGCAATATTTATATACTAACAGCTACTGTACCACTTTAAGGGTAAAACAATTTAGTGATACATATTCCGCCATTACGTTTTACCTTTCTCCTTGTCCACTTTCCGACGTGAACAACGCCAGGTAACTCATCTAGTGTGATCATAAAATAGATATGAATGTTAGTTGTGAATAATACACTTAAAGGCAGCAATGATCAAGGGTCTTCAACAAACCAAAATGCATAACGTTAAAAAAACAAACTTGCTAAAAAGTCTGTTGAGGGTGAAACACTGCTGTGCAGTGGTGAAGAAAACCAAGAAGAAAAAAAGACTCATTATTCTATCTTTGCAACACAATCCTCTTACAGAACAAAGACATATTGACGAGGCTTATTACAGTGCCAACAGCATTACTGAACTCACGCAAGTCTTTGAGACTTTTCTGCCAGTGGGGGGGGGGCAGAAAAGGGAGAGCAAGCCGCTGTGGTACACCTCTGGCAGCTGCAGCCCCGTTTATTCAGCGGTGGTCCTGTCCTCCCTTTTAAGCGCAGAGAGTCTCTGTCGGAGAGTTTCTGTAGTGCAGGGGTCACACCGACGTGGCAGCCTGGCATCGCTGCGTCTCTGCTGGTCACCGTGGCACAGGGCCAAGAATGGCCATTGCCATTCCAAGGGGCTCTCTGAGCATCTGCTCTCATACAAGCGTACAGGGTCCAAGCACCTACCACCATCACAATGACCTTCATCTAGCCTTCCCTGAACTCCAGCTATTTTTTTATTTCTGGATATGATGGGCTACATACAATAAATACCTTACATGAGCCTCAGACCCCCAAGGGACAGAGGCTGCGAGTTGAGTAAATAATGAGACCACTATCTCCATGCTTGTACGCTGTCGTTGACAAGTGTTTTCCCTCACACACACTGTACTGTTCTTCTCGCCCATGCCATAATGTCGCTGGTTTCCCCACACTTAAATAAACCACTTGGGTTTTTTTTGCTAAGATTGCACATAACCACAAGTCCAGTAAAATGATAATAGTTCTTAATGGTGGTGTATAAAAGCTAGCTTGAACAGTGTGGGGTACAAATGTCAAAAACTTATTATATTCAAAGCTGTTTCATACCATAAAACCAAAGAACATCTGAGGGGTGACACAGAAAAATATCAGGCAAAAAAAATTGAGGCTTTAGGCATGTGCCTTTCTCACTGTAAATGTTTTGTCCAGTGAGAAACAAAGACATGGATTTGAGAAATGCATTCTGTAAGGCTGTAGACACCCAGACTGGTCTAAGAGAACACAGCTGTGGTGTCATCTTGTGGGATCACTAAAGTCCCAGCAGCAGGAGTGTCATGGTTTCCCATCCCTGATTCAGAGAGGACGCTGTACATGGTGACATTTTAGGATTGAAGTGCACAACTTTGCGTAGCTGAGCATCTGGCCTGTCCTTGTGCTCCTTGCTACCAGGCAACCGAATGATCCGTCACCTTTGAGGAAGATGCAGGAGACGCTCGCAAGGACACAGTCTCTGGGCTCTGCAGTTCCAGGATGACAGACCGGGTGACAAAACCCATGGCTCTCTCTATGACGGGAATTCTGGGAGCTCAACGGCAGCACAGCATCAACGGGCCCGACGTTACGTTTAACCTAACTTCGCGCTTACAGACGGACCAGACGCCTCACTGCGAGCACCTCTCTGCGTGAAACATCATCAACTTCCCATTATATAAAATCAGCCCAAAGCAGTAACACGGCACAACTGTCAAATCACATGACAATTTGCCGTTCAACAGAAAGCCCTATTAAAAGGAAACACTTCTTTGATTTTTTTGTAATTTTTTTTTCCTTTTTATGCTTTTTATGCAAACACTGTGAGAAAATGAAATACTGCATGTGGTAACCGGGCACATTTTTAAGAACAACACAAATCCTAACCTTTAGGAAATTGCTGTGAAGTAACCTCGGTATTCATTTGGATTCAGCATCGCGGCCGCTCGGGATGACAAAATGTCACCTTTCGGAAACAGTCCAGAATTCGATAGACAACGGACTGGAAAAGTGACAAGAGAGGTTTCTAAGACAGCAATAACTTCTTGGAGAACCCATGCAGATGACAGCTGATGATGTGTATCTTACAACCATAAATTGTGGCGCTCAAAGCTCACGCGAGGCTACTGTGTATCTCCAGCATCTCAGCACAGCTCCACCGACTACTGTTTAGTGCATTTTTGGTCCCGCCAATACCTGACAAGACCTTAAGCTCACGCTAACTTGAGCATCCACAGGACAACGAAGACGTAGGTAGCATCCGTCCATCCATCCATCCATCCATCCATCATCCAAAACCTCGTGTTCTGGTCAGGGCAACGGTGGTCCAAAGCCTATGTTAAGGTCACTGGGCGTCAGGCTAGGAAAGCACAGCCTGCGTGGGATGCCGATCCACAAGCACACCGGGCAGATATACCGTGTCCGGTTCACCTGAAAACAGGTGTCTTCGGACTGTAGGAGGAACCCAGAACACACGAGTGCCAATGACAAATAAAACATTCAAACTTTGTCGTCGTCAGCAGCAGCAGCAGCAGCAGCAGCAGACTCAACGACGTCGCATGGAGGGAGGAAACCTCACGTCCCGAACAGATAGCGACTAACGTTTACCTGCGCGCAGCTCACTTGCACACCTTGACGTGCCAGGGCAGCGCCTGCGCTCATAAAGCGCGCAGGGCGAAACTTACCTGAGGCGGCGGACCTGTTTGCTGAGGCGACCGCGGGCTGCTGGATCAGGACGACCGCGCACAAAGTTAGGAATCCGGCGGCGGCTGCGGCTGCTGCGGCGGCGGCGGCGGCTGCGCGCGCTCCGCCGGCCTCGCGCATGTCGTGCGTGCGTGCGAGCAGCGCGTGGGGGAAGCGGGCTGGACGACGGCGGCGCGCGCCCTCACGGCTCACTCACAGCCGGCCGGAAGCGCCGCGCGGGCACACGCTTGCCCCGCTGTGGTGTCGCGCGGCTGCCGAGCGACGCGCTCATGTTCGCCGCCCAAGCCAATTTCAATATAACGGCGTGCGAGAGAGAGAGAGAGAGAGAGAGAGAGAGAGAGAGAGAGACCGCGGGAGGCGGGGGGTGATCGCGCATCGCCGAATTCGCCTCTTTATCAAAACCCCCTGCAGCTGCTCCGAGCTCATTTGTTCAGCTGCAGGAACGTACCTTACTGTACTATACTAAACTGCACAACACTGTACCATATTGCACCGGAACACACTATACTTTACCACGCTGTACTGTGCCATACCGTACCATCCTGCACTGCACTTTGCCGTACTACACTATGCTGCATGTACTTTGCCTCTCGGATGCTCAGGGGACCCAGCCCAGGGTTGCCTTGGAAACGGCTTCCCACTCGTTCACCGGGGATACAGGTCACATCACCTCCTCTGGGTAGGTGGGTGGGGGGGGTGTGCAGCGTCCAGAATACCAAGGCACCACCTGTAACTGCAACACAGCACAGAGAGGATAAAAAAAAGAACAGAAGGGGGGCTAGAGAGATGGAACCTCGACCGAACAAACAGGTCAGTGGGCTGCAGAGATTTACAGATTTTCTGCGCACCTTTTACACACGAGGTCCCCGAGGAGGGGCTGCGAAGAGCTACGCAGCACGGGCACCTTCTGAACCTCCTCCGCTCTTCCGCTCACACAGCTCTTCAGAAAAGAGATGGTTTTGAAACTTGAAGAAGCTCCACTTCTGGATTTGTATTCTCCTGTCCAAGCTGCTTTTCTCCACCAGGTAGGGCTTATCGTCTGCTCCGAGCCAACAGGCCACTTTCCTCCTCGAAGGTCCGTGCCCGTTTGTGCCTTTTGCGCCTCGGATTTAAAGACAACGAAACCTGCAGATTCATCCTTCATCGCCTCACCTGGTGACCTTTCACCGCAAAGACGCCTTGGTGTGTCGCACTGCAAACACCTCCCACTTTGAAACGGTTGCTGCAACACCTTGATTCCAAATGAATGCCGGTGTATCCCTGAATAATACGGTTATCACTGATATATCAAGCATTTTATTAAATTCATTTTATAGTTCTACAGTGAAATATGTAGAGGAGTTACAGAAGCGGTTGTGAAGCTCACTGTGGGACCGAAGCAAATGGGCAGAACTTCCCTCAGAAACAGTGTGGGCTGCTCTCTACTTATTCATAATTTCTTACTTTTATTTTATTCACTATATTCATCAGAAGTGCAACAAACTTCTCTGATTTTATCCAGAAAAGTCCTGGAATCTCACATTGGACAGAGCGAGACATTGAAACCCTTCCACGCCGTGACTTAAAGGTACGTTTCTGACAATTTCTCAGTTTGCTTACAAAGCTAAAAAGACGCCAAATTCGGGTGCGAGCAGCAAGAGCGGCGGCTGATGTAAAAGTAAAAGAGGAAAAAGAGCTGCGCGTCGAACAGCCGTGTGGGATTTTTGCTTGATCGTCGTGGAAATTTCTGCATCATTTCTTCCTGATTTTGCTCTGCAGTTTGGCAGCTTTGGTTTGGGTCCGACCACCAACTCCCCCATATTTGTAGATGTTTAGTTTGTGGGGAAGCACAGGTGTGGTAGACCCCACACCGCTTTTCTTTAATGTGCGGTTTTGGTTGTTTATTACTTTCATGTCTGAGGGCTGGGAACCCATTTCTGCTTTCTCGGAGAGGCTGATTGTTTAGAGATTCTTGAAAATTTGTTTTTGAGGTACGGGGTGGAGAAATAAATCTTCAAATAAAAACGCCCACCTTTGTTGCCCGCCTGCTCGCTCCCTGAACCCTGAATGCCCCTGCGTGCCACAGACAGCGTTTATGGTAAAATTAAAAACAGCAACTACTGTGATGAGAGTTTCTTATGGGGTTGAATTGCTTTAGTCATTTTATTAATTTTATTAACTAGAAGAATTTTGACACAGGTCATGCACACTGGTCTTGTTCAACACAGCCATAAAGGCAAAGATTAGTGCAGCAGAAAAAAAGTGCTTCGGCGCAAACTGTCCCGCTGAGGTCTGTGTTACCGGGACACCAGCTGATCAGGGGTGACAACAGCTGGGGACTGGTGACAAAGTGCTGGTCACCAGCAACAGCCACTGGTCACTGTTGACAATAGCTGGTCACTTGTACAACTGCTGATCAAAAACAGCTGCTCGGTGGTGACAACCCCTGGTCACCATTTCCATGCCCTATAGGTCGGAGCTCAGCCTCCACTCAGTCTGAAAGGAGGATTTTGTTCAACGTGAAAAAAGTTCAAAATATCCATATTTAAAGGTTAAATAAAATCTTAGCCATGACACCGAATGCCCTTTCAATATTTCACTGCAACATGACAGTAAATAATCTGCCCTGCACCGCAGGGTGGATTGCAGTTTTCTTCCCATGCAAATGGAAAACAAAAACAGCAAAGCGACGCTGAAAAATGTTCCACTAAACTGGTTTTCATCAAAAACAACACAATCCTGCGCCACAACAAAAGGATCCGCTTAAGTCACAAATTGCTATCGTGTCACCAAATGACACGGAATATTCTGCTATTATGACGCACCGCAAGACTTAAAAAAAAAAAAATCAAAGGTATTAACACAGAAGTTCTGGGTGCTGCGACATCTGTGTGACGCACTGCATTTTTTTTTCTCCTGGATGGAACGGAAAACAACGTGGAGCAGCATACTGAGATTTTAGCGCCGCTACAAAAAGGGTTAAACTTCAAAAGCAAAATCACTTCTTGAAAAGGAAAATGGAGAAGGTAGAAATTGGGGGGAAGTCAGAAGCAGTGTGTTGTGCTGTTTTGCTGTGTGTGTGTGTGTGTGCGTGTGTGTGTGTGTGTGTGTGTGTCTTTGTTTAGTGGGCTTAAGACATGAGTCAGGGGAGGGACAGAGTGGATGTAAGAAACAAGGTCAGACCCTTGGAGGAAGAAGGACGCCGGCGTGGCTGTAATGGGGCTCGATTGACACCTGCAGTCAAACCCGTGTCTCCTCATATGCATGTGGGCATCTGGATGTTGGCAAGTTGGCACAGATGCCAGGCTGCCCATCTCCACTCCACACTGAGTCCCAGCATCCCCCCCACACATGGCTTAGGCAGCAGGAGGTCTGCGGCCTGCAAACTGGAGGTGGCCTCTTCCAGTCACGTCTGCTGAAAAATGAGTGGATGCCATAACGGAGAGAAGGTGTCACGGGTTCGGTTAGTCGCCTTCATGGAGGAGACTCTTGCTTCTGCCCTGCTTGCCTTCTGTGTCAGCAGCGCCACAATCGGTGACCACAGATGAATGCAAAAATAAAGCAATGAAAGAACAAGAGAGCCAGGATCAGGAAAAATTTCATTGCCTCGGGGTCAGAACTGAATGTTTTCGAGGGCACAAATTCATTTTCTCCTCATTTTGCCTGGTTTGATGGACTGATGACTGACATCCAGGGGTTGATTCACAGTATACAGCCCTACGGCTCCATGACTCTGCCCCATTGTAGTCCCGACCAGGATACAGCAGTAGCTGATAACGGATTTATAAAGAACTAAAAACAGGAATATTCTGATATTTTACACCAGGGCTTCCAGAGTGACACCTCCACATCAAAAATGTGGAATCGTATGAGCTGAATATTCAAAAAAAAAAAAAGAAAAAAGTAGCAAGCCAAAAAGTACGAGAAATGTAGTTTTTTATGGTTGAGGAAATTTGCAAAAATTAAACAAATAGATGCTGTAACACTGAGCATGGGGCAGCTTTTTACTTAGATTTACTGAAACACTGAAGCCTTGTGGGTAAATTTGCTGACAGTTTTTTTTTTTTACAGAAAGATTCAATATTTTTCACCTCGGTTTTGAAGGCTTCTAAAATAACTAAATAAAAACTTTTCTCCTTCGCTTAAAAAACTGCAAGTAATTTTTGGAAATGTTTATACTAAAAGTTTGCCAGAAAACGATGCAACAGAGGCTCTCCAGAAGGTACAGCAGGTGTTTACTGTGCAGTCTATGGGTAGAGCATCCCTGGACCGGAGTGAACATTTTAAAGCCTTTTGTGTGCACTTTTTTCACATTTCCAAATGCTGCTATTAAATGCTATGAGATGATATCGTGAGTGATGCGCGCACAATAGTGAAGGAAGTGCACTGTAATTTTCAGAGGAGTGAAAAGCAGGTAAAATAGGCAAAAGAAAAATGGGCCCATTCGGCGAGGTTTGAATTTATCTAATTTGCCAGATGTGTACGGCATAGAGCAGAGCAGCTCGGGGTGTTTCACTCCAGTCCTACGGCCAGATGTTTTGATTATACAATAAACCTTCACTGCGAGCAACAGCAAATGTTTGACAGGAGTAAAATCCATTGCTCAACAATGAGTCAGGCGAATCAGGGTGCTGCACGCCAGCCTCCAGACCCGCTGTGTCGATCCTCCGCAGCCCCAATTACCTAAATTTGGCTAAATTTGGCACTTTGCTGCGGTTGATCATAATGCCGGCAAACAGCGATCGAGCAAAGCGTCCTGATGAAGATGCGAGTCTCCACATCATTCGAGGATGGATGTCTGCCTCCCCGAGCTGCTCCGAGTTGCAGGGTTGTTTTGCTTATGCATATTTTTATGCGATAATAAAGTACATCAAAATGAGACGCGCGGATTGAAGAGCTCATGCGGTCGATTTGAACCGACACAGTCGAATCACCTGAGGGCAATTCCCACGTGTTGTTTTTTTTTACCATGGAAACAGAGCCGCGGCACAGAACCGCCACGGAAAAGATGAGTTTACGCTCGTGAAATAGACTTGTAAAAATATACAGTAGTTGCAGCATTTGGAACAATGAGTGGCCCTTAAATATAGCTGGGGTAATAATTTCATCGCATTACACCGCAATGGTTGTAGCCCCCCGTGGGTTTGGAGTCTGAGGGCGGCGACATGTCCGACTGTTTCGGTAAAACCACCGTCAGACCCTCACGAAGGCCTTCGCAGTTCATTACAACGGACGTAAGACTGACATACGAGTCCTGAGCAAACATGAACCTCTTGGCCTTTTTTCGTAATTCACGAATTTATCACTAAGCCCACTAGCCAGGCTGTGCCATCACCTCGGATGTCACTTCTGCTGTCACGGAGGGTTTGTACAGTACAACAGAGTAGGCTGGACCGGAAGCATTAGAAAGTTGTTTGTTTTTCTAAAAATGCGGGTACTGTGATGGAACCGAGTGCCGATCGAGGAACTAGTAGCACAGTCAAGTTCCCCTGCATCACAGGGTAGTAAAGGGTAACCGGGTTCATCCGAGCAGGGTAAAGTACCACCCGGTAATGTAACACAGGCGCCGTCCTTAGGGCCAGAATGAATAAAATCAGATTCCGAGCGCGCAAGAGGTTAAGGACGTCTGCGTAGCCCCTCTGGTGGCCAGCGCTGGAACTGCATCAAAGTGCGCCCAAATTTTGACAGTTGTTTTTTTTTTGTTTTTTTTTTTTTTTTAAGAGTCGTCAAGTCGGGCTTTCATTTATTTCCGCATCCGCGTTCCAAAATCGCTTTCGCGACGCCCTTTCCCCTTCGTTCTGGCCCAGGTTTCGCGGCGCGCTGCCGTTTCTACGGGATTCTCGCCGAGTTCCCGTCCGCTTCTTCCCGAACGGCCCCGCGATGGGTGCGCGCTCGTCACGTGACCGCCCGCCCCCCCGTCGATTGTCATGGAGATGAGACGAAAACACGCTTTGTTTTGGTTCAACTGCGGACGAAACCATGGGCTCGTTCTAGCGGGGGGTGTGCGCCTGACACACTATTCTACAAACTAAACAAAAGAGAACAAAAAGTCCAACCGTGCACGTATAAGGCTCCAACAAAGGGCGATAATAATTTCAAGCGTGCGGCTTATCGATTTTTTTTTGTTGCAGTTTTAGACACGTTTAAATATGCAGACAGCCAACTCACCCTTTACGTAATAGTCTCGTCGGTTGAGCGATTTGAAACGCCTGTACGGGCTGGAGCGTCGGTGTGTCAAACGCGGACAAACGCCGAGTTATTTTTTAAAAATTTGTCTGCATTTTTTGACTCACGTTTTTCGCAGGATCCGAGTTCCCTGCACTCAGCAGGTAAGATGCTTGCGCTACAAGTGTAGAAAAGTGGTTCGGATGTTTTTGTTCTGCGAACGCATCAAAATAAATTCGCATCAGCTGAAATGTTTCCCTGCATTTTGCTGGTCAATAACGCTAGTGGGAAAATGTTAATAGTCACACATTTAAAAAAGTGTTAATTTAATAATAATAACTGTAATAAATTTTTTAAAAATGTAGGACCTCACTTTTTCATTAACTTGAACCCAGCAAAAAGTAAATCTACTTTAAAATGTTTAAAAATAAAAATACCTTTTCTCCACAAATTCTTACTTTATAATTTTTACTTAATTCTTACACCTGCTGTTTTGAATATCTTGTTACTGATTGGACTCAAACACTGGACACAAGGTGTAAACACCGTGGAAGAGAGGGTAACAGTCAGGGCCACACGGTTACTGCTGTGTTGGATGTGCAGATACCTGCTGGCCCGGTTATGGTGCTTAAATGCAGGTCGATGGCAGTGTGCTGCGGACAGTGATTTTTACACCGTAGATAAGTGAACAAATTTTAACTTTGTGCTTGACTGTGTGTGAGTTACAGCAGTTTTTGTGTCCTTGTGTGGTTTGTGTAGTTACTGCAGTAAAAGATGCCCAACCTTAACAAGGCAGAGGGGACAGACGGCGACACGGCAGACCTGCCTAGCCTCCAAGCTCCTGACTGTCACACAGGTGACCGGTTTCGTGCTCCAGCAGCAACCCCCACACACAGTGGCACATCTTACTGTGATCCACATCACTTTTTCTGTACCTGCTCAACTGAACTACCTAGCTGTGCTCCTAAATAGTAGAAAGCAGGAATGTGAGCACAAAGAATGGTACTAAAAATATGGCCACGAGTTGGACCTCTTCTGTTTAGTTCCTCTGGGCGAAACATCCATGTTGTGGACAGTTTTGTCCTTATTCGAGTGTGTGTTTGTGCATGTACCTACAGGGAGCGCCTCCACGCAGCCCACTCTCTTGGATGTTCTGGAAGCAGAGCGCTCCATGACCAACCTCACCCTGGCGCACGAGATAGTTGTCAACCGGGACTTCCGCCTCAGGCAGAACAACGCTGCCAAGGACAGGCATGTGAACACAAATTCAGATTTCAACCTTTGTCTAAAACACAAACTTCATTCTGTTAAGTTTATGGCAACAAGTGGGAATCGCATGTATGTCACATATACATTACACGTATATCAAATAATTGTATAATCACATCTATGACCCGTACATTTCTAACAATTGGAGAATATTAAAGATGTATTTTCTTTCTTAAAGCTTGGAGGGGAGGGTGAAGGAGGTGGTTCATCAGGCTTTCTGGGACAGTCTGCGTGCCCAGCTGTCCCTCAGTCCTCCAGATTATACCCATGCAATTACTCTGCTTCAGGAAGTGAAGGATGTACGTAACTAATTCCACCATTAGTCTACCCAACTTGGCCTACTGTTTGCTCATGGTGTTCTTAGTCCCTCTTCCACTCCTTTCCTGTCAGACCATGCTATCCTTACTCCTGCCGGCCCACACACGGCTGCGCGCTGAGCTGGAGGAAGCCCTGGATGTGGCGCTGATCCGCCAGCAGGCAGAACATGGTGCCCTTGACCTGCAGCGCCTGGGCGGTTATGTGGTCAGAACCATGGCCTCCCTCTGCGCGCCGGCACGCGATCCTGAGATCCACAAACTGCGGGGCCTTTCTGACCCGGTGGACTTGCTCAGGTGAGGGGCATGGAGGATGGTAACCATGAACAGCCTTGGCCAAATGTAGCTTTTCTCAATATACTTCATATTAACCTTAGTTTGTATTGATTTGCGTACATTTACAGTACAAGCCTTGCTCTAGGGTACTACAGCAGGTGGTGGGGTTGGAGCCTGAAAAAAAGCAGCAGCCAAGATCACTCCTCCTCCTGCTGCTCCCCTGACACCAGCTATATGTTTTTATGATGTTTTTTTTATCATTTTACTACAGTGTAAATGTGTGGGAAGAAGCGCACAATAAAATGTCATTTGCAACTGAGCTCACCTGCTCTTTTCCCTCATTCCCTGGGGCCAGAGAGATCCTCCGTGTTCTGGGCCTGATGAAGATGGACATGGTCAACTTCACCGTGCAGAGTCTGAGGCCTCACCTCCTCCAACAAGCTGTCCAGTACGAACGGGCCAAATTCCAGGCCATCCTTGAGAAGTTGCCTTGTAAGTCACACACCGGTGGGCTCATCATTAAATCTTCTCATTTCTGCACGGACAGTGAACCAACCTTGTGTTGAAACAGGCAGTATCATACCATCAAGTCCTATAGGAAATAATACATGATTGGTCCATTTATTTTCAGCTTTGTTTTAATAATTTTGAAAATGTGCCTTTTCCCAGCTTCTTTGGACAACACCACTGCCTGGCTGCAGGGGGCAGTACAGCAGCTTGCAACTCGCCATATTCAGAGCGGATCCGAGACAGAAAGCCCAGTGCAGGGCGTGTCCCCTCCTGAAGAAAGCTGTCCTCCCCACCAGCCGGCCCCCGTGAGCCCCTGTGCAGCCCTGAACTTGGCCTACATCTGCCTGCTGAGCTGGGAGCCCAACAGCGAGCGGTACCCCGAGGTACAATGGCACGGGGCAACGTACAGCCAGCCCTCTGTTTACCTTCTTATACCACCCAACCTGCTGCTTGAAATTCTCATTAATAACATCTTGGTAACCAAACACAAACTTGTTTAAATGTATCATAATATTTAATGGACCCCATGGCATCACTGCACACAACCTATCCCTGTCAGTCTCTCCACCACAAACTCTGTACCTGCATCATGGAAGCGACCCTCTTTTCTTCAACAATGGGGTGTAATTCAAACTGTCTTCTATGTCCTCCTCCAGACCGTCCAGATGGACCGGCTCCGTATAGAATTTCTGGGCCAGACGTTGAAGCACCTGGTGCTGGAGGCTTCGGTGCTGCTGGTGACTAGCACTCAGTGCGGGGGGGCTGTGTTCTCAGCTGAGGGGTTTGTAGATAAACTGAAGCAGACTGTCACTACCTTGCTGAAGGGATGTCACAACAGGTAAGGAGAGGTGCTGACCGCTGGCTGCCATGTAGCCGCCAGTCACAGGTAACGTAAAACGGATAAACGTGGTTACCGTCTGGGAAATGGAGAGAAGAACATCTGAACATCTGGTTTAAACAGTCTAGCAATGTGCTTAATGGTTGTTACCTGTAGGGGGCATTGCTAGGTCTAGGGTGCGGTAGTTAGTGGCAGGCAGTGTAGGGTTCCAATCCCACCTCCTGCTATAGTACCCTTGAGCATGGTGGTTTACCTTGATTTGCTCCAGTAGAAGCTACTAAGGGGAACAAAATAAGTGGCTGAATTTCGTAGCCAGTGTAGATGTGGTGCATCTCAGCACCCCAAACATATGGAGTTGGTCACCTTGAATGTATCAGCCTTCTGCTAACTATGATTGATGGTCTTCTCTGGTATACCTAGTGATTTTGACCTGCAGGGGGCGCTGCTGGGTCTAGGGGAGCAGGTGCACAAGACTGTGGACGACACCTTGAGCACCCAGGGAGGGGGAGCCTTGTCTGTGGAGCAACAGACTGTGCTGAAAGGACAGATTGCTGCCCTGGTTGAGGATCGCAACCACATCCGTGCCCTCATAGGTGAGTCAGCCACTGCGCAGGTAAAACCTCACCTGTTGAGCAAATTAAACATTAATATATAAGCAGGAATTGCCCACCTCATTCAGATGTGATTGATTGTTGTATTGTTCCACATTGTTAAATGGTACAAACCTATCAGAAAAAAGGTTTCGCAGTCATTGGCTGGCAAGTGAACTAAATTTTCATGCCATCCCAAAAACTGAAGTATAGATTAATTCTACAGAATTAGAATAAATAAATATATATAATTAGATAGAAATCTATATTTTGAGTAATGTGTGCCAGCAAATAAGGCAGTTCCAAAGTGACAGTCATGTGTGCATCTAACACCTGGTTGTTACACGTTGGCATAATCTGAGTGTATTTTTGGAAAAAGCATTTATTAACATGATAAATGTAAAAATGTACTATTGTTGTGGGAATATGATAAGTCAGTTACCTGTTTCTTTATTCCACACACACACACACACACACACAGGGGTTCGAGTCCGGAGTTACCTGCAGGCCTTGCTGGGACAGTCTGTGGCCCAGAGAGGCACCCCGGTGCCCCCAGCATTGGCGCTGGTGGCGAAGGAGTTGGCTGAGCTGGGAACTGCCTTTGTGCGAATTGTGCACTTTAACCGCCAGGTGTTTGGTCCGTATTACTCGGCTATCCTGAAAAAGCTGATCCCGCAGAAGGACCCAGAGATCAGGATGGACTCCCGCTAGAATCCCCTGCTCCCCCCTTGAGGACCAGCATAAGCTAGAAAAGTCAGAGTCCCAGTTGGGAAGCTTTAAAGCATTTTTCTACAAACGCATTTGTATGGGGGGCACAGGTGTAATTTGAGGAAGAAGCGGGTTTCTAATGAACTACTTGTATAGCATTAGCATTATTTTAAATGAAAAAATGGTTAAATGCAATTTTTCAGCCCCATTATGCTAAATTATCATCTGGTTGTATGTTTTATATTTCAATAACTGGTATATTCGACTATGTCGGCACCTAGCGAGGTATTTTAGATTCTGAAAGGCGCTTCTGCATCACTTCCCTTTGCCCATAAAAGAGTAAGCGAATGAAGCACTTATAAACTAAGGAAAAGTTTCATTTGCATTTTTTTCTAATAAATAGCATATTATACAGGCTGTAAATAAAGCAGTCTTAAGTACTTCACTCCTGCTTGTTTTGCCAGCTAACTGATGGATTTTTTTTTTTTTTTTATGTTGGAACTTCAGAAATGTATTAACTCTTATTTGGCCAAATTATGTCTCTTTATGGATGATTCTGTGAACTGTATATATGCTTTAATATCAAGAAATAATTTTATATATGAAGCACTTTTTAAAAGCTGTTACACATTTAAACACCAAAGATGATATTGAAATAATGCATAATTAAATATGTATTTTTACAAACAAATGTATTGCTTTACCGGCTGTAAATGTAAATTTCATGCTTGTGCCTAAATTTTAAAAAAGGCTCGTTCTCAAAAAACCTTAAGCATGCAAAAAAAAAAGCACAGAGTGTGTTACGGACGGCTTAGTTTGAATGACTATAAGACTTTGAAACTAAAAGTTTATTAAAATGAGGTCATCCAGTTCCAAAATGGAAAAATCCCCAAGAACTCACAGATGTACAAATATTACATAAATCACAGCTTGTAGCCTGAGGCTGGTTGTGCAGCGTTTTTGGCCGGAATGGATGGGCTGTTTGAGCAATGAATGTTCCTAGGCTCACCCATCCCTTCACAGTATCATTCAAATTCATTTTATCAGACCCTGTCCATCGGTCTTTGGTTCCAGTGGTCCACTTACCATCAAACCGGCCTGGTTTCCCCTTAATCCGGGTGGTTGGGTGTCCAAACCGGTGTAACTGTTCTTCTCACTCTTGTGGTGAAGCGGACGTAGCAACAGGAGTCACATGTAACAGTAGTGGCATTCCGTGTGTGTGTTACAGAAATTGACATTTTTCACTAAAATTCCCCTATATATTTTTTTTGCGCAACAGAATATTCGCCAACTTCGTAATCGGCCCCTGTAAACACTTTAAACCGAGGTTGCGCTTGTGTAGGCGAGGTGTGTTTTGTTGAAGCTCAGTATCAAATAAGGAAAAAGTATTGCCCAAGAAGAGATTTTATTAATAAAACAAGAAAGATGCGTCAGTTACCTTTTCAGTTAATTTTAACAATTTTGAAAAATAAAAAGATCGGAAGGCTAAAGGATATGTACAATCGTTATAGTGTAGTAAGGTTCTCCTGAGTTCTTCCTCTCAGTTTGATCTCATTCCTCAACCAAGAGAGAGCAGAGAAAGGTACCAGCTCTTTCATTGTCAGAACAAACACAAGTTTTTTAACTGTGACATAATATGAAAATACATAAATACATACACACATAGGTTTATGGAAGCAAAATCATTCAAGTATGAATCGCGCACCACCGCCGCATGACCCTTTGCTGTCGTTGTCATTTTTAACATTGCAGATTAATTCCTGTACATAAATCACCATCGTAATGACAGAAAGTGCATACGCAATAACAGTAAGACGAAACTTAAAAGGTAAAACGCAAGGTGCTCGGGTTTATTGAACGAGAGCGGAGTACCACAGACACAGTTGCTGAGCAGCCTGAAATGCCAGTGTTTGCTTACAGGGTGATTTCATTATCATCTCAGATGCTGAGTCTATAGTTTCTGCTTTCACTGCCGCTTAAGGCATCACAGTTTAATGCGTAAATATCAAGTTTAAATAGTAATGTCGAAACGAGCTGCTTTCTACCTGCTCTTTCTGTTAAAGTAGGGTGTTCAAAAATGTGTGTTTCGGACTGGCGCGTTTCCCAAGTGTCCCCTTACACTCTGATTTGCAAAAATGATCAATAAAAATCAGCAGCTAAGGCAAAAAAGATTTGTCACAGTATAGTCTAAATTTTCGGAATTTTATTTAAAATGTACATAATTGTAAGAAAAAAAAAAACACTTTGTTACTTCTTTAGTGGTTTTTACCTCTTTAAGTGCTTAGAGGAATTTTACCAAACACTCACAAAGCACATGAACTTTTATCTCCTTCAGGCCTCTGCTGGTAGAAGAAGAAAAATTCCACAAGGTTAATTCATTAGCAGAGAACGGCTGTGGTCGATTGATAAACGCTGGAACGAATTTTCGACTCCTGTTGCTATTTTACACGTTATTAACAGCTATGTCGGCTAACAGAGCGTAATTTTAAAGACAAATCCGTGCAATGCCGGCATTTAGCGGCATGTCTACGTTCTACAGATTTATTACTAAGCATGTAAGTATTTCATCCCCTCCACGCACAGCTGGTTTATGGGATTGCTTACACAAACCCTTTACGTGGGATGATGGCCTAATCTCTAATTTCCAAACATAGAGCGATTGCAATTTTGAGGTTCACAAGAGTTGTAAACGTCCTCACGGACTTTTCTCACCCAGCATCTGCTGTTTCTTAGCGATGTTCAGCTAAGCACATCTCACAAAGGGATCAAACTGGGAAAAATGATGACGTGGGGAACGTAACATGAGCCACTTTGCGGGAAGACCAGTGCATTAGTCGTTTCAGACATATTAATGGCTTTTGTGGTATTTTTGACAGAGCTTCTTCCCCTTTACTGACTTCTTTACACCATGGAGTTCGAAAGTGCATGATTTGAAAAAGTAAATAAATTAGAAATTAAAAGACAAACGGGCTCACAAGCACTAACCCAGACTGCGTATTTAGTTAATAAAAATCTAGTGTTGCTTATGTACATCAGCAAACATTTCAGTGTGTGGGAATGGAAGTGGATGTGACCACACTGTGGAAGCACAGCTTGCTGAGGTTGAGGGAACAAAGTTGGTTTTGCTTCAGCTACCGAGGGCATCTGATCTGGCTTCTCCATTATAGCTGGTTACCTGCCATTATGGGTAAGAGCTTAGTTCTTCTTGGCACGGTTTCCTCACACTGGAGGTTTTCACAAGGGGTGTGGAGCGAAGACTTCCCCTCTCTTTGCTCCGTCATAACGTCTGCCTGAACCTCCCCGCCCCACATTTATCCCATCATCATCCCTCAGAGCCTGGTGTCCGGAAACTTGAACACAGGAGTCAGCTACATGGGAGAAAACATCTGGGTTAAAAAGAGGGGAACATGCAGTGCTAAGCTAGGTTTCCAAACAAGTACATTTGCCTCAGCTCTAAAGAAAAACCTGACCAGAACAACAGCAGAATGAAGACTATGCTAAAATGCTGAAAACAGCATGAAAACATTTTGATGCAAAAATGTGTGCTTTTGTGATAGAACTAAATCATGATGCACTGATGCATGTGATGAAGGAAAAGAAAAGCTGAAGTAACTGCAGGATAAAAAAAGGTTTCTGTGAAATAAGTAAAAACTTGCCTTGCCTCACCTCATTACACATAAATCTTTACAGAAGGGACAACATTGTTCCCTCATCGGCTGCCCTCGTAAGAGGCCAAATCAACAAACTTTACTACATTTCTCTACCTGCAGCAATAAACTTTTTCATAGTCCTTGAAAAAGTGAAGCTTTCATAGAGAACTACAACCAGATACTAGCAGATGCAGTAGGATGCAGAGGACAAAACCCAACAGCATAATGGAAGATAATAAGAATAAAGAAGTAGAACCCAGAGTTCCAAAATGGTCTCCGGTATCTTCAAAGGAGTCGTAAAAGATGAAGAACTTGGATTTCTCTTCGTCGGTAGTAGGTTTGACTTCTGCTGCTTTGTCTTAATATTTTACTTTGTTGAAATATCACTTGGTAGTCAAACACCTTTTCAACATTACCATGAGCTACAATTGCTGCACCAAAAACAACAAAAATGCCCCGACGGTGGCATCGAGGATTGGCTTTGCAAGCTGAAAGGGGTTCAAAATTCATACGATTTGGAGCCGAGCAACAACTATTAGGGGCATAAGCAGGACTTTGCTTAACGCACGGCACTTGTCTTGGTTGCGGAAAATAAGACAAATGGGTCCCATCAAGTCTGCATATTGACAGGATGATGCTTCGAGAGAAGCTGCTCAAGAAGAGGAAGCAGTTCACGTTCCTGTTTTTCAGGTGAAGGAAATAAACGTGAATATAACTTCTATCAGCACTTGGTTTCACCATAGCTCGATTTCGCTGTGCTGGGTTACGGTCTGTGAGCTGCGGTAAGTCAAGAAGAAATGGTCTCTTCAAAATACCCTAACAGAGGTAGTTACCTGACAAGGTAGGAAACACGACAGATGGGGAAACAAACGGCTTCGGACATGAAGGAGAGCGGAAGGAGAGACAGTCGAAGCGCAAAGTGGAAAACAATAATCCCCTTTGACAGGCTGATGTCTGTGCACTTCGAGCGCTCGAAAGAGGACGAGACCGTGCTCCCCCAGGACTCCATTTATACCGGGAGGGCAAAACTGTTTGCATTCAAGGAGGATGGTGACTGGGAAGACCACTGCTTTGGTATCAAAACATTCACAGTACAAGTAAAAAGATTTAATTTTTAAACCAAACAAAAGGCAAACCTAATTCGACTTACTGACCACTGAGTTTACCGCCACAAGTATACCTACTGACTACACTATGAGTCAAGCTTCTCTTCAGCAAAATCACGAGATGTTGACTAGTGTGGTGATGCTAGGCGACTGGTAACTTGTCGTGAGTGGAGAAGTAGAACATTCATAACCTTTTTCTGCAAATGAAACCTCTATAAATGGGAGACACAGTTTTGTAGGAATAAGGCTGCTGTCAGCAAGCCCAGTTAAGTAGCCCTTAGCAAGGGTTTTTATAGTGGCCGCAGCAACAGTAGCCACAGTTGGAATTGATGGTAGAAGGAGGGGGCCGTGGCTCATTTCGCAGGAGCACCAGTTGGGGTGGGGGGCCACTCCTTTGGGAGGCAGAGTCACAGTGAGCGAGTGTGACGGAGGGGGGCGAGGTGGCCAAAGGCTTCAGAAAATGGTGGTCTCGTACTTGGTGCTGATGGTGCGTTTGCTGGAGTCCTGCTGCTCCACCAGCCACGTGGAACTGCCCAAGGACTGCGTTTCCGCCTCCATCTCCACGCGGTCCATCTGCCGGGGGGGGCGAGAGCAGCACATCAGACTTGGGGACAGAGTTTGGGGCTAATTTTTTTTTCTCCTTAACCGGAGTGGATTTCCCACTAGGGGGACTGATCAACCAATCTTCATAAGCAGGACAAGAACCTAATTTCCTGTTCAGCTAACCACTTTAAAGCGGCCCAGGTCAAGACGGTTTCTCTGAGCGGGTCAACTGGTTTCTCTATGGAGAGGTCTTCATCCCGCCAACTGAAAGTGCTTTTTATAACCAAGTGTGAAATATTCTTCTCGGTCAAAAGCAGCATCTTGGTAATCGATGTGTTTTTACATTTATGTAGAGGTTGAGTTATGTGCTGAAAAGTAGAATTGATTTCGAGATCAAAATGGTCGGTCATTTCTAACCACACGAGATGTTTTTCACAGGACAGACAAGTGCACAGTCAGCATTTTCCTTAGTGCACTGATCTAATTAAGGCTTCAGAAGACATCACAGTTTTAAGTCTTAGCGAATTTTATAGACTTTGATTTAACCTTTTTGGGGGGATTTCAGTTCAGACTATTAGACTGCAGCATAAATACGTCTGAGCAAGAGCACTTCAGCCACAGTGATAAGGTGCTTTTGCTCAGCCACTGACCTCAACCGACCATACACTGAACCGAAGATGGCCAAAGTGTCTGGAAAGCGTGCAGACAAGCAGGACGTTACAACGTGTGAGGAAAAGACGGACATACAAGAGACAGAAGAACTGTAGAAGGGCAGCAGACAAAGGCTTGGCGTGATATTGCTGCCCGGAAAGAACATTCCAGCGACAACACTTCAGTGCTACAGCAAACAAGACTGAAGAGACGAAACACACCACAGGACCCTAAAGCGCAAATGCACAGCAATATCCAAAAGGCCGCAAACCAAAGCAAGGGATGAGACGCTACCTATACGGCAGGAATATGCACGCACAAAAAAATCTGAAAAGAAGCTGAAATAAAACCAAAACATACGATGCCAAAAACATTGGTAAACAGAAGGTGAGAGCAGTTATCTGCTGGCTGTGGTTTTACATTCGTTGCAGTACTGGTGCAGATAAAACGGGGAGGCCAAGAGCAACAAAAAATGGCTGGATGATCAGTCATGCAGGAAGCGTGTGAAAAAAGGAGTGGAGGATGGAGACTGAGTTGAGGAGTGACAGACAGATGCAGAAAGGACAAGAAAGGAGTAAGACCTGGACTCCGGGGCTGACAGAGCGCAGCGGGAGGTGAGAAGGATGGTGAGTAGTACAGGTGTGACAGTGACAGCAGCGGCTTTCAAGTGGCAGAGAATCCTGGGAGACACGGAGAGGGTTGGGAAAAATAAGGAGGACAATTTACATTATAAAAAAAGAGAGAATCAGGTAATTTCAGAGTTCAGGTACATTTCCTTCACACTGCTGCTGATGAAGCACATCCATCTCTCCATCCATCCATCCCTGTTCAGTAACAGCTTCTGCAGTAAAGGCTGTAAGATCTGAAGCTGACCTCAGAAGCATGGACTTTCAAGAAGACTATGCATGTGGACATTATTTTAATCTCGAACCAGATTATCAAGATGCGCAAGGTTTTTTGAGAGTCGGATCACTACAAACTACATGAAGGTTCCACCAGGTAACATCAGAGAGGTGTCCCCCTGTGACCCCATACACAGCTCTTTGGAAGCTCTGAGGTTTGTGATGTTACACACAATCTGTTATGTCAGACAAGATGAAAAAGGTCTACTTTTAGTAAAACTCACAAACAAACCTTTAACCCAACTTTGATCTCAAATTACTGTACACTCAACACTATAATCTATTTAAATTTTTTTAAGGAAGAGCTACAATTATAAAAGATCACCATGTTTACAGAAGGCAGAGGAGACGTGCAGACAACACACTGTGAACCCTTACGAGGCCCAAACATGCTGTTTGCAGACATGACAACTGCTCAATCGCTGAAGTTCTTACTGGAATGAAATCAGTACAACTCTCTCTCTCTCTCTATCTCTCTCTCTCTCTCTCTATCTATCTATCTATCTATTTCAATTCATTTAGTGGCCTGAAAAGGAATCTTTTTAGCTTTTCTTTTGACATTCAGCCATCTTGACAGCTGAGCCATAACTGAAAAGCTTAACATATAATGAAGACTAAACAGAAAGCAATGATTTATTTACTGTTCATTTTTTGCTCTTAATTTACCAAAAGAATTGCATTTGTCACTCATATTGCAAGAAGAAAAGAGCATCTGCTCAATACCAGTTGTTAAGCAATAACAGTCGCCACAACAGCAGGTCTAGCAACTTCTTATGATCCTGGTGCAAATAACATTTCTGCCTCTGAGCAGCAGCTGTAGCCCTGTTTTCCACATTTTTAAACATCAGAAAAATTCACCTGACCAAATAGTGACAGTTCATAAAGCGGGTAGTGAAAACATTATTTACTGTATTGTTTATGACAAAGCCAGAGGTCACCGTTTTAAAATGAAAAAGAAAATCGGGTTACAACAGCAGATAGTCTGACACTGGCTTCTGTCAAGATCAGAAAACCGCTACTCACCGCTGCCTTCCGTGTGCTGCCCCGAGGTTTGGGGATCGGCCGGCTGGACCTCGTCTCAATGACATCTGACCCAATGCTTGCTGGATATCCATGCTGATGGGTCCTCTGAGCCTTCAGAGCCAACTGATATGCCACCTCAAATGCCTGTCCCAGAGTCAGGATGATCTCATAGGTCTGGTTCTGTGTTGAGAGAACTCTGGTTAGCTGCTTGTTGAAACAGAGGTTGTGCACAATATAGTATGTTTAAAAGTATGTGGAAATCTGAGCATGACCCCCATATGTGCTGGTTGAACATCCCATCCAAAACCCATGGGCATCAATATGGGGTTGCTGCCACCTTGCTGCGATAATAGCCCCCATTCTTCAGGGAAGGCTTTCCACCAGATTTTGGGAATTTGTACCCATTTAGTCGCAAAAGCATCTGTGAAGTCGGGCGAGAAGGCCTAGCTCACAGTCAGCGTTCGAATTCATCCCAAAGGTGTTCGGTGGGGTTCAGATCAAGGCTCTGTGCAGCCACTCAAGTTATTCGCCACCAATCTGATTAAACCATGCATTTATGGAGTTTGCTTTGTGCATGGTGGGGGCACAGTTATGCTGGAGCAGGAAAGGAGCCGCTTCTTCCCCAAACTGTGGCCACAAAGCTGGAAGCACGTAATTGTCTAGAATGTGTTTGTATGCTGTGTGGTGGCAGTTTAAACATCTGAGACACAGATTATTCAGTGGCTCTCACCACATCGACAGTGCTAAACACATGGGAAAAGTGGTGGCCAGTCTGCAGGTCCTTGGTGATGTAGGCAAAGGTACAAAGGTCGTCTGGGTCTTGGGCTGCGCAGGAGATGTTCCGTATCTCATGCTCTGCAATGAGGTTCTGCAGGAGGTTGGGAGGACAAACTCTGTAAACTCTGTTTTCATCACCGTAGCTCAGTCAAGTGTGAATGTGCACAACTGTGTGAGTTTTGCAACTTAGCTATTTTAAACAGTAGCCACAGCATCTACCCAGTAAATTCAAACAGTATTCAAAAAGTAGAAAGGTCACTGAAGCAAGTCTAACAGCCTTTTACAGTCCTGGTGGAAATAACTTTTCTGCCCCTGAGCAACAACTATAGGTGTCTCATCCTGTTTTCCACATGTCATGAGGAAAATCATCTCGAGTTCAGCTGACCAAATAGCAAATGTTAATAAAAGTGGTCCTGAAAACATTACTTTTTCTATTGTTTATGATAGTAAGACAAAGCCTCATTTCAAAGAAGATGCCTTCATGTTTGTTCACATAAAGGTAGCAGTGGGTCTCAAGACGTCCAGTGCTATGCCAGTGTTTACACCCTGCTGCTTTCTGCAAAGTGACAAAACTCTTCTCCAACCTGTCTGTAACTTTTGCTTGTGGTACAATGCATTTGTGAGGCTTCGCTGACAGTAAACCCCAGTGAGATCAAAGCTGGTCTCACATTCTGCTAGAAGTTACTGAATGTTTAATATGTCTGCATACTTTCACCCGTAACAGACCAGTGGTGAAAAACAGCAGTCTGGGAGTAAATCTGGAGCAATTTCACTAGTGACCACATAGCTGAAAACGCGATTATTTCACCCGCAGCACCACCCAGGCTAGCAGTTGGCCGTGTGTACCTTGCTGGATGCATCGATGAATTTGACGCCTTTGTAAGTGATGGACAGGATGATGGTGGGGGCCTTCCTCCTCTGCTCTGCTGATCTCTGAAGGAAAATACAGAACAGAGATGGATATCGGGCCAAGCTAGGGAGACCAGAACAGCGCGGAACGTACAACACGGTCATAGGAGCATAGCCGACATGGATCAGCACATTCATAGCCTGTAATTCCTAACAGTCATATTGGGTCTGTGGAGCTTAACTGGCACAAATAACCATGTAAGGTCAAAGGTCAGGCTGTTGTTTTAGGCCTTTAACTTTCGTAAGGCATTTTGCAAATTTTGTGCAAAACATATTTCTCCATTTTTATTGTATGCCCATTATTTTTCATTTTTACACTTTTTACTAATGCATTTTCTTATCTTGGGATATTTTCAAGCTTTAGAAGGTAAAAATCTATTGCTGTAATTTGACAGTATTTAGCATCTAGGTATCATTGGCATCTAGATGGATGCCCTTCTTTGTATTTCTTTGTATGTAATAATAAAAGATGTGGAGGAAAAGTACTTGCAGTGAACAGATTTTTTTTTCCTTTTTTTACTCTAATTTTAGAAATAAGTTGAATACTTTCATTTGTTTTGTTGTTTAATTTATATTTACTAATACTTTACTGTTTTTATAGTTAACTATTCATATACCAATTTATATTTAACTTTTGTTCATTTAAATATAAATGAACAAAATCTATACAGCTGATACTCTGGTCAGTGCATAAAAAGTAAATCTTCGCAGTTTCCTGGTGACCTTGTTGAGATGAACATGGCTTGAAATCGATTCCTACCCTCATTCTGGCACAGGCTTCCTGGGTAGATCCGATGCCCCGTAAATCTTTGATGACCACGGATCCCAGGTACTGGAAAAACAATAGAAATGAATTGAAAAGTAGACAAATAAAAATCGGCAAACAACACACAAAAAACATGGACAAATTTGTATCAGTTAGGCCAGCTGTGAGGAAAAAAGAACAAACATTTCATTCCAGAAGCCAATTGTGATTGAATGAATATTCTGTATTAAAAATGTATACATAAATAAACATTTGGTACGAGGAATAAAATTTACACTGTCAGCACGTCCATTCTGGCTACTGTTGTAGAGCAACAGGGCAGTCTGGCGTAAATAAGGTTTTGGCACTGAGGAAAACTGTGATTAATTTTTTAGTTTAATTGAATTGCTATTTAATTAACATTAATCACTTTACAATGAATTAAGCTGTCAAACACAGTTTATCACCTTCTTATAAACTTATCTTGGACCAGGAGTTCACAAGTCACAACGTTCACAGATCGAACAGAGTGGCCCGGCAGCTCATCGTCATTTCCGTGTACACCTACCAGGGTAACGTACCCCGGTGAGGATGGCAGTATCTGTGTGTCTGTATCTGTATTGCCCGCTGCTGAAACACATGTTTGTTTACTCTGAGATCTGTAGGCAACCGACTATAAAGGAAGCATATTTGATGCTCAGCCTAAGCTTGTTTACAGCTCAGTTGTGTATGAGGGGCACAAACAGAGTGAGCAGCAGCAAAGGGGAGCATCACGTCCATGACTGGTAGGCCTGACAGAGCTGGTGGAAACCCTTACACTCGCTTCATAACCACAGGCTTCAAAGATGAGTTTCTCTGGCTGGTGGTGCCAGTTGGGCACAGCAGCATAGGGAGCAGATTGGCTGGGTGGCCGGAGAGTCAAGCGGGGCTCTCTGTTTCGTTCCAGCTGCCTGTCGAGTTGCCTGTCCTGAAGGAGACATGGAATATAACATATACAATATTGGAATATAACAACAACAACAACAACAACAATAATAATAATAATAATAATAATAATAATAACAATAATAATAATAATAATCCAGGTAGTATAGGTCAATTTACTTAAAATTGAGATGATATATTCATAAATTCTAATGAACACCATCATTAATCATCGTGGGACTCACATGGGAGCGCGGCCTTTCACTGTGGGAGCGGTGGGATGAGCTGTGGTCTCTGTCAGATCTTCTCCGCCGGGCAGAATCCCCCAGAGGCAAGAGCTGGTCCATCGAGCGGCTGGCATAGGTGTCCATGTAGCTGAGTGGAGAGGAGGGCTGCGACAGGAGCTCCTGACACTGCAGCCCCCCACAGAGGGATGGATGCACACGCTTGTGTTAGTCAGCTACTGTTTAGCATGACATCTCGACATAAGCACATTTCTCTTTATAATGGGTAACATCCATCCATCCATCCATCCATCCATTACTCTTAACTACTTATCCAGGTCTAGAATATTAACAGTCCTTTGCCAATTGGAAGCTGTAAGCAAAAAACTTCTCATCTTATTAATTATGAAGAAATTAGCAATAATTTAGTGGCCATAAGAACTAATGAGCTATGAACCCTGCAGTGAAGAGGCACCCACTACTTTCGAAGCAATTTTCACATTCATGCAAATTCATATTTTCTGAAGCTTCACAAGTAGAAACCGATATTAAAATTTACGTTTGTTAGTGATCCTAAATTATTCTGCTAATATTATCAGCGACCAGTGTGTATATTATGCAAATGATAATTTACAGTATACAGTATAATATACAGTTGTGGCCAAAATTTTGGCAGTGACACAAATGTTGTGTTTTGCAAACTTTGCTGCTTCAGCATTTTTAGATATATATATATATATATATATATATATATATATATATATATATATATTTTTTTTTTTTTTTTACATGTTTCTATGGTATACTGAAGAACAATTAGAGAGAACTGACCACAGGTTCTCAATGGGATTAAAATCTGGGGAGTTTCCTGGCCACGGTCCAAAATTTCAATGTTATCATCTCTGAGCCACTTTGTTATCACTTTTGCCTTGTGACATGGTGCTCCATCATGTTGGAAAATACACAGATCATCACCAAAATTGCGCCTGGATTGTTGGGAGAAGTTGCTCTTGGAGGACGTTTTCATACCATTCCTTATTTATGGCAGTGTTCCTGGGTAGAACTGTGAGTGAGCCCACTCCCTTGGATGAGAAGCAACCCCACACATGGATTGTCTCAGGATGCTTCATTGTTGGCACGACACAGGACTCACAGTAGCGGTCACCTTTTCTTCTCCGGACAATCAATTTTACAGATGTCCCAAACAGTCATAAGGAGGGTTCATCTGAGAAAATAACTTTGCACCAGTCTTCTGCTGTCCAATCCTTGTCCTTCCTGTCCTTGAGGTTTTTCTTGGAAAGAAGTTGCTTCTTTGCTGCCCTTCTTGACATAAGGCCATTGTCCAAAAATCTTCGCCTCACTGCGCGTGCAGATGCACTCACACGCACCTGCTGCCAATATTGAGCAAGCTCTGCACTGGTGGCAACACGATTCTGTAGCTGACTCCTCAGGAGGAGACGGTCCTGGCGCTTGTTGGACACTCTTGGACGTCCTGAAGCCTTCTTCACCGCAATTGAACCTCTCGCCATGAAGTTCTTGATGATCCGGTAAATGGTTCTTTCAGGTGCAATATGGATCTGATCATTCTGCACGATAATCTAAAAACAATGTGAATTGCCACCACAAAAACTGAAGCCACAAATTTTGCAAAACACAACATTTGTGTCACTGCCAAAACTTTTGGCCATGACTGTACAGTAGACCAGCAGTGTACACAAGGCTTTAGTTATGCAGTGCATTTCCTGCAGCATCCCTTGCGGACGGACCCTCATCTGGGATAGACGGCTGGGCTTGGCAGGAGGCTCCTCATAAGGCAGCTCTGCCAGAGAGGCGACGATACGCTTCCTGTGGCCAAGCAGAGTGATCTTCAACACCTGAGGAGGACAAAGGACAGAGATGCTGCATTCTGCACAACTGCAAGCACCAGGCCACATAGTTACAAATGGTGACTGCTATTTGTATTCGGCTTGAATTCTCCTCTTTTGGCAAAGAAGCGCTTTTGCCTGAATGAACAGCATGCCGGTCTTACATTTACAATCTCCAGCTCCCACAGGTTCTTCACGCAGTCCAGAGTGTGGTAACCACTGGACAGGAAGTTGGGCAGGTACTCCTGCAGGCCTAGATTTTCCAGCCAGGTGATAAGAGAGGTGCTGCCATCACAACCCAGGGCTTTCACCTGTCAGCGGCGATGACAAAGACAGGCGCGTGCACACACACACACACACACACACACACACACACACACACACAAAAGTTTACATAAGCCCAACATACCAGAGACTAAAGCAGAGCAGACAAGAAAATCATCATTCTGAAGTCTGCTAGGTTTCATAGCAAAATGGCCACAGTTAAGGAGTTTACGTTGGTACCTTGGGCAGCGAACGTCCAGCCTGCAAGATCTTCCTCCTGTGCCCTGGATCCGTGATGCCTATCTCCCGAAGGTCTTGGTCCTCCATCACGTTACTTCCCTGCGCACACATTTACACACATATACAAACCCATACACTACATGGCCAGCATCAGCTGTTCATTTCACATCAGCTTGTCTCTCCCACCAATAAAAATGCACTTATTCAGTTAACAATAAAGTCAGTCATCACTGTACACACACACAATAAATAATGAATGCAGTTACCCAGCGTTCTAATGTAATTCCCCCCACTGCTCATAAAGTTCCACCATTTCCTTACACAATACCACCTCGGTCATAAGGTCACGGTTACGACAAAGTT
This sequence comes from Heterotis niloticus, assembly GCA_018136845.1. Classification (NCBI taxonomy): domain Eukaryota; kingdom Metazoa; phylum Chordata; class Actinopteri; order Osteoglossiformes; family Osteoglossidae; genus Heterotis; species Heterotis niloticus. Next base: position 28,443,320 of record CM030894.1, on the reverse strand, counting down.
GTCCCGATAAGCAATTTGTGGGAAACTAACTGCTTCCTAACCACAGTGTGGTCATTCAAGAGCCAAAGCTGTCCATTCTACCCCTAAGGGTCACATTCTGAGGCCATACCATTAGCAAATTTTAAAGCTTCTTGGACTGAGCTGCATGGAGACAAACTCATATAGTTTCTGGAACAAAAATCTGCATTTCTTGCTTATGTGTGTGTGTGTGTGTGTGTGTGTGTGTGTGTGTGTGTGTGTGTGTGTGTGTGTGTATGTGTTTGCTGGGGCCATTGCCAGTTCCATATAAAAAGTCCCCAGGCTTCTAGGCAGCACCAGTCAATTGTTAATCCATAGACTGATGGTCCAGATAAAAAAAAAAAAAAAAGCTGAATAGTGGAGAAGGTGAGTGAGTGTGTATTAATGTCCAAGCTGCCAAGAGGTCAGAAGGAACTAGAAGAAGCAGAAATCTAACATCATACTGGGACATTTATGCTTTTCACATGGCGCCAATTTAGTCTGCACAGCTGCTCTGTTTTGCACACAGTACCAACACTGTACTGATGCAGTTATGCAGGTCCTGGGGTGCTGCTGTTTTACTGTCATGACAGCTCTTCAGGGAGCTGCTGAGAAGATCATCAACCAAATTAGCAAGATATGAAACGTAACCATCCTCTGCTTTTAGGGCAATGGCTGAAAATACTGTTTAACTGTTAAGTAACTGGTTGCCATTCACAGGGAGGTGACTGAAGATTTTCAGAAATGTTCAAGCCTTTCAGGAGAATGTAAAATTTTAGATGGCTTATGTGTCTGAGGTGGGTAAAAACACGGTATTTATATTTTTTGTGGGTGCTTGGGTTTGTGTATGTGTGCGCTGCAAAAGGACTGATGAGTGTGAGTACTGGACACAGTCTCCAACCCTCCCCGATGAACAACACAGCTGTGCAAACACTCATGCAGCTCCAACACACAACTTAACACAACAACAATAATAGAAGACACCTGGTGTGAGACAGGAGCCAGACTCACTTCCAAACAAAAGGCAGAAAGTCCACAAAATTCATGCTGGAAAAAGACAGTTTGATTCTTTCTTTAACTGCTATCTAACCATGCAAATGGAAACAGAAGGATGTGGGGGTTTTTCAGCTGTCAGTTACTGACCCATTTTTTCTTGGACTGGAATATTTAAACGTGCAACCCGGTCCTTTTATAATCGAGTTCAACGGTCATTTCTACATTTATACAATAATAATGAGTCATCAGCCTGCATTCTGAACAGCATAATAGACTGCAACGCAGCCAAGCAACACATGGGGACCGCAGGTCAGAAGGGCGAACCTGATAGGGAAAGTGGTCATTACCCCACAAGATGGCCAAACTGCCTCGAACCTCATCTTCAGCAAAGGGAACTCAATCATCTGACTGAGGTGTGCAACCTGGACGAGATGTCTTCAGGTGGTAAGTGAGCAGGACACAGCTGAGCTGAAGGTCACCATTACTATCACAGCGAAAGCCTTCAAGATCACTCCTTTAACTGGAGGTCCACTTAACACCTCCTTCCTAATGAAGTCAAAAGCTCATGCACAGAAGCCCTGGCATCCAGACAGGGAAATATAAGCTAACGGTCACCCAAGTAATGAAACAGTAACAAAAATGGATTGATGAATTATGGGAAAGAACATCTTACACTTCTTGATGTCCCCAGTGGAGTTCCACTGCACACAGCCTATAAACCCTCCACAGATATTAAGAAATAACCTATTGTGCTGTAGTACTGCAGTCCCCAAATGCAATGCGTCCAAGCCCAGTGCGTCAGATGACTCCCATGACTGACGGACCCTGAGGTTATAGGTGACGCCTGAGAGAAGGAAAGAGATTAGAGAAGGACTCCATACTTGTCCCTGTCATTCAGCATTTGCCTCACGGTGCCAGACATGCTAACATGCACAGACGGGTGCACTGAGAATTTGCAGCTGCCATTATGAATATTTCATTATGCAATACAGTTGTGGTAGCAAAGTGATTGTTGGTTTGCTACTTCCAGGGTTTGGTGGTATTCTGTGGTTCAGGGGGTTTGATAGTGGGATGGAATAAACTGCAGGGGAAAATGTATATGTCGGGCTCTGCTTAGGGGTGTGAACATTGCTAACTCTCTAAAGAATGTTCTGGCTCCAGGGCTCAATGAAGCAAAGTTTCCCCCATACTTGTGTACTGGGGAAAAGGAGTTCCTACAGAATTATTCCTGATAAACAGGTGTCAGTAGTCTGCAGACAGTGAACAAAGTTAGACAACCAGCAATGTCTCCTGGTCTCTGTCTTGGTTGCAGCTCTTTATCACTTCACCACACTCATCTTTAATTGCCAACTCTCCATGTTAATGTGATGGAAAGCCCCCTCCTGTGGGATCGTGGCCATAGCTCTTCCATGTACAGGCATCCCTCGGCTTATGAACATAATTCATTCCTGAAACCCGTTTGCATATGAAAACCCAATTTACCATCATTTCTTATGGCAAAAATACTGCACTTTGCTATACTGTGAGATTGCTTCTTTTGGTGCACGACTGTGCATATGGCAAAAGTTCCGGGAGCGAAGGTCGCACTCCAACATAACATCAAGCTTAGCGACTCATGGCAGGTCTGGATAGAAATGAAAAATTACGGGAACATTCGATAAAGGACATGAGCTTGTGTGCTTCTGCTGGACCCTTAAGATGGGTCAAATATAGCCTTGTGGTCAGCTTGTCCAGACACCCAGCTCTTTAAATGAGGAGGGCTGAATTTGTGTCATTTCTCCATGGTGCCTGTCAGCCAGCAAGCAACATAATGATTTAAGAATGTGCATCCTAATGTAAAATCAATGCAGAATTTGCTTTCTCTCACCTGTGTCTAGCTTGTTACAGGACACTAGACCCAGCCTTTTTTTGTCCATAGCTGCATGGAAGCTGAGGTGTTGAATACAGAGGAGAGAACACACGCAAACTGGGATGAAGCAAAGCCTGGAACTGGTCAGACAATGAACCACCTGCAGTGCTGGCCTCCATTGCAGGCGCTGCTGTAAATGGCTGAATCTCAACACTGTGATAATGAAAAAATGAAGACAATTGCCACTGTTCAAGTGGGCTGAAGGTGATGAGAAGGGAGATAAATGCATAGATCCTACACTGGCAGGCTATTTAAAGTGCTGTCCTGCAAGGGAAAATATTTTAGCTGGTGAGTCAGGATAAATGGATATCTTTAGCAAGAAATCTAATTTTAAAAGCCTGGTGTGAACCTACAGGGATGAGATCAGAAACAGTTTTAAGACGCATTTAATGCCGGCTTAATGCTCGAGGACACTGATTCAATTTAGAGGAAACCTGCCCGGTGGCCATTACATCGAAGCAGGAGATTGGCAAACTCTATTTTGGGAGGATGAAAACATCTCTTTCCCTTTCATGCAGAAAGTCTACAACCAACGATCTCACAAGGTTAAAACATATTTGGGGGAAAAAGCATTTGAATTCCGCAGAGTCCTGAGAAGGACAGTTTGGTGTTCGCTAACCTCCTGCCTACTATTTCTTTTACTCATTAAAATGCAAATGATCTCAAGCTTGTGTTGCTCCCCTCTTACGATAGCAATAAATCACCTTGGAGGTATTCAGGGGATGAAGATAACCTGACAGTTAAAAAGATGAGCAGCTCCACAATAGAGAGTAGCGTTTTGTAAGACAAGGGGATCTTTGCCATCATAATTATCCATTATTAAACCTTTACACTGGGCAGTTTTACGCAGACGCATCTATAACAATCGAATCAAACACAACTGCTGCTCAGCGGTAAGAATATTTTTGTCACAATACGACCACAATTCAATACTGAAACAAATTTCGCTGTGCTAACAGCTGTGACAGGATAAAGGCTAAGTGAGAAAGCTGAATCAGGATAAAAGCTGACCCATTACTAATCCAATCTAATGAGCGCTGTCAGGTTATGACTGGCTGGAAAAGGCTGGCGGGGGTCGGAGACAAACTACACTTCCCATCCAGACATCACTACTGTAATGGGGAGGGTGAGCGCGGATGAATAATATTCAAAAGGCCAAACAAGGCCCATTGCTATCTTCACCCCATGGAAAATACACAGTGCACCACTTGTTGTCCAGTTCAGGATAAACAGCATCCTCAAGGGTCCTAGAGCAACAGCCAGGAGCTGTCCTTCAGTGTTCAGGTTTCAATTCAGTCTCCTTAATACTATGGTGCTACATGCTAGACCTACGATGTCTTGATATCTCACTTTATAGAAATACAAGCAACAATGACTTAAAATCGTCACTTGGACTGAAGCAAGAAATTGTTTAAGGTCTTGCATTCGGAAATGAAACCCTTGCACCAAATGTCGCGGCACATACGGTAAGGCTTCAGGTATTATGTTTAAAGTCATGAAGTTGTGACAAGTTGTTGGTTTGACTCCCACTACCTTCAGTGGCACCCACTCTTAGCCAGGGTTTTTAACCTGTAAAATGTTTTGCTGAGACTGGATGAGCCTAAACAAAGAAAACAGCAGCAGAGCGAGACACTTTCCCAGGGTTTCCTGGTTTCCCGCAGTGCAACAATCTAAACTGACTCTTTTGTTCATACACCGAGAATTGTCCAACAGAACTAATTTGGGTGATTTTGTTTTTTTCCTGTTGGGCGACGGTGGCTAACTTTGGAGTCATGGAAAGGTTTTAGACCCCCAAGTACAGGTGATAACAGCAGAACTAACTAACTTGCCTGGCACAGTGTTGATAGCTACCAAAATCCGGCACCAATGTCATAAACCGTGTCATTTAATATGACGGTGAAACAATTGTTCTTGTCCAACCATTAAACCCTCAGCAGAAGTATGCACAGTTCAACCCACTGTTACCTCTGCTCCTTGCTTTTCAGTGCCCTTGCTTGGTGAATGTTGCTGACTATGATGCCGATCATAATGACCTTTACTTTGGCAGCTGATTTTCAGCGCTTATGTGCAGCTACAGATAATTTATTCAGAAACTGCCTGGGGAATTGAGACACACAAACCCAGAGCAATCCTTGCTTTAGGACATCTATCTGACAACACAAATAAAAAGAAGCACACAAACTGACCTTCAGAAGATGGAGAAGATAGCGCAGCAACGACCACTGCGCTAATAAGGTCTTCCAGTTGAAAAACTTGTCATAAGCATTAACATCATGTAAACCTCAGTAAATGTCACACCCTTTGTGTCAACAGTTAAAAGCCAGTACTTTTACAGCTGAGATAAAACTTGTGTTTTAGAGCTAAACACTGAAAATGTTCGCTATGGACAGACAGTATAAACTTCTCCGAGTTCTACAGAAATGTCAGTATGGTAGATCGCATCAAAGTGCATTTTCCAGGTGAAGGAAGATTGGCATATTGACTGGCAACTGACAAAGGAATAAATTCATGTGACAGCACTGAAGACCTTCAGTATGTGAGACTTTGGTAGCACTGGGGTTAAGATAGGACCCATCAGGACAACTTTAGTCTCAGGTGTTGGGTGACCAAAAAGTATCAATAATAGTTCTCAGTGGAGTTACAGACGAACATGGCGGGTGAACAAACTGAAGCTTGGTTGCCTTGGTCTTATTCCCATGAGCTGCATATTCTTCTCCTAACTGGAGAGCTGGATGTAGTAAGAGGCTTTAATGAAGCCTTGTGTATTTTAAGCTCCTGACAGATTTTCATAATGAGATGGTTTGTGAGAAGTCTTAATAGAATTTGGCTGCTGCCTCATGGCCCCTAAATTCGATTTTCTGAATATAACACGAGTTAAAGCCTTTGGTGGTAATTAGTCGACTGGTACCGACATGGGCCCCTTCAGGTAAGACCACCACTGAGAAAAGGTGGCAGAGCCTCAAAGACTTACAAAGGAAGTAAGAAGGCAGCATTTGTAGCTTCCATCAATTTTTGTCAAACCATAGCTAATGAAACTCCACTTTGCAGAGAGGGCCTGAAGTTTCTAAGCACAGCCATGACAGCGAGACCTTCTGCAGCATTACTGAAGGAGTCTGTAATAAGCTGGGTTGCCCAATACGGTAGCGCTGTGAGAGAATAGGAATTCAATGCATTTGGAGCACAACTGCTGAACCGTTTCGCTTCAGGGAAGTAGGGAAAGTGACAAGGAGGCAACTCACCATGAAGCGTAGATCATCAAAGCCATTGAGCAGCAACTTGCTCTCGTACTGCGGCAGTCCCACATGCTCCAGCCAGTCGCCCACAGGCTGGTCCAAGGCACGTGCACCGGCACCACCTGCTGAGAGAGGGAGGCGCTTCAACAGGGAGAAGCCGTCCAGCCGGTAGCAGCGGCACTCGGATGACGAGACATGGCACTGCCACATCATCCTCGGCCAGCGAAGCCGGGCACAGGGGCAGCAGGTCAGAGGCGACAGTGTTCCTGGCAGAAGCCGATGGTTGGGGCCTCCCGTGATTTGGGAGGGGTCCCAACTACCTGCACCTTGTTTGAGGTAATCCACAAGAGTGGAGTTTAGGAGGGGGGGCTGGGGAAAAAAATGCCCACTGCCGGTCAGTACAGCAGGCTAAGTCAATGGTCAGAAAGCTGAGATTTGCAGTGGTTCAATAGGTTGGCCACCATCGCAGCTAAAGCAAAGGAAAGCAAACCAACATTCTTCTCATAGGAAACTGCAGGAATGATCAGGGGTCCCCAAAACTTTCATTCAAAGAAAAATATTCAGAAAACAAGTTCGCTCTGTGCTCGCAATTCCACGTATTCACTCCTTCTCCCCGCAAACTCTCACATTCTTGAAGATGGGACAAGAAGGCAAGCTTAACAAGAATCCACTTCCTCACTCCAGAAAGAGAGCAAGTCTAGCCTGGTTGTCACCTTTGTTTGTACTTTTCTTCAGGAGAATTTTCAGATGAAACAAGCTTTGCAAATATGTCTATCTAGAGGACAGTTGTTCTTTTACGTTGAAGTCACGTCTAGAAGAAGCAGCTAATTAGTCACGATAACAAGGCTCACGCGGGTAATTCTTCTGCTCATTGCTTCGCTCTCATCGAGCTGAGACTCACCCAGCCGAAGCATGGGACCGTGCCAAGAGCACTTGGATGCAGCAGAAGAACGTCGACAGCGGTGCAAACCACAGTGTCATCCGTCACAGTCAACGATCTTCGCCTTTGTGTGTCCAGCCCACTTCACTGTATGTTTGCTCTTGATCTCTAGCTCACCAGCTGCCTTCAGAGCAGCGAGAACACAAGCACAAGAGAGGAGATTCCTTCAAGAAGAGCTGGAAGCGCATTAAAACGAGTCAGACATAAGGCATTCAAAGCTGGCATAATCAGACTGGTTCTACCTGCATAGTGAGAGATATAATTTTACTTAGATCCCCGAGAACTTCAGAGTCTGCTTTGTTTCTTAAATCATTTTCCTTTGCTGGATCCAATCAGACAGCTGGTGCCCTTTGAACAAATTCAAAGGCAAAACACTTTTGTTTCCCTCGTGATCGCACATCATCTGCCCCGTCCCATTTGTAAGGTTACTACCCTGTCCCTTTGTTACTGAAATCCGAGGACAGTCTGCATCAGCAAACATGATCAAACTACAGAGCCATTTGACAGGGCTGGGAACCTGAACAATTAATGAGGTGACTTTGAAGAAAAATTCTGTACAACTCCATACGAAAGAAATAAGGAGCAATTCAGTTTTTCTGCGGTATCGCTCCAGCTGCAAGGTGACGAGACTCCCAGCGCATCTGCAAATCCCATGCAGCTTGTGCAGGACTGTGCAGAATTTCTTCAGATACGGGCTATGTGTCCCGAGAAGACCTCGTCACCCCCAATGGAAGACCCCAGTGCTCTCCTCGGGATAAGAAGCTACGTCACCTACACACCCCCAAACCTCCTCAATCAGCATCCACAATCTCTCTTGTCCACCTTCTCCGCAGGCACAAGTGTCTGTACTCCGAACGTCTCGCCTCCTCAAGCTGCTGCTGCTACTGCTGAGCTTCTGCCTGCAGCGCAGTTCACAAAATCACAGCACCAAAGGCATCATCCCTCCATTGTCCCAGACGGTCACTCACACTACTGGTGAATTCAGCTCCCCCTTCTCCCTCTCATTCACTCGCTACCTCCCCTCTTGGTCTCTCTCGCTCTCGCTGCAGGACTGCTGTTCATTGTCTGAAGAGAGAAAGCTCTTGCTCCGTGCAGACCCCTGCCCCCCCCCCCACCCGTTTCCATTTCTCTCTCTCTCGCTCTCTCCCTGACTTGCTCACCCTGCCGCTCCACTACCCTCTGCAATGATTAGAATTACACAGAAGGACACCACCGTGAGGAGCTGGAGGCCAAGAAACCAGAGTCTGCAAACACACCAAATGCCAGACTTGGCTTTCAAAAGTATCCCAGGAAACCTAAAACTAATCAGAAATGAATAAATGGAAACTGCAGGATTTAAAGTCACATTATGATTAAACTGCAGTTTCAGAGCTTTCGCTTTGATGTAACGCATACTTATTTGGCACCTACAACAGAATTTGTTTGCTTGTATTTGTACATTTAAACTTGGTAAAAAAACGTGTTCTGCAATGGATCAAAGCCCTGATTTTGTGGTAGCCATAGCAGAGGCCAGGATAAAGAGGAAGCTACAGTCTATCATGGGCATTGGCTCATGTCTCCTTTTGCATTTGTGTCCAGCAAGGATCTCCGCAGCTTCGGACCTTAACACAGCACTATGGAAGGAAGTTCTCAGAACTCTTCCGGACCAACACGCGGTCCCAACTCACAGCCACTCTCAGTACCCACACACATAACTGAGCCTCTGCATTTTACCACCCATAACACGAATGCAAATAAATACTGCACACTCTCAGCACCGCCAGTCAACCTTCTTGTGCAGCATGCAGATATAGAAGAGAGGAAAAGGAACTCAGTTCCTAACCCAGATGGGCAGGGAAAGGTGAGACATTCAAGGTGAGTTACTGGGTGCAACTCAGTGATGTCCAGTTGCTGCAGACTCAGGGTCTCCAAGTGCTTCAGTGTCACTGACAGCAGGCAGCATCCCCAATGAAATGAGCCTCATTAAAGCTCTGCGATGGGAGCAGATGGTGTGATTTTCAGAAAGGTACTTTGCTCCAATAAACTGCTACAGGTAGGAAGCAATAAGTGATGGACCTATGTTCTATTACAATGTACCATAAAAATGAATAATGGAACGATATTTAATATTTAAGGTGACATTGGCTTTAAAAATGAATGAATATTCTGTCCTTCAAAACGTCACTTTTTCCATTTCACTTTAAATCTGTGTTCACTTCCTACGTTCATATCATTTTGTCTCTGCAGCTGGAGCACCAAGATAATTTACTATTTACCATTTTCACACAAATTACTCACAGTCTAGAGTGTAACACTAATGCTGAGATAGATCTGTGATCTAAAGGGGTTTTATTCCCTGTTAAAAGTGAATTTAACTGGAATTACTAAAGTAAAACATTTGAATAAGCTTGGTGAATGGGCTTTTACTAACCCAATATAACAAGGACAAAAGCAACAAAAAAGCAATAATAATAATAATCATAATAATAATAATAATAATAAATTAAATCATTTGAAGAAAATAAAAAAAGGACAATAGGTTAACTCCCCACACAGATGTTTTCCCATTGTTCCATTAAGTTAAGCGACATCCAAACATGTCAAACATCTCTGTGGTGCACAGCGTGAAAGCATCTGGACAACAGGCTGGAGTGATCTGGCTACAGTGAGGTTCTGTACACGGTGGGGCTAAGTTACCTTTACTTTCTCAGATCTTTAGACCCTTCGAAGAACACAGGCCGATGGTGCAGATGTTCAACCATATGCTGGAGCTGAAGCGTTTCTCTGTGTTTGTGTTCTGGGCAACTGCATTGCTAGTGAACAGACTGAATAAGTCATCAGAATGGTTGACTTTGTCCTGGGAGACAGAGATGGTCATCATTCCAGTGCTCACAAGCAGGACATCCATCCATCCATCCATTATGTTTATGTCAGTACAAAAAGAAGAAAATGTTGAAATAAAGGAGTGTGATAAAGACATGGGGAAGAAAAGCCAAGGATGGCAGCAGCTTAGAGAGGTGACACTTCCTACTTTAGTGATGCGTCAAAGTGTTGGAAAGACGCCCCCCTCCCGATCCATTTGGGACCCTCATATCACACAGGAAATCAGCACCTAATTACTGTGTGAGAGGGCTCGGCGCTCCTGGGTGGGGGTGGGCATGGGGGCTGCAACTGGCCCAGTTTGGCAGCTGTTTAATTGGGTCAAGGTGCCTGCCTGGTGTTGATGGTCAGCTGCTGGGCAGAACCAGGCCCAAACAGAGCCTTGCAGATCGGCACAAGCGGAGCAGACCTAGACAATCCCATTTTCTGGGCCACAAGTTTCGACACTTTGGTTCCGGCTTTAAATGAACTGAATTACCTAACAAACGGCAGAATCCAAACGCTTATAAAAGAGCTGAAATCTCTAGTCATGAACTCTCTGGTACTGCCAGGCATCTATTCCGGTTCTGAAGTATTCAGGCTCAATCACATGCAGGTACTTGTGCGATTAACACTTTACTTCTCCCCAACACCCGCGTAAATCCGAGCTGCAGATTTGGTGCAGAAAATAAATTCTAAGCGGTGCTGGAGAGCCTAGCCTGCTGCTGCACGACTGCTGTCGGGTGCAGACAGTGGGCCAGAGCTCCACTTTGATCACTTAGGGTTTATCAGTGGACCTGAGCTTCAGGCAACAGTTATGAATTGAGACGTATTTAAAAAAGACAGTGTTGGGGGGTTGGCAAGGGAAGCATTCATCCTAGGAATCAAATAGGTGGGATGGGTTCTGTCATGACCTTTTTGAGCTCTAGGGCCTCTAAGAGCTCTCTCCTTTACCTCTAAGAATGGCAGGTAAGATGTGCGGCACCACAGTGCTGAAGGGGTAATGGTATCTCCTGAGCAAACATAGCAGTTCCTTTGCAATGTTGCAGGAAGTGGGGTGAGCCCAACCCCTGGGGGTCATGCCAGAGGCTCAACAGGGCTTTGCCCCACGCTTCATGGCTCAGATAAGATGATCTTCTTTTTCTCTGGAAGGCAAGGGCTGCTGCTGTCAGCATGCATGAGCAAAATGAGTCAGAGTTGTTCACACAGAGACGTCCCTCACAAATAAAAAGAAAAAAGTACTTCTTATAATCTCTTTATAATCTCCAGTTTCTCAGCAGCGCTGAGGGTCCAACCATCTTGGTGTAATAAAAAGCAGTTCTTTCTCTTCAAAACTACAAGGGCATAAGCAAAAGGGGTGAACAGATTTTGATGGTGATATAACAAATTGTGTTCCTGTCACACAGAATTCATAAAGTCTGCTTCTTCTGACTGTACTGCCACAATTTTCAGCACAAAATTATACATAATGCAAAGGGAGAGTTCCATTATATATAAACTCTCTTAGTCCAGTCCAGGTCTCGCTGTAATCTGTCGCATCTTGTTGGAAGTTTCTAAAGAGAGATTATTTTGTTTGCTTTCACACAGATGCGACCGATGGCAAGTCACCATCTGAAGCTGAACAAGAAGAACAATGCAGCACTCCCTCCAGGTACCTGCGGAGACTTACGTTTCCCTGCCGTGCTGAAGTGTAGTGCACTGTGGCACACTGCCAGTAGGGGGCAGGACTGAGACCAGCTGGCTGGGTAGCATAAATCATAAAAAGAGGGAGAGGGGGCAAGGACAGGGTGGTAATTTGTAGGTCAGCAAGACAAGGCCTAAAAATAGTTTCCCCATTTCGCTAGATATTTAGCTGAAAATGAGATTAATTTCATTCTGTCAGGTAAAACACTGGAAAGACTAAAAGGATGAGAAAGGATGGGAAACCCTGAGCTCAGGAGCATTAACCACTTTGATGGCTATAACAGTGATTGATTGTTAACAGCTTGATTCCTGACTTGATCGACTTCATTGCAGGCGCATTTAATGCACCTTAATAACACACCTGTTACAGCCTGGGACAAAAAGGCCTTTAATGGTGGTGTCCGCTTTTGTTTTCTTTGTTGGCTTTAGTCACTCCTGGAGAAAGGATTTGGGAACTGGGGGGCTCTAATAACAATAAATATTACAAAAAAATGTCCCAACCCCACACTGGGCTGTAAAAATACTCCAATTATACTGTTTACTATGCTGGTCTTGGACTGGCTCTATTGTGGCAGGAGGTGGTTGGTCCTTGGAGGGCTTAGCTAATATCTACCACGTATTAATGTCCTCACTGGACTCCCTGTGGCCCTATTGTACATCCATAGCATGAAAAGTGCACTGGTAAAAGTCTGAGGAAAACTAATGATTTATTGAATGGAGTTCCCTCATACAAATAAAGATGGCAACATCTGTGGTACTTCAGAAAATGTTTAAATCATGAATAAAAAATGCAGTTTATGAAATGTGTGCAGTATATAATAAATGTGTTCATAACACACTAAAGTGCATTAATAATGTATTACAAATGTCACCTCGGGATTTTTTTTACAGATTTTGCCTGCTCCTGACCCGTGTAATGTATTGCAGGTCAACCGGCATAATGTGTTTTGTCATCAAATAAAACTTTGGGCATTTCAAGTGTTTACAGGGAAATACTATTAAACCATAATATTGAGTGTGTTATGTCTAAGCACCCCAACTCAAGTGATTTTAGGCAGCGATTCATAAGGAAATGGCTGCTGAAGTCAACTCCTGGTGAGCTTCTGCTGACTACTCTGGACTCCCGGTGATTCCAGGTGAGTGGATGAGGGGTGTTTTTTTTGTTTAAAAAAAAAAAAGCTCTGGCTTCTCTGTCACCCCCTTGCCTGTATCTACGATACTAGCTGGCATTGGAGTGCCATGAAGATTCTACTGGGCTGCTCTTGTTGCGCCAGTCAAACACAACAGCTTACTTGCACTGGACGGCTTGCACCACCCAAATCGGGACTTAACCAACTCAGACAGAACTGAGAGTAAAGAATCAAATTGGACGCGATGGGCTGATATATTGGAAACAAGCTGGGCTGAAGTCCCTTCTTGCCTGTGGCCTTGTTTCTCCACAGCCAGGGATGATCGACTTTAAGAAGCAGAGCAGAAAATCAAGGAAAATTAACGGCGTAGCGCAGAAGGGGGGAAAAGCGTGGTCCCTTGCTCAACACTCGTATCTCGGCTGTGAGGAAAGTGATTTCTCTGCCAAGTAGTACTTCAACTTTTCATAGAAAGTTTGCTTCTGAATGAAATATTCACTGAAGACAGATGTAATGGCCGCAGGCTATGAAATCTCAATGTTACAACTCATTCGAAAATTACAAATCACACATCAGTACGTATTTGTCTTTTTTAAAATAATCATTGTACATTAACATCCTAAATCAGCTTATATACATTAACATAGGTTTTAGCAGCTTGATGGACTCCTTTCTTCCAACCGAGTTATAATGTTCAGCTGGTAAAGCATCACCACTTATGATGATTTAACCCTTTTTTTACTTTGCTCAAGGGTGCAGCTGCACGAGGTTAGAGGTGAAGGCATGATGTGAAAAACCACCGTACGCAATGCCATCCAGTGTGTTTATGGTGCTGCTGTGCAATACCTGCGGTACCAGGAGACTCCCCTCTGGAAAATGCAATTCCTGCTCCAATCAGATCCATGATTTTGTCAATCTGAGGAGGAGAAAGTAGAACATTAGGAGCAAAGCAGGTACTTCCAAATTACGCACAACCTCCCCTTATATCCACTATCTGGTGGCAACTGGTTCAGTTGTTTAGAAATCAGCATCTTCAAGTTGCACACAACTCCACAGTGACTTATGTCCAAGCGTAGCAGTGGCCAGCACGGTAAATTTTTTATGCTTGGCAGTACTTCCTGCTACTGTGCTATATTTAATGTTGTACAAAAACAATCCTTGGAAGGACCTTCACTCAGTCATGAAGGTTAGGTTAGGGTTTGGTCCATGAAGGTCCATTCAGCAGACGTACAGAAATTGACTATTTTAGACTAATCAATGTATGAGGATTTACAGGTTTCACACAGATTGCCCCCCTCCAGTTAAAATCTATGAATATGAATCAATAAAGTTTCTTCAAGCTTCATTCATTCCACACTTTTGCTCTGCAAGCTTTTAATGCATCAATCTCACTGCTGACCCTAGCAGCCTCGGTACTCCAGCTTGAAGGCTAAACTGGTTAAGATTAGTTAATAAAAATAATGGATTGTAGTAAAGCGTTTCATTTAAATGTTTCGATGTGACAAAAACCCGAATGTGGACCAGCAACGGTACCTTTGCTTTGCTTGCAAAAATCAGCACCAGCTCAACTGACACCCGGTGCTCAGTACAGTGGCAGAAGTTAGCAGGTGGTTATAAAATAAGAAAGAAATTAATATAACATCAATGCGCATGGGTAATAAAATCCCTGGGATTAATCTGAGACAGGAAGGCCAATGAGGGAATATATAAGTCTTTGTCTAGGGAAATGCAGCAGATCTTTCCGAAGGAGCTTATCTGTATTTGAGGGCAAGCATTAATTTGTTTATCCTGTTTCCTGCAGTGCATCCTTTCAGCATCTCTGCGGTGATGTGGCGCAGCACGAGGCTGGCCAATGATTTATCGGACTCAAGAGTCACTTTTAAGAGGAATTTAATATCTACTTCACAATTCTATTAATTTGCAAGTGTGCAAGAACGGTGATCAAAGGCTAAAAATCCAGAGGAACTCCAGACAGAGCTGTCCATCACCCACCAGCGTCACCTACTGTGCTATTACACACAAAGCCTGCTGAGGGCAGATGATGATCTCACGGATTTTCTGAAGAGTCGAGACGGATTCTTATTTTCCTTCAAAGTGAGCGAGTCCACCTGAAGGTCAGAGGGTGCGAATGCAGCATCTTAAATCAGGGATTCTGGACATCTGTGAAATCACAGATCTCAAACACTGAGGTACACGCTATTCTCCGGGACTTAAGTCGATATTTGTGGATGTGCTGAGATGCAGCCTAGGTGCTTGGTGCCCATCCAGGTTGCTGTGTTGGCTGGGAAGCACAGCGGAATGCTGATCAGCAGAATGAGCACTGAATGTGTTTGGCTGATCAAATGCCGCTGGCCCCGTGGCCAGAGATGCCGCTGCATCATTCCCAGCACTGGGAACAATGCTGCAATATGGCATAAAGCTAACGTCTAGTACTTTAACTTTAGTAGAAACCGCTTTATCCGTGGCTTTGCATTGGGGACAGGCGCACACTCCTCTTCGTGTGTGTGTGTGTGTGTGTGTGTGTGTGTGTGTGTGTGTGTGTGTACGGCAATGTCGGCTGCCGCACGTCAGCAACCCTGACGCCTCCCTCTTCTGTGGTCCTATACTAGTGAAACTCCTGTTTAGGTCCATCACACTACAGCCCATGCCAGCCATTTCCATCAGAGGTCAATTTTTGCTGACCATCTGAACATCACTGCTTCTTCAGTTCCTTTCCATTTTTTCCCCCAAAAATTGGTGCAATATGGTGATCAAATCTAAAGCCGAACCCTCCCAGAGCAGCAAGTAACAAAGGCAAGACTCCTCCAGCAGCAGTGACCTCAAGTTCCACTGACTGACTTATCTGCAGGCTCACCTCCTTTATTTAAATTTACACGCTGCAATGATCTGCTCTGTCCAGCACATCGACACACCGCCTACCTGCAAGGCACAAGGGCCACAGACTGCCATCTACCTACAGGCATTTTCATAATGTAATTCTTGATATTTGTTGGAATAATATAACTTCTGCATGACTTCAAGGATTTTCCTGATTAAAATGTCCTTGTGACATAAGTGAACCTGAAGGGATTAAATACAATAGCTTGGAAGGCATCAAAATCAGCAATTCGGTTTATTTTTAATGGTATTTAAAGCCTTGGGTATGGATCGCATTGCCTGCTGCCTCAGTGGTCTCTGGTAAAGATGCGCCCCTAAAATGAGATGGCAGAGAGCCGAGAGAAAAGTCCAGAACCGTGTCTCTACAACCTTCTCCCTCTGATCATCATCGCATCATGAGGGAGACAGGAGGGAACCTTCAAACACAGGGGCTTCCTCCATCCCCCTAGAATTGTCTGCTTCTCAAGTACAAGAGACTTAAAGATACTTCATGTCTCACTTTCAAGAGATGTGACTGAAAGGGCCAGTGTGAGCTGTCAGAATAACCTCCCCTCTTTTTTATTCACTATTTTCATTGGGTTCTGAACATTGCTAAAAAAATGTTGGCAATGGGCCCCAAAGATGAAAACTTTCAACACAGAAGTTTTAGTCAAAGGACAGCAAATGAGAGTGTGACCTACACAGCAGAACATCTCCAACAGGCACATTTTTCCTTACAACCAGATGCGATAAAATTGTCCAAGATTCTGCCATAGCCTTTTGCTGCTCTCCTTCAGCTCTGTCCTTCTCCTCAAACACACACTTGCACTCACAACCCCTGCAACCTCCACAAAGCAGCCCATTTATCGTCATGTCCAGCCTCCCTGCTGTGAGCGAGGGAGGTGACTGCATTTGCATTTGCAAGTCATGAGCCAGCTTTGTTCTGCACAGCCACACGCTGCAGAGTGCCCCATGTGTATATGTACGTGCATGTGGATGTAGCTCTGTGTGTGTGTGTGTGTGTGAGAGAGAGAGAGAGAGAGAGAGAGAGAGAGAGAGAGAGAGAGAGAGAGAGAAGGAGGGGATGCAGCAAAGGCAGATAGCCAATGATGGCAGCCACTGGCCCCTTAGGACCTCCTGTGCACCAGATATTTGCAGAGACCTGGGCATCCAACTGAGACCAAAGAAAGGGGAGAGCATACTGGCCTTGGAGAAAACCAAAAATGCACCTCCTCTGCTGGTGAAGCAATGACAGGTGGCCATTATAACAGACAGTGAGAAGCAAAGTATGTCTCAAGACAAAAGCTCCCCAAGAGGTCAGACAATTCAGCTTTCGATTCATTACCTCTTTGAATCACCTGCTCGATTCATGCCTCTACCCTTCACGAGAAAACACCAGATTTTAAACTGCAAGACTTTGCTGACTACAGCTTGCAAATGTGCAGATCCACAGAAAAGCACAGTGGGCTATGTAATCCAGTCCAGCCTGGAGGCTTAAGACCTTAGGAGGGCTGAGGTACGGCTATGAGTCTGAAAATTTGGGTTATTATGATATAGCTATTGTGATTGTGAAATGAACAGGACCTTGTCAACAAGCCAGCGCTGCACTTTTCTGGGTCTCTGCACCAGCCAGGCTACCCAGGCAGAGGGCATTGTATGTGTGTTCAACAGCTGCCCAAGGTGCTGTGAAGCTAAACACAGACAGCTGGTCATCATTCCAACCTTTCATAAGTCACAGTGGTGCAGGGCTGTGAGTGCCATGTGGCACAGTGCTGGTGACAAGGTTATATGCCTGTAATAAAGACTAATGGGCTGATGAAGTAATACGACGATTCCAGGAACTGCTGTGACTGACACAGTAAATATGGGATAATTGGGAGGAAATGGGATTTGTGTGAGGCTGTGATTTTAATTCCAAGGTGCCGTTGACCCTGCACATTGCAGCAAGGTGATCTTCTTTCCAAAAAAAAAAAGAAAAAGAAAAAAAAAGGGCCTCGCTTACAGTAACTGATCCCAAAAAAGATCAAAATTCAAGCTGAATTCAAATGACATCATGGCAGAAGACATCTTTGCCATCATCTGCACTCCATAACTGCAGTGTTCCAGCCACAATAAACACCAAATGCATTCTGCTGCCCATAAACGGATTTTCTCCATAACCGCTCCTGCTCTCGCTAACAGCTTTCTGATCCAGATAAATGGTTCTGTTTTTGATAAATGCACAACAAATTTCATAAATACTGGACGCATTCCACTCTCAATAAACGTGTTCCTCTCTGGATAAAAACCTTCTGCTCTCCATAAACGCGTTATGTTCTCCAAAATAACATTTCTTTCTTGATAAATGGATTCTGCTCACCATTCCTATGCCACTAACAGGAGGGAAAGAGAGGAGGTCCCTGCTTGAGAGTTACTGGACATTAAGAGGCGAAGCATGAACGCGAACCTCCACCGTCCTGAAGAGCGTTGTTAAATAAGCTCAGCAGATCACCGTCAAGGTCCTCCGGTTTGCTCATCCTGGAGTCAAATCTGCCCCATCAGCAACTACATTGCCTAAAGCTGCAGCTATTTTAATTTTGCCCTGAAAGACTGGACAGACGAGTTGAATTAATGATGAACAAGATGGTTTAGGCCACACATATCTTTAAGTTATATGGTTGCTCTGTCAATTCAATGTTCCTGCTAAAAAATGCTTGATTTTTTCACGCTATTCACTTATAATGCAGATCACTAAATTTAGAAGCTGTGATGAAAGCCTTAGGACATTATCAGCTATTTTGGGTTTAATTTCAACTGGTCACTATTCCTGGAGACTCAAAAATAATAAAACACTTCAAAAATGAATATTTCACTTTTAAGGACATGTTTAAGTGCTAATTTTTTGGATGCAAATCCACTAAATGAAAATAAAAAACTGATTTCTGAGTTTCGTGTAATAGGTATAGGCATACTGGTTTGATTTCCCTTTCCTGGAATGACAGTTATTTCCCATCGCTGATGTACAGCCTTGTAAACTTGCCCATCTCACGTCCAAATATCCAAGAAAATGCAAATGTACTACTCATCACCATTTCATAACGGAATAAGAACAAAAGCTGCAGCGCCCTTTAATAACTTTGATTCATGAGCTGATCTTTAAGTAGGAAGGTTAACAAGATGTTAAACCTGTTAAGCTTAACGCAACAAAGTTTTAGACCAGAAATGAATGAAAAAATGCTGTTGAACTAGAGGATAGCACATTCCTACCCTTTAAGTGTTCTCTATTAAATAAATAATCATTTTTAAAATTGCAGCAAAAAAAAGTTTAACAAAATGTTATAGAACTTTATTTTTTAATGATTGTACACATTTTTGTTGTAAAACCTGAGTGGAATGCCTATAAATGGCAGCAAATTTTGTATGTGGGCAGCAGATGGCGTAGTGGTTAGAACTAGAAGTATCTGCAGTCACATCCTGCTGTATTACCCTTGGCCAAGACACTGGTCCTTAAAAATTAAATCAAAATTGTCATGCAGCTTTATTATCATTTAAAACTTAATTATGCATGCAGTTAAAGGGAAATTTCAGCTACACAAAATCCTAAAAGTACGCTGCTTGTCTCCTGGCTCAGCAGATGTGCCGATCTTCTCCAACACAAAAGACACTACTGATGCAGGACAAGAGGCCTCAGTGGGCCATATGGGCAGCACAGACATAACTGAGGGGAAAAGGGAGGAGGGGCTATGAGGCAGGGGCCAGGAGGTTGAGCTTCGAATGAAAAGAGGGTCAGAGGGTCTTCAGAAATCCCTCAAAATCTGGCGGCAAAACAGAGGCCTGGGCTGCTGGAAAACAGGATGCCCTTGAGAACAGGACACTCCACCCAGCACTGCAGCAGTAAACATCACCCCCCACCCCTTGTTAGGCCAGTGCTGGGTGGGTGGTGGAGGGATCTCAATGCATCACAAAGCTGCCAAAACCCACTAGCAACAATTCTTCACAAAATCCTAACACTGGCCTAAGTTGTGTCTTCTCTATCTGCCATTTCCCTTTTTACGGAAAACTGCCTGACAAAACTTCCCCTCAGTTTCTGCAGAAAGGTGGAAGAACAACAGTGATTCTGATAAACCTAGACATCACTGCATCACAAGATGTGAGTTCCAGGAGCTGATGTACTTTGGAAGATGATGTGATCACCCTCAAGATAAAGCCTGACAAACAAGAAACCAACTCAGCAATTTCCTCTGCACTTGGCCCGCATGGGGCGCAGCTAGAGTCGCATCCGTCATGTCCCCATCTGCGTGTGGTTATGAAACACGTGGCAGAAAAGTCCCTCTTTCCAAGAACTCCTGAGCATGGTGCTCTCACATTCCTGCCCATCCACACACACTTTGTTCCACATGAAGTTCAGCAAGACTGACAGAGCAGTTGCTTCTGCAGGAGAAGATAAGAGAGCAACGCACCCAAATAATCTTCCAGAGAGGAAGGTGGATGGGGAGGGGGATTTCCTTCCCAACACGCTAACAGCAACAGTTAAAGAATCACTGCTATGTCCCAAAATGTGTGTGTGTGTGTGTGTGTGTGTGTGTGTGTGTGTTCTGCCTTGCCTCTCCAGATCCAGTTTCTGTGGACCCCTCCCACACATCTCCACATGCACATTCATCATCCTATTGTGAAAGCAGCTGTGAATGTCCTGCAGTAGTTGGCAAGGCCCCCTGGCACATATATGAATGAATTAAAAAGAATTAATTCTAAGCTAATTTCTTAAAATTTGGGGAAGTTGCCAAACACAGTTAATCAGAGATCAGTAAGGACTGTTTAAAAGCTGTAAAAAGCCATAGTTAATAAATTTAAATGAACAACAGCATGAGCAGCGACAAAGGGTGAGAGTACTTCTGCATGTGGATGATGTTCATAATCCGATTCATTGTCAACAGGTGGTCCGGCAGGGCTTCGCAATGAAAAGAGCAAGAGTCCACAGAGCTCAAGAGGCTCTACAACCACAGATGAGAAGAAACCAAAGAGCAGGCACAAGCCAGCTTCAAAACTGACTAGAGGAGATTTCATACAGAGCTGAGTTGTGACATAAAGGAGGAGATAAGACTGGATCAAGTGACTGAAAAACATCAATAAATGTTCTCACATTTGGAGTACTATCATCTATCTATCTAGTAATAGACATAAACGCCTTCCAGCGATGGACGGCTTAGGTTGAACCAAAGTGCACTTTGCAGACGCGAGCCAGCAATGATCTAAGCACCAGTAGCCCTGCTTTTGCTGGTGCACATTCTGTGTGAGACGGTGTAAGTCCATGGAGTAGTTAGGAGATCATGACAGAAGCTGGCCCAGAAGAGATGGCCTTTGAGACCCTTCTTGATTGCTGAACAGGAACGAGCAGTTCTAAGGGGGTAGGGAGACACCCCATCGTATCTATCCTTCTTTCTAATCCACCTCGCTGTAAACTTCCTTCTTCTGCCTCTGTCCTTCAGAGAGGTATTGCTGCATGTGACCATTTCCAGGCTGCTTCTCCATAGCTCTCAGTGTCCCTCTCTTACCTCAAATTCTAAGGATTGGTGTTCTTACCTCATCCCATTCCGAGGCGTACGAGGGTGACTTCTCCGGTTGCTTCTCCTCGGCACTGCAGCTGTATGCTGACTTGCTCTGTCTGCAAAAACCCACCTCTTCCTCGATGTCTGGTGAGGCTAGCAAGTCTGAGTCCGACCTGGAGATGTTGCGGGAGAGCCTCAGGTCTCCTGTTGACCTCACTTTGTCAGTGGCCATGGCTCTAGGTGAATTCCGGCCCTGGACCTTAGAGTGCACCACAGTGGAGTACACGGCTTTGGGATCACAATCCAAGAGGGGGGCCGACATGGCCATCGCCGGCAGCGCCGACCACTCAGTCCTGAGTACTGTGAGCAGAGAACCTGTTAAACTCTGGATCTTCTCAGTTCTTCGTTGCAGGACAAGATCTGCCAAGGAATTTTGAAATCAGCTGTTGGATACTGGGCCTTTTAGTCCTGGCCGAGCTGAACGTTATCTGGAAAAGGCAGGAAAAGAGGCGGAGGAGCAGAGCAGAGGGGGCGGGGATGCCGGACAGAGAGTGACGAGGAATTTGTCCCAGATGGCACTAATAAGAAACCTCCCTCATGGCAGCAAACAAATCTTTTCTTGTGATTTTTTCTTTTCTTTTTCATGAGAATGAGGAAGACTGTAGACAGCTGTGAAATTCCACCCTCAGGTTGTCCCCGAATGTCCTCCCTATGGGTTTTACCATTACCCCTCACTCACTCTCTGCTCGTGTTAATGTAAAGACTTCTTGATGAACATTTGTCTCAGACAAACTATGTAGCTTTGAAGAACTCCAGCGAGAAGATTTGCCAAAGCATAACTCTGGAATGGAAAACGTATGGCTCACACATCAAGTCCAAAGCTCAGGAAAGAATCTGGAACCGCTCTTCCAGATTGATCTGCTCTCTGTCCTCAAAACAATGACTGGACACTGGACCCCCCTTTCTGCTCCTCTTAAACTCCTAGCAGTTTTGACCTCTGCCACATGGAGTTAGCGCTCTTTTTCAAATGTCCTCCAGAGACAAAACACCCATCCTATGGGTTCAGCTTCAGAGCTTCTGCCATTTCTTCTCTCCTCCTCATCTCCAATGCTTTTGCTAAGCACTGTTGCCACTCTTCAGGATGTTCTCCTGTTTTCCCAAATGTTCTAAACTGCAGATACCACCAAGTGGAAGTTCAAGACATTCTTCTGATGCTTTCCAGAATGATGAGGCAATGGGACTGCAGATGGTGTAAATCCATTCACTGGGGAATGTTCACTTGTCTGATGCACTCGGTGTGTGGAATGTAAGGGTGTGGTGTCCAAAACTGTCCCCAAGAGACCAATGTGGTATCTCTCACAGGGTCACCGGTTGACCAAACCAGACCTCGGTGTCCCCCTTAGTAGAGACTGTTATTGTTAACACCGTAACACTGACTGCTACTCCATATTAACCCCCATTTCACACTGTGATGGTCCGCATTGTTCTGCACTGACAACTGATTGAGTCACACTCCATTTCCAATGCCACCGGGGGGGACAGGGGTTTTCAAACAGTGAGCAATCGATGCACAAGTTTACCACACAGTTCTGTGCTTTGATTCTGGTATCAACAAACTGACAAAAGTTTTCACACAGGATATAAATGTGCAAGCGAAGGCACACAAGTGGCAAGGGGAGCAGCTGCTTAGGGAATGTTCATCACTGCAGCGCTGCCCAGAACCTCAAAACCAGGCAGCTGCCCACCCAGAGCTGATAAACAGCAGGAAGCCAAGTGCCAGAGAAACACAACAGTTCTACCATCATATCAATACCAGTACTGATCATATCAATGCCTCATGTGAGCAACAACCAATAGGAAGGAGCCAGACCCCGTGCATAAAGTTCATGCGCAGGTCTGCATGCTGGCACACTGCAAACACAATGGCAGGCAGACAGCAATGTTTCAGACTTCCTGTTAGGTGCAGATGACAACAATAGCCGATGACAAATTAAACATCACACCCCCCGCCCCCCAAGTGCTCGGATAGCAACAGAGAAAGATCCAGTTTGGATGTGTGCGTTCTACCCTAACAAAAAGTCGCTTGTGTTCATTTTCCACCCACTCACGTTCAGTAGCTACAAACTTTTAAAGGATATAAAGTATTAAACTATACAGTATGTTAGTTTGCCTTCTGCAATACTACCCTACAGTGGGTTCCTCCTAAAGTACGAGACCATCTCCTGGGTCTCCTTCCTCCTTATTTCCAGTTCTGGAAGTTGTGGGATCCTCATTAATTAGATGAAAGCTCAGAGGTCACCAGCCTTTAGAGGATCGTAGATGCTGCCATTCACATCCAGATCTTCTACAGGAACAGCTAAGGCCACTGCACCTTTAGATCCATTCACCATTTCCATCTTTAACAATCAGACTTCTTGGACTGAATGTCTTCGTCACAGTAAACAACTGGTATCGCTACTTAATTTTGGATGGAAATGAGCCTCAGCTATGAATAGAATCCATACTGATTCATCTGACACACCAGCTTTCGGCACAATCCATTCAGATGGAGGATAGACCAGAACATGAATCACGATCAGATGCTATAAAGGCCCGATCAGAGCCTTTTAAAGGCCATCACGCTGGTGACAACATCCCATGATCACTCGGTGACGCTGATCAAAGCCCAGGATGGCAGATGTGTGATGTCGAGACACATAAAAAGGCAGCGATATATAAAGAGACAAAGTCCATTAGCCGCTGTAGCCTGGAGCTAACAAGCTTTCATATGGTAGATTTACCAGAGCCACACAAAGCTCCTCCTTCTTAAGGCTTTCGCTCAGCAAAGATATGTGAACAAAAACATTCATAGTTTAGGACCTGCCTGGCACTGCCTTTCACAGTCAAAAATAAGAGAATAAGGCTATATCCTGGCCAAAAACTCTGCTGTTTTCTGCTGAAACTTACATCACTTTGCTTGGCTGTGGGAGTGTAGACAGCTGCACTGCTGTGTCAAGGTATGGGGAGTGTTTAATTCTTGGAATATCCACATGCAAATATTTTTCTCATTACTAAATATTATTTCATCTACATTAGGAAGCCACTGTGCTATGACCACCCTTCCTTAACAACAGGGGATAGATACAAGGGTTGACCAAAAACACTGAGAATTTTACTTTCTTCTTAGAACTGAAAACAATGTGTAGTTTGTGGTCAACCCTTGTACAACATGGCAGTCTGCAGGGCTGGATTTCCTGAGCATTGCAGCAGTAACGATGGCAGCAGGGAATCCCAATTCTCAACCCTCTACTGTATAATAACAGCACTGATGGTAATGGCTGCCTAACTACACTCCCCTGTTTACCACAGGACGTGCAATTCCAAAGGCCTGCAAACAAATACCCTGCTAAGCACTTCTTAATGACAAAGATTCCCTTGGTAATTTTCAATTAATGTCCATGTTAATCTGTTTTACAGTAATGTTTAACTGTGCAGAATACAAAGCAAGACGCACGATTGCAAGATGGGAGGCTCCCAAACGATTTAAGTCCTCGATCTCCTCCTTAGAACAAAACCCTCGGGCACCTTGGCATCCTGCTTAGTATGAAAGGCGATGCTGTGAGGAGCAAACAAATGTCACCGCGGCGGCTGTGAAAGGCTGCATTCGGGAGATGAAGTGAGCCATCCTTTGCTTCGCCTGCTCTGGAGCGTCAGACTGCTGCCACCGCATACCAGGATAATGTTAGGTTGGCTTTGGATGAGGACAGAGGGCCAGATTACAAGAACCACTCCCCAGTCCCCGAGGACAGGGATTCTGGCCCAGCATCAGAGTTTAAACACATTAGGTTCAGGCAGCTTGTTTACCAGGCTTGTTGCCGCCGGTTACCGCATCTGACAACTTATTCCTTCCTGCCTCCTCAAACAACAGAGAGGGAAAGTGTGTGTTAACGGGTGAGCATGAGGGTAAGAGGGAGAGTGGAAGGGAGTCAGCGATTCAACGTGAAAGCAAGCAGTCGACTAAGCGGCTGAAAGGGCGAACAAGAGAACAGATGTGTGAGCAAGTAAACAAATGGGTGAGACAGCAGGTGGATTGAATAAATGCATGGAAGAAAGGGTGGGAGAGTGGATGAGCAAGTGGCTCAGGTACTGAACGGGACTTGTAAGTTCAGAAGTGAGGGGAGGAGTAACAAGGTGGATGGGCACGTTTTAGGAGGACTGGCAGACTGTATGTGTGAGGAAGGTGACACAGCACATTGAGGAACTGAGTGGACTGTGAATTAAACAAGGGCAGCGCTTTCCCACTTCATCATCATACCTGTTTGGAACCAGACATCAGACCTGGGTTGGAGAATCTAATTCAGCAGCATCTGCTTCCACCTTCACCATTAAACAAACCCAAAGCTCTTTATAATTAAGGAGACAGACACAAGGCCCCCGACTGCAAAGCATATTTAAAACTGCAGCAAAATGACAGCAATAAAAGAACAGCAGAATGCATCTATTCAATTATGGATGCATAAACACATACAGACCCTTGATTAAAACTGCTTCCTATTGTGTGACTGTGACACCCAGGAGAAGATGAAGGAGAAAATAACTAAGATAAATGATGAAGGGAAAGAGGACAAAAAATAGAATGCGCAAATGTATTATGTATAACCAGTTTTGAGCATGTGGGGGTTTAAACATGAATTTACTGTAAATGTATGCTGTATGGCCAAAAGTGTTTGGACCCCCCCCAATGAATGAGCTGAGCTGTTTCAGCTGTACCCATGCAGCATACAAACACATTCTAGACAATTGTGTGCCTCCAGCTTTGTGGCCACAGTTTGGGGAAGAAAAAGCTCCTTTCCTGCTCCAAGATGACTGTGCAACAACACCCCGTGCACAAAGTGAGGTCCATAAACACATGGTTTGCACATTTGGCAGCACCATCTGAGTTGGTTTCAAGACCTTCGGTGCCGGCTTCAGTTTCATGCAGACCATTAATTCAGATGCCATCGCACTGGACCCAGTCAGTAACTCAGTCAAGCCACCAAAGAAGATGTCCAGCTGTGGGGGCAACACTTGGTCCAAGGATCAAGTAGCAAAGTGTCAGTGGTCCATTAATGATTTACCCACAAAAAAAAGAAAGTGCCCCCTGCATCCCCAGCAATCACACAAGGCTGTGCGTCAGACAAGGCTGCAGGCTGAGGAGCACAACTGCGCACAAAGACCTGAAAATCGATAGCAGACAGAGAGAAAGACAAAGACAAGGAGGGCGGCTGATGTGTTCAGCCTCACACCCTTTGCTTACTCTCATGTCTGTTGATGCTCATCGGTTCACACTTATTTGCATAAACTTGGCCATATTTGTGGAGGATGTGATTTCACATTTATTTATTTAACTGTGCAGACTGATCTAGAGGAGGAACGTTGCACTACGTCATGTCCATTGTAGGTGTTATGCACCGCAGTTATGTGGGTTATTCCGATTATTTGTGCTAAATGGCATTTGGAACCTCAGTGTTCAAAACAAAAGTGAAATCCGGTGTATCTGGGCTTGTTTTCCACCACAAATACACATCTGCATTACATTTCCCAGCCACTGAGAACTTGCACATCTACTACTCCCATGCAGCATTTAAAGAGACAAACGTTAGTGGAAGAAATGTTTTAAACTGCACAAATGGAACTTGCCTTTTGGAAACGCGAGGCATTTCTATGGGTGCCTCAAATTAAAATGTCTGGTATTGTGGCGGCGGCTACCTGAAATCTGGCTTCTTCCTCATGGTCAGGCTGTTGGTCTGAAGTACTTGTAGGCCCCCTGAAGGTTCTTCAGAACACATCTCCACCTGAGGTGCAAACTGCTTCGATTGACCTCTTGCTCCCTCTAGCGAACAAGTACAACTGTACAAAAATTTGCTTATAAACTGTAAGGGAGTTGTAATATTTTTCAAATGTTAAGCTTTAAAAACTTTTTTTAGGGACTGTGTAACTCGGTTTGGGGCTACCGTGCGCCTACGTGTGAGGTGTGCTGGAAATAATTGTAAAAATGTTATTATTATTATTATTATTATTATTATTATTATTATTATTATTATTGCTACGCGACACGACACGACGGCAAGTTTCCACTACATCTGTGTGAAGTAACAAAAAAAAAACCTCCTTATCAAATTTGTCTGTTTGACAAACTGCAGCGAATAAAGTTCTTTCAAACCGGAAGTTGATTTGCAGAAGCCAATACAAACACCGGCGAATTTCCGGTGGCATTGGTGTTTATTGCTCTTGGCGGCGCAGTTTTGGGTTAAACTGTCTCGGCAGTTATGGTGTAACAAGCTGCTTTTGGGAAAAAATTACCTGTAACTAAGTGAGTTTGCAAGGTAGCAACGTGCTAGAACCTGAAGTGAGGCGGCTGTGTGTCTGTGCGATATTTTGGGAGACGTGCTGTCCCGGTGTAGCTTCACGCCGTATTTCAGGGGACTACATGGCGGAGCCGACGCAGGTGAAGAAGGATGGAGAGGTGGATCCCTCGGAGGATCCGCAACCACTGCGGCCAGATGGCCAAGGCGCTCCAGTGGACAGCGTCGCTGCCTCGGGAGAAAACACGGAGCGACCCGGGCCCATGGCGGACGACGAGAAAGCGGTGCAGCTGTCTGTCTGTCTGTCTGTGTGTGTGTGTGTGTGTGTGTGTGTGTGTGTGTGAGAGAGAGAGCGAGAAATCGCATTTCATCGTGTTGTCGGAGTTTTACACACCGGCACATTGGAAGAACCCCAAACTGACATTATTACGCTGTACAGACTGTTAGGTTTACCGTTGCCTTCTTCCATGCAGGCTTCCACCTACACTCACATGTGCAGCTCAGGCTCTTTGGGGCACCACTGAATGTCCTCTTTATAGGCTATACCTGCATTAAGTATCTGTGCAGTTAAGGTACAGATTTACTGAAGTACCGTTTGCACTTCCTGGCAGGGGTCACTGAAAGACAGCTCTGCTGGAGAAGAGAGGGAGGGTTCAACCGGCCTCCACCCGCCTGGTGCTAAAAAACTGAAAGTCGAACCAGAGAAGAAAAAGGAAAAGCGGCAAAAAGTCGACGAGGATGAGATTCAAAAAATGCAGTAAGTTGAGAAACTGAACAGATTTGACCCCAGGGTGATAGATGAAATATCTGAAAATATTTGAAAATAATGCTTCCATAAAGGGGAAAAGTTTCTTACTCTGCTGAAGTGGACGGAAACCCCGAGTTCTATTTCCTTTCCAGAGTCTTGGTTTCTTCATTTTCCGAAGAGCAGCTGAATCGATATGAGATGTACAGGCGCTCAGCATTCCCAAAGGCGGCCATTAAAAGGGTAAAGTCTAAATCCTGACATAAATTCTCGATGGCGTTATTAAGGTTGGGGGGTCATCATTCAGTGGAGCCTCTCCTTTTATTGCAGTTAATCCAGTCCATCACTGGATCATCGGTCTCTCAGAACGTGGTCATCGCCATGTCAGGCATCTCTAAAGTCTTTGTTGGAGAGGTTGTTGAAGAAGGTGCGTCTGTCCTTTCTGAGAATGTGACGCTGATGTTTATAGCGAGATGACATTTGCACGTAAATGCAAAATGCAGTTCATGGTGTTACAGGCTTGTGCTACAGACAGGGCTGGGTGTGGGTTACAGGCCTGCAGTTCTTTGGTTCTCATGTCATCTATTTCTGTGTTGAAATGAAAATGTGTGATGACTGTTGACAGAAGCAGAGTTCAGCAGCGCATGTTTAACAGTCCTCTTCTGTTTGGCTGTGTAGCCCTAGATGTGTGTGAGAAGTGGGGGGAGACACCGCCGCTGCAACCAAAACACCTGAGGGAGGCTGTGCGGAGGCTGAAGAACAGGGACCAAATCCCCAACACCAAACACAAGCGCATTCTCTTCCACTGAGCACCCAGTGTGCCCCCTGCTGTCACTGAAGAAGTCTGGTGGGGAGGGGGTCACTTCCAGGTGTCTGTTCTGCCCAGTGTTGAATGCACAAGGAGAGCAACGCTGGAGGGGTGGCAGACAGTGTTGTCTGAGCACCTCCTGCTGACATCAAGGCCACCATGGACTTCAAACAGAAAAATAGAGCGAGGGTGTCAGGTCGTCCTTTCATTGTCCTCTTCTAGAGAGACCCGGAGTATGTGAGTAAATGGGTTAGCCTGAAATGTGAACGCTTTAGCCATTTTTAAAGTTTTCCCACTTTTGGTGCTAAGTGCCTGCTTTGCTGTCAGGTCTTGGTTCAGTTGTACGGTCTATTATGCCTTAACGTGTCCATGTAATTATTTCCGGTTCCCTGTGCAGTCGACTGTTTCAATTGCAGCAAATCAGGGTGAATGGAATGATCATCCAGTCGTAAGTGCATGCTGCTGGGGTTTAATGTTGCAAAAGTAGCCTTTTCCACTTTTAATACCTTAATTTGTTATGAGCAAAATAAAGATGCAGTATTGAAGTTCTTTACATAAATGGGTGTTTAGTCACCATGCTTTTTATTGGTAGGTTATATAATGCACCAAATAACATCAAACCCATCACATTG
Organism: Heterotis niloticus; assembly: GCA_018136845.1. NCBI lineage: Eukaryota > Metazoa > Chordata > Actinopteri > Osteoglossiformes > Osteoglossidae > Heterotis > Heterotis niloticus. The sequence goes on along the minus strand of CM030894.1, from coordinate 28,413,708 downwards.
AACCAATAAACGTACAAGAACATGAAAGCAGTGTACCAGTTTGAAGCAGGGCCAGAGTGCATCACCAGATAACAAGAAACCCACCCGCACTTGTCAGCTTAAAATACTCAATTTGACGCAATCGAAATTATGTCAACGTCAACAGGCAAAACCAACTGATGAAGCCCCCGTTTAAAGTCTTAATAAAAAAAAAAATAAAAAAAAATACACACACACATATATAAATCACAAAAAAGTTAAATAAAGCATATAAAGTAAGGCACAGTTACTGTGGGCCAAGCGGCAGTAAAGGTCCACTGTCTTCAACAGGTCTCTGTGGCTGGTTTGTACTATGTGTAGTCATATTTCTGATATTAGACGTTCAAATTCCTGTCTGCCTTTTTGCACTCCTCAGCATACTGAAGAGAAAAATAGCTCCTCTGCACTTTGCAAATTCTGGCAATTTGTATATTCGGCAGTCTGGGTCTCCTTGGAAAAGACAGCATAGTTTGTACAAAGACCAGTTTAGAAAAAGGAAAGCATTGGCACCATCTAGATGGCTGAAAAGGCACGTTGAAGAGGGGCCCTCGGCTGCGGAGGGAGCTGCTGCTTTCGGCAGCAACAAACCTGATGCAAAACTTGAGCGAGTGTCTTCCAATGGACGCCTTTGCCAAACAGGCTGTGAAACGTGCAGTCCTGGTCCAGTTGGTCTGGTCAGCTAGTCAACACGTGTAAAGCAGACATAAGGCAGGCGGTGAGCTACCTGGACTTTGAGTAATCATGTCTTTGGTTTACTGAAGGGTTGCTACTCTTTTTTTTTTTTTTAATTAAGGTTAAACATTTTCCAGCATTCTTTATTGCTCACTGCCTTAGTACAGTAGGTAGAAGATGTTAAATGCCTGCGCAGTCAACAAACATTAACACGATCAATGTTTCTGAGCTGATAACAGACGAAAGCCTTGTGCTGCCGTATCCAGATGAGGAATTAACAGCAATATGTGTAAAACTAAGCACAACAGTGTTTCTGCTTGATCCAAGAGAATGAGTGCCAGGGAGCGGAGGCACAACTTGGCAACATGTGCATCTAAAGTAGGAAGCCTGGAGGATGGCGAGGACATTTTTAATACTTCTCTCCATCTTTCCCTGTGTCACTGTAAGGAGCACCGTGCCACAGTGACAGACACATGCTGTCATAACATTGTTCCTTAAGAAATTTTCCTGGCGCGTCCAACCACTCTGCAAAAAAACAGGGCGTCACATGCAAATGCATTATTCAAAATAAGCACATTTTAGGATAAGTTCATGATTTCACCCTGTATTCAACTTTAAAAGTGTTTCCTCTTCCAAAAACGACACCAAATCTGTGTCAGAGGGATGCTGGCTCATGATAAGGCCTGGAATCCATCCTGCCTTCTCAGAAAGGTACCAATGACCACTGGGTTGCTGCTTCTATTACATGGAAAACAAACGGGGGGAGCAGTGCCGTGGTCATCCTGTTCCGTTCCTAAGACCACAGCTAATTGGCTGTTTCGCTCATCAGCCACACTTGTAAAACGTGCACAGGCAACAAACATGTTTAAAAAAGCCAGACGGCATCTGCTTGATGTTTCCCTCAGGTTCCTCTGGGTATTCGGGAGGTAGTCGTCAGTGTGCTCAGCTGTACTTTGGAGGAACTGCTCTTCACTCGTCTTGAACAACTCTGAAGTGGTCTCATTTTTCACTTGTGTTTCCAGTTTGTGCTGCTCCAGAACACCTTTGTAGCCTTCGTTTAATGGAGGGTTAACAAGTTCAACAAAATCTTCCTTGATATGGAAAAAGATTATTTACTAAAATCTAAGAAATCCAACTTATTCAAGCTGTTGCCTGTTAAATGTTTAAATGAGTCGCTCCGGTCTGTGCTGGACATGGAAACATTTCCTATGTTACACTTGGAAAGGTAGAAGGATACCCATCTGTACATTTCATGTCCATGGTGTGTGATGTCACACAGTGTCTGTGTGTTCTTCTGTACTCGGGCGGTCTGAGAAAGTCTGGTGTGGAGGCAACTGAGCCAAACGCCTAGTCCTTGACCAATCGGTAGACATGGTACTGTGCCCCGTGTTCGCTTGTTGACACCTCAAACACAAAGGCTATGCACAGCAGTGTCTCCTGGGTGTCCCTGTTGGTCACCACCTGGGCAGGTAAACAAATCATATCAAAAGGATGGAGAGACATGAATTCAAAAGACAAAAACATGAGCACCGCCTAACAGCCAAACAAAGTAGTTAAAAGAATGAAATAAATTACTATTTGTTCAAGACCATCAAATACTTTTATCCTGCAACGTGAGTAACAGGGTCTCATGTCGCTATGATCGTCATTGGCCACTCAGTGGGCCACGCATGGCACGATACCTGCAGGATGGTGAAGTTTTCCAGCACGCTGTTCATCATGTACTTCTCAGGCAGGTGTTTGAGTTTGTGGATGAAGTTGATCATGTACTCGCACATAGGGGAGCGGTGGATCCTGTACGCACACTTGCCGCCCTCCACGTGGGCATACTCTGTCTGTAAAAGCCAAGAAGAAAAGCGCTCAGCTGCACTGACAAAAGACCCGACCAGGTAAGTCCTGGAATGTAGACCTACGGCGTTGCAGTGGAGTTTAGGGTAGAAGGACGGGGTCTCACCTCAACCTTCTCAACCACCTGCTTGCCAAAGGAGCAGACCTTGGTGGAGACCGTGATGGTCATGTTGTCCGTGCTGCTGTATTGACTGCTCACGCCGTAGAATGAACCAGGTCCATCCTGCAGATCGCTGTTGCTTAGATCCGCCTGTGCAAGATGAGCAGTGCCTGAATCCCCGTGTCAAGATCGCCTACATCCAGCCTGAACCAACTGACCACAGACAATCACCAACCCAGCAAAAACACCCAAGCCCCAAATGAATATGGAGGTCAAATGTAGCCACGATTCATCCTCAAGGTCCAAGAGGAAGACCAACGAGATGGATACGTTGTTGAATGAAGCTTCCGATTAACGACTGGAACAGGGCATCTTCAGTCGCTAGGTCATACTTGCGTAAATGTAACCTCTGAAAGAAATGTGGAGGCACAAATCCAGTCACTCGTGTTTACCCACCCAGAACTTGACTAAGAAGAAGGCGTTTTGTGGCCCCTTCTCGTACAGCTCTTTGAGGCCACCCTTTTTCTCAGGGAACTTGTCGTATATCTGCCGCACATCCACGGCTTCTAGGAGTGGATCGCTGCAGGTGGGGTTGGTCTGGCCGATGTGAACAAACAAGTGCTTGCTGTACTGTTGTGGGGAAAGACAGCCGGCTTAGTGGAGTTGTAACCAAACCCAGAAGTCACAACACAAAAACATGGATTTTATGCCCAAAGCTCCCTGCTGTCTCTCCATTTTCAAAGAAAACAATTTCATAGAAATTACTCTAAGGGGACAACGTGACACTGACACCAAAATGTCTCAATGATGGTACGAACCAGAACCACCAATGGTGTTTTTACTGTTGCTAAAGGTAAACCAAACAAAGCTGGAGTGTAACTCACTGTGTCAGGGTCCCTCTGTACCTCCATGAAGGCTGAGTACTCTAGCAGGCGCAGCTTGGAGGAGGCAATGGTCCGGTCCTGCCACACCGGCACCGCAGTGGCCAATGGGGGCAATGGGGGTGCTAATGACTCAAATGCTATGCACCATATGAAGGTAGTGTCATTTAAAAAGCACATAATTCAACATAAAATTAACTTCACTAGCAACTTCCAAACATTGCTGCCAACCACGATGCTGTATCTCAGTGAAAAAAGAAATGGAAGACTTCATACTCACTTGAAATGGGGCTGGGAACAGGACCTTGTAAGCTGGAATACGGTGTCTGTGCAAAGGGTTTGACGCTGGGGAAACACAATTGGGTATTTACAGCAACATTTGTGTTTGAATATTTTGAAAAGAGTTTAATATTATTGCCTTAAAGTCCACGAGAAAATTCAAACAAAAACGGAAAGGCATCCGTTGATTGTGAGTAGAAACTGTCCAGTTTCTTCACAAAAAACAAACAGTAGATCATACAATGATGACCTTCATCACTGTTTGTACTGAATTCTCATCCTCAGTTGACTACTGCTTGTTTGCTTATTGTTTTAGCTGATGTTTTTCTCCCAAGTTACTTACAATGTTAAGCTGCTTACAGTGATTTACCCACTTTTACAGCAGGATAATTTTTTACTGGAGCAATTTGAATCTTGCTCCTGGGTATTACAGTAGGAGGCGGGATTCAAACCCAGATACTGGTGTGTGGTACAACACAGCATCTCAATCTACTATGCTATCTGCTGCTATTAGTCTGTTATGTCTGGATATTAAACACCTCTGTTTATGAAAGTCTCCAAAGCTACTAAATTGCAGCTACCATGAACAATGTGTATGAATGATGAGCACAAGTACAGTTATAGTGCAGGAATATTCCTTCTGAATGCTCGCAGAAAAGCAAGCTACTTACTCCTGAGTAGGAGGTTGGTGTCCAGGGATGGAGGGAGGCCAGAACTGGGAAGGAGAAAGCAAGCCCAAAATCAGCATACTAGGATGGTGCATCGAGAATCCCAGGTGAAGCTTGTAGACCCCACAGACCACCCTGATGTTAAAGCAGGTTGGTCCACAGGTTTGGTCTACAAACTTTGCGTTAAAAGATACCTGAGCAGAACTTCTTAGCCTTCGTCCTGCTGTAACTTTATGAACTACTTCTTTTGAGGAGCTTTTCAGTAACTGAGCTGTTTATTCTATCATCTAAAGAATTCAAAAGGTCCAAAGCAAAATGAAACAACGACTGACCTAATGGTCTACAAAACTGGATTTGTGTTAATCTAGGAAAACTTTTACTGGCATTTGGGTCAATTGGTTTAGTTGTTCCTTTAATTATTGAATTAATTTAAGAAGAATTAAGAATTAGGAGTTTAATTACTTGCTTACTGTGGCCTGCTTATTGAATTAATAATCCCTATAACATTTTAATGGGGGGGGGGGTCAACATCTCTACATTTTTGCTGCTACTCCTTGAATAATACAAACTTGGCTTAACTGTTTAAAAAGCAGATTCTAAGGTTAAAAGTTTAATTTTTCAATCATTTGAACTGTGGAGTGCATTATTTTAACATCAAAACCAGCACACAAAGGGTTACACTCGGACCAAATCTGAGAGCCACTGTTGCTATTCCAGTGAAATAAAATAAAATTGGAAAGACGAAAAAGAAGAATGTAAACATTCGGCGCGGCCTTTTCTAAAACACAGGCTTGGCATTTTGTTTACAGGATTTTCCCTTTATACACCCAGTGGCAGAGTAACTGCTCGCTCCTTGGTTTGTGGGGCGGAACTCACCCGGCCAGGTGGGGTGTATGTCGGCTGGGGCAGGGGGGGCAGCTGGTTCTTCACTACACTGGGGGACACTATTTGTGCCGAGGACAACGCAGCCATGTTCTGGAGAGCCTTGTCTTTGGATGCCTGATCCTGCAAAAACGGATCGCTCGTATTGAGCTGCTAGTACAGAAAAACCTAGAACTTTCTATTCTCCAAGATGAAGGTAATGAACAACAAATCATTTCTACCATAACACAGACCCGTTTGCAATTAAACCTGTGCTTCTGGCATACAACAGCGCAACCGTCCCTCTGGTGCTGGATGCACACCCCTCAAAATTGGTTCACCTGTCACAGTGATTCTTTTCGCTACTTAATTTTTTTATATTTATGTCTCAACACAAAAGTGCGATACCACCATAAAGCTGTTTAAGAAACACCATTAAGAGATTCACCTTCATAATATTCCTTAATAAAAAAAGAAGCTGGCATGTCTATCAAAACAAACTAAATTATGCTTTAAGCTCACAATATTTGTTGCCCTGAGCTGCAACTGAACACATAAATGCACAAGTAAACAGTTAAGCAAGGCAGTGGCCAGCACAAGCAGTACAGAATAGGTCTGCCTTGATGACCATTTAAAACATGCCTTCTGTCATCAAGTCAAGCATCCTGTACAGAGGCCAGGCAGCTTGAGGCAAACAGACTGTGATGCACAAACTCGAGCAGCATTAAAGCACATTGCAGTGATTTAAAACAAGGGTGCAACATGGGGCTATCACCCACAGCAAGAGAGATACACAGCTGAGGGGCAAAGAATGAGCCAAGCACACAAAGCATCAGCAGCAAACAAGCTGATGAAGCAAAGCAAGTCCAGATCCAGTCCAGCACTTACCAAGTTCATGGCCTGAACCAAAAGGGAGAGGCAGGGGGGAAAAAAAAAAAAATCACTTATCTTTTCTGCAAGTGATGATGATAGTGACCAAAAGGGGAGAAAATAAATCATTTTGTTTTACACGAACCTCAATCTACTGTAATAAAATTATGCTCTCGGACCTCGGTACTCAGGACAGTAAAATTAAAATAAATCGCAAAAGTGTATAAACATCCAAAAAACAATAAAGCTTTGCAATGAGCAATGGGAAGCTGTACAAATTTAGTCTGCAGTACACCAACATGGGCAAGGTGCAGATCTGCTGTAGTCTCTTTCTGTCAGTAACTGCTAATATTCGCCCTTACTTTTGCTTTAGATTTGTGTGTTTATTTCAAACAGTGACAATGGCTCCAGAAGGGGTGAGAAATCAGGCTGAATTCTCATCCTCAGGCTGAAGAGGATGCTCTTTCCATGCTGATGTCTTACAGGCCAACAAGATGGAAAATATAGCAAGTGGCTAGAGAATGAAAACACTATCCTGCACTGTGTGTGTCTCTATTTCAGCTTCAAGTGACCAAATCTAATGAGAACGATGTAACAAATGTGGTGAAAAGTTTAGACACAGAGGAGATAAACAGGCTATTTCTCCAATGATCTGTGTACATGGCAGTGTGAAGGGGATTAAATTTACATGACTGTACTATGGTTTTCAGTTAGCAGCACTTATTTCACAGTAAAAGCAACATAAAGAAGGTAGAGGACAGGCAAAAAATAAAGTAAGAAATGTAAAGGACAAGAACAGTTTGAGAACAACAGAGAAAAAAGGAGGAAGGACTACAAGTAAAAAAAGATCAGGTATGGGTCAAGCAGGGAAAAGGTAGAGGATAAAGCAAAGGGCAGGAGTGACAGTAGTGACAGCTGACAGTAGTGGCACTTTGTCACAGCTGCGTGAGGGTGGCAAGTGGCAAGGGGCAGCCAGCATGCACCAGTTTGTCATTCAAGGCAGTGCAAGCATTCAACCGAAGCAAACGGCGCTACACGCCGAGATCCACAGGGCCAGACTGAGGGTGACATCACTAAGATGACACATCAAAACGACACCTCTTTTTGCCATTAACTTGCTGGACAGTTTAAAATGTCAGTTACAGCTACATTAAGTCAATATTTATTTAATATTTATTTACAGCTACAACGGTACATAGGTGCAGCAATGTCTTTGCACCCCTTGATCATTTGAAGAGACCAACAGCAGGGTAAGAGGCAGCCTCCACAAAACCCCTGCAGCCCTGAAAGGTCAGTGGTGAAGGGCTGAGACTCATACAGGCTACGAAGGTGAAGGGTTAGAATGGGGGGGAGCAAATTCCGATTCCAAATAGCAGTTAGAGGCAGAGAAACTCCAAAGCCCAGGAAGCGCATACCTTAAGCTTTGACTGTATCTCGCGAGATTTTCTCCGGGCAAGAACCTGCAAGTGGCTAGAAACCTGCAGAAAGAGGAGCCAAAGGGGGAACAGGGGAGGAAAAGGACGAGGAGGAGGAGAAAAGAGAAGCCGTAACCAAGGAGGAAAGAGATGCTCAGTCTCGCCCTTGCGTGGAACGGTGCCACTTACCTTGATGCTTGCTTGATATTCTCGAACTTTCTTCCGCGCTAACACCTGTATATGACTAGATACCTGAAGGATGTGACAGGGATTTAAAAACAAAAAAGCACCCGTACTGAGCAAAATGCATCCATGGCCTGAAGCTCGAAATATAATAATCTCTTAGAAACATCTCCATTCCCATCACTATGTAAGCTACAGCAATGTTATACTTTGATGTACTCAGATTTATACCATGGCAAAGCACTTTGGACCGAGGTGGCTACTGACACTTCCATTTATTTCTTACAATGATTTATACTGCTGGCTAATTTTTCCTGAAATGAGTACATTGTACAGGGAAATACCGGCAGATATGGTGATTCATACTACCTTGCATATTTTAATAGCAAAAAAGTTTAACTTTTCAAGGGAATATAATTAAAAAAAATAATTCTAAAAAAAAATAATAATAATAATAAAAAAAAAAAAAAAAAAACTTCCAGGGAGAATCTGCTTCATTACTATACAGAGGATTCATATCTAAATAGAAAGACACCCAGCTGTCTATTTTGGAAATGTCTTTCAGGTTCACAATTTCAAAATGATAAGCAGAATCACAAGAAAGAACTTTCCAGAGCAAGTCTGCACCATTGCTTCAGTGATTTTCAAAATGTCATGATACAACAGAACTTTGGCTTGGACCATGCTGGTCTAATGTTGGCAAAGACGTAAAAACATTAAATTAGAGCTACAAAAAACGTCCATTACCTGCTTCCTCGTGCGGGTTTTGCCAGTCCTTAGCTTGATATACCTAGCTATCAGCTCATTGCGACCTGCAGCACAGAAGGGAGGGAGACAGTGGGTATGAGAGATGGCCATGAGAATTGAATCAAACTAATATTCTGCACAGCGGCCACAAGATGGAGCAACAAAGCAACACGAAGCCACAGAACCTGCTCACATCAGCAGGGAAACAGCGTCTTTGTCTCCACGTCTGTCTGTGTGTACAGTATTTCATCGTGTTTACTCACAAAAAACCCACTAACGGTCTACAACCCTTTGTGTATGAGACACCACCAGCAACAAGAGCTCTGCCAGAAAGGTCATGCTACCGCCCTTTGACCTATTGCCCCCAGGGGACTCTATGTAAAGGGAGCACCAGGCTCTCGGTATGGCCTATGGACCTTTTCCTGTGATGACGGACGGGAAGGACACGCCCACCTGGGCTTCCACATTCCAGTCATTCCAGCACAACCAGACGTGTGCGTGACAACGAGTGTAAGTGTGTGACACACACACACACACACCATCTGGAACAGCTAGGCTTAAAACAAAGGCCTCACTGTTATTAACAACAATCCCGCTTTCTGTCTTAAGTTAAATATGGGTGACAGTTAGGAGCACCTGCTGCTGCACCCCGGCTTCCATCTGTGTGCTCACACTTACACTCTTCTCCCGTTCATTCTGTTGTTCATGGCTGTTTGACACAATTCAGGTTACTCGGAACACTGTAGGCTCAAGAAGCTCACAAGCAGAATTACTTTTAAAAACTGGTTAGTCACCCTGGCCTACTGCTGAACCATGTGTTATGCTTGCAGGAAGGGGGGTGGGACATGTTTGATGCAGGAAAAGGAGGAGAGAAAAGAAAACCCCTCCACCCCCCCAACGACCACACTCCACGTCCCCAGGACACCCACAGCTAAGATTACTCAACTCCCATTCAGACCCCAGTGTCTGTCACATCAGGTTGCCCTTTTCCGCTTCATCATCCTGCCAGCTGAGCCAGAGTCCACAAGCGGAGGATGAGAGCCGTGATGCTCTCTGACATGGCAGAGGAAACTGCTGGGGTCATGCAACACAGTGCTGAGAGTCAGGACTTTTGAATCCACTCAGATTCCTGGTAACGCTGGTGTGAGTTAGTTACCCGACTCTTCCTAGGACCGGGCTTCCTAGAAAACGGGGCTGTCGTTGTGAGGAGTTTCCCCACCTTCCCATCTCTGAAGAGGCCCACAGGCTTTGGCAGACGAGGAAAAATGCTGCCACTTAAAACATTCAGATTACCCCCTTCTTACATTATGCACTGGAGCACATTTACCAACTAACCGATGCTCTAATTTGAAACAGTCGGTTCCATATCCACCAACTTTAACTGCCGAGATATCTGCTTTTCATTGCCTGTGTACAGGACTTATCATTTGCTCACTTTTCCATTTGTCAGGTGTCCAGAAAAAGTTAAAATTTAAAATACATCCAATTAAAATGTACAAAAAATTAAAATGTATGTATTGAACTTTCCATTTATTTATTATATAGAAGTGTTTCTTCAAAGCAACTCATGTTTAGTTTGTGTTTTATAACATTGTTCGATGAGCTTTGGTTTCCTAGTAACCAGATAACAGGGGAGAAAAACACGCCGGTGCCATCCGACCAGACGGGCTGCATTTCTGCAACACTCATCTCCCAAACATCTCTCCAGCTTATGCTTGGGTCCCATCCCTTCCATGGGGCATGGTAAGGGGCACAATGGTTGGCACAATGAGCCAAGCCCCAGGACCCCACTCTAACCTTCTCTTTATTTCTATTCACTGTTCTCCTAGCTGCAGGAAATGAGCACTAGGTTGCTCATTTAAGATGACATGACCAAAAAAAAAAAATACAAATGTACTTGGACTTAAAAATGAGCTGAGATATAAATTTCAGCTGTTGTCTTACGCTAATGCTCTAAGTACATGTTTGATGCCAATGGTAATCGCAGATGCTTGCTCAGCATTTTTAAGCAGCAGAAAGCAACACAGAGCAGGGCTTCACCAAGGGGAACATCTGCAAGGGATAAGGTTAGACGACAGGATGACTAAGGGCAGGGAGAGATGATTCAACCTTCCAAACAAAGCCAAATTCCTCCAGCGGACACTGATGTCCAGGTATGGACCTGCTTGCTGAGGCTAAGTGAAAACAGATCCAGACCATATTGGTGTACTGATTAGGATGCAGTCACCGCATTGAAAAAGAGAAAGAAAAATTGATGTTTGTGTAAAGAATGGCAAATAACAATTTAATGAAAATATCACAAGGCCCATCTGAGGGTTATGTTATTTTATTTGCTTTTTATCTACTGTTGGCTGGACTGAGCCTGGTGGCACCGATCTCCGTGTAAACCTCAGACAAAGAACAGCAGGCGAACAGCACTTCACACAACGTGGACATAAAACGGCCCTGCCATAATGTCGTGGCCGGATCGGGATCTCCGCGGTCTTCGCAGCACTCCGCCACGACACCACCGAGTAAGTGGAGAGGGGTGTTTATGGCTCTGGAAAAAACAGGCAGCCTGCCTTGCCATCCACAGAGGTGCTGGCAGCCCTGTGCTGTGGAAGCATCTGCAGACCTTGCTTTTGTTGACATTTTCCCAGCTAAGCGGTACATCTTCTACCCAATCCTACCTTGCAGCAAGCATGTCAAATAAGTTGCTTCCAACATCCAAAACAAGAGGATGGAAATTAAATAAATTTCAATTAATCTTTGCCAGTGTCTGCAACGTCTCTAGTTAGGGCAGAGTAATGCTTTATAAAGAAAAAGCCCACCTTACTAACCTGTATGCCCCCCCTCCCCCCCAAAAAAATCTAACCCCTGTCACAGTCTGACCATAGACAACAGAGAAATGCAGCACAGGTCATGAAATATGGACATATCTCATGTTCATCCACGTCCAGCGTCCCACCTGCCCGTCATGTCAAGAGAAGAGACAGCTGGCACACAGCGGGTTACTGTCTTACTCTCCCTGTCACATACACATTCACCCCCAAAGCTGAGGACTGAGTGTCCAAAGGCAGGACAGAGAGGAAAAAAAGACTACAGCAGGCATGCCCGGTTCCCTACTCGATGGCCTCCAACAGGCCAAATGAAACACAGGCCTTCTCCCCAGTGACTCTGGAATCGCAGTGTGTCAGATTCCCATCATCCCAGTTGCACAAATGTTCTTTTCCTTTATGGGACATGAGCTCTTGCTTGTGCACACAGGAGCACTGCAAGCCAAAGCAGTGCTGCCATGTCCTCCATGCAGCGAGACTTGCTAATTCAAATGAATGTGACACTCTAGGTTGAGACACATGGGAGTCCACGGCGCTGTCAGCCTTGAATGCCAGTCTGAGGGGTCTTTTTATATTCACACTAACGCACATTTCCGAGCCCCCTTTGCCCACCCCCTCCCCACAAAAAAGATGTCGCCTGGATTCACTCTTTCAGGTATGCATGTGACTTGCAGGATCCAAATCTATTTTGGAGCACAAAGAATGGGATTCTTGGATGACTCATGCTAAGGAATTTCTTGGCACCCAAACAGTAAAAAAAAAAAAAAAAAAAAAAAAACCAAAGATGGGTCTCTAATGAGTTTTGAATACCTGAATATTGAGTAAAAAAAAAAATATATATATATATATATATTTTTTTCCCCTTGGATAAGAGTTCTAAGCAGCGATCAATATATCAAATCCTGTGAACAGCAGGAGGACTATGAGTCAACTGCAATGAAAGCTCCAGCAAAGCTCAACATACAAACCTCTGTGGTCTCCCCAGATGTCTCCGTCAAAGTTGCCTGAGCATCATTGTATCTGGACCATCATTTTATCTGGGCCAGAATGAGTATGGTGGGATGCTGAGCTCCTTTACAGAAAGACCACATTATACAGCGCTTAACACAAGCTCAGTGGATCCGGCTTCAGACGGAAACTGCTTTTCTAAGGGAAACTTAAACTGCGTTTTAAGAAACCTTGAGTCAAAGAGCTCAGGGCTACTTTGTGGAGCAGGATTTCAGAAGGTTAAGTTTCCCACACTTCAGGACACAATAAGAGGAGAAACTTGGTGCCTTCCTATAGCGGAAAGAGACAAGGCAGCTGGTGGATCAATGGCGAAACTGCCAAAGCACACCGAGAGCAGATGGGGGAGATGGAAGATCGCGGATAAGAGACGACTTTGCTGAGTGTGGAGAACTCAAAGTGTGTTCCCGGGCCTTTCCAGGAGAGAGCCTGTGGACCAACCATCCACATGGAAACTGCAGCTGAGGCATTGCACTTCAAAAATGACACTCACAGCAACAGCAAAAAATATTATTTACATATCACTGGAAAAACAATGGAAATATGAAGGGTTTAAAAAAAAAAGATCATCCAAAGTAAATGTAACAGAAGTTAGCGAGTAAAAAGCCACCCCCCACATGTCATTCCCTTCAACACGTAGTTTTCAGTGGACACCATAATGATGGTTAAGTGCTGCGATGCTGCCACCTTATAACCTACAAACTTTTTCTAAAAATTGGCAAGAGTTTGACTCCTTTGAGCCATTCCCAACAGTGTGAATACAAAAGAAAAAAAAATGTGGCTATAAAATGTTTATTTGAAAACTAAAAGTAGCTGTTTCGTACCGAAGCCTTTCGCATCTGAAGCCTCTCTCTGTCTGTTTAGGGGAAACGCACGCTTTACCCCCGGCTGGTTACTGCTCCCTTAATAAACAAGGGCAAAACAAACACCATTAAACACACGTTTGTTTATTTTACCGTGGCCACACAAGAGGGAAACCATCCCATGGGAGCATAACGGATTCTCAGGATAATTTGTCCGTGGAACAAGGACAAATGCACCAGATAAACAAACAATGGGCGACAGTTTGCACAGAACCCTAAAATAATTAAGCTGCTGTTTTTTACCCTCTGAGAGTCCCTGACTGATAATGCAGCTTGAATGAACAACAGTTATCATTCGTGGTATAAGCAGAATTTCTATAGCTACATCTACCACACGTTTGATCCTTAAAGCCTCATCTTTACGCAGGTCAACTCACCCCCCCCAACCCCACACAAATCTGGTGTTATAAAGCATGAGCCTACTGTATAACTGGAGAAGAATTTTCAGAGCACACTTTTGTACAACTACCACCATCCTTTGAAATTCTTTTCTTCTACTTTCAAACTAGGACAATGATATAAGGACCATGGTGTGAATTGTGGTGCTTAACCTCAAACCAGAACTTTGGGAGCCAACACTGAGTGACCAGAAGGCTTATTTTCCCTTAATGCTATTCATCTTCAGCTCCGTCTTATACTCAGCTGCCCGCAACAACCACCTCATACACACCACCATCCAGAGGCTGTGTGCTTCCAAATCACATCAAATTCCCCTGTTTCTTACTCCCAAGATGCAGGCTCCTCTGGAAGCACTGGGCATTGCTGAACTGAATGGGTGACCTTACTTTTACATTATCTGGTGCGGTAACAGGGAGCTCACCCAGGGGAGATCACACCCATATGATGGGAAGAATTGGGTGATCCCAAACCAGGCAGCTTCACAGGGTGTTTGTACCCAGCATCCTGTCAAATGACACCTAAATGGGCTCCCAGAACCAACAGCAAACAGGAAATTTTACATTAACTTTATATGTGAAACATCACTTGATGGTGGCCATATAACACAGAACAGTAAGTACAGTAGACAAACCCATTTAAAGGAAAATTTCAGCAAAACATACAAAGTATGAAGCCTACTCTCCCATGGTAGGTAAATAGGGCTAACATTTCATATGTTGTAGCATGAAGTAAACAAATGTATGAAGGCAGGTGTGTGTGTGTGTGTGTGTGTGTGTGTGTGTGTGTGTGTGTGTGTGTGTGTGTGTTTACACACACGCGCATGTCTGTGTGTGTGAAAGAGAGAGATAATGTGTAGGGCTCCGAAAGTGTGAGGGTGTAAGTGTGCATAAGAGAAAGAAATGTGTGTGTGTTTGCACAATGTCACAATGAGGTGTCACAGGTCAGCACTTTGACAAAAAGAACCGAAGCCTTCCTGTCTGTTGCTCTGGCACTACTCCCACAGCATTAGAGCCACTCCGGGAAACTCACTGCAAGCTGGACTAAAATATACACTCATTTAAATTCATACAGGCAAAGTTCAATACACAAACTGTCTGTCTAACAGCCCCCCCCCCTCCCCTCCCCTCCCCCCATATACACACACAAGCACAAACCTTGGAGGTCTTGCCGGGACCACAACAGCACGGTCATCATCATTTAGTGAAACCAGATGAGCACAGAACATGTTGTTTTCCTAACTCAGCCCAGTGGGCACAACTTTTAAGTCAAATGAAAAAAAGAAGGCAAACAAACATGAGTCACTCTCTCGTTCGGTCTGAATGGAAACTGACATGGCAAAACAAGCTTTACAAGACCAGACCTGCAAGAATACTCACAGACTTGTTTATCTATCACTTCTTTCCCCATGAAGAGATAACAAATCTTTAGAGATACAAGCCAAGGACTTGTTCTTCTCCCGTCTGTTGGTTAAGAGCACCTACAGAAATCAAATCTATAATTTTGTCTTAACTGTCCAAATCCATGCAGGAACTTCAGAAGTGTAGATAACATGCATTTGTTTTATTTAAATAAAGCACAATTGATTTTAAAAGTGTAATTTTTCAGCAGCACAGCAGTTATTGACCTCTGATCTCTCATAAGAACCAACAGAATCGGATTCACTGTTGGGTCAAGGTGCTCCCCTCCGGCAGAAATTTTGGCACAGTTTTGAAAAAAGCTCCCTCACCGTACATCTTGCCCTCGTCCGACAAGATGATCTTCCTCCGTCCACATGGGGGGTAGATGGCCAGTGCCTCCTGAAAGCTCTGCTCAATGTCAGGGCTCCACACTCCCTCAGCATCCCCGTCCATGGTCTTGTCCAGTTCATCACCCCCCTCGTCCAGCGCCCCCTGGGGGCTGTTGTTTGCGCTCCACTCGGATGCAATGGTGGCGGCCGCCCCTAAGGGCTGACAGAAGAAGAAGAAAAGGAGTGAGGTTAAAATTCAGTGCCACAGAGGAATTTTCGGGTCTCAAGCCTACAAATTGCTAGATGCACTCAATGGAAATAATGAAAGACTGAACTCTTGAAGGAATGGCGAGTTCCCCAAATTACGCAACAAAACACAGAGCACATAAATAAATGATCTTTCTGTGTACTTCTCAAATCAGTACTGTATTCCAATGTGTATGCAGACAAAAAGCAGCGATATTTCCTTGAAACTCAAGTTTGTGAAACTGCCACAAGACAAACAAAAGTCACTTTATATTTCAGTTCTATAACTCGCTAATATGCATACGCCATGACAAAATTCCTGTGGTTTCGTAGTTTGTTCCTGTGCTGTCCTACAACAGCTGGAACTTATTATCATAAGTACTGTTCAATCTTCCCCCGTAGCATACTATTGTTTCAGAAACACTACCCTAAAATGTAGTCATTGTTCTAGGCTGCTTGATAAAAATAAAAAATGTCTTTAGAGGAAAAAAAAAGAAAAAATCTGCTGACACCAAGAGAAAGGCCCAAACATCTCCAGTGTCCCAGGAACGAGTCTGTTGCTCTCCACAGTAACACTAAGACCGTCCAAGGGTGCGGTCGGGTAGAGGAGCGTCATTTGTCAGTGACCACATAAAAATTTATTTCAATAACCACAAACCAGGGACATTTCATTAAGTTTGAAAGCCTGGCTGCTTAGCAGAAAAGGCTGACAGACACTGCAAAATGAAGGGAAAAAGGCTGCTCGCAATTTTTCTGACTCTAAATATGATGTTGCATGCATAGTCATTGCTTCAACGAGACGTTAATGCTGATACAAAAAAAATTCTTGGAAATATGCAGTTAATGCAGTGAATTTCAACACAGGAATGCTCAGGGTCATATACACAAGTAAAATTGTCAAAGCAAAAGTGTGTAAAAATGAGAGGAATGCTGGAATGTTGGTAGGAAATGGAATGGAACCTGGTGAAGGCACATTTTAAATGTGACTCTTACAGGAAGCCTTGGATCTCTTTCTGTGTGCATTTGGGATGTTGGACGTATATTCAAAGTTTAGGGGAATGGGGCTTCAGATCCACAGATGTCCTTATTAAGACAGGGCAGCAAACTCTGCCTCGTCTCTTCCCTTTGCTATCTCCCTGGTGTCCACCGAATCCCCTCCCTCCTCACTCCTCCACCACCACCATCACACAAACCCCCTCTTGCTCAGAATGTCTCAGTCCAAATAAGGAAAAGAGTCCAAGGGGAGTCATGTGGGCCAGTGAATACAGGAAGAAGAGACGGGAGGGGTTGGGGGTTAACTGATTTAGGTGTCCACCGAGAGCCTGGAAACCACAGCGCCTCATGAACGGCAGATCCAATGCTGAGACCCAGACAAACGCAGATACCTGACCGGCTCAGAGGCTAAACAAGGGTTTTTCAAAGCTTTGTCTGAGTCTTTCCAAATGACTCTGCAGCCAAGCAATCTGGCATTTCAGAACCACAGCTGACACAAAACAAAACCAATGCTTTTTCCAGCTGAACCAAAAAAAACAAAAAAAAAAAAAAAAAAAACAAAAAAAACTTTACTGTGTAACAGGTGCGTGAAACCAGCATTCCACCCCAATCCATTACAACAAAATGATCATCAATTCATAAACACAAATTATGGACAATAGGATCAATAACTAACTGCCTCAAACATATGTAGATCTGTAATGTACTTTGAACAGAGCTGCATTGTATTGATTCTTGAGGCTTTAATATGACAGGAGAACTAATCCAGAATAATCAGAAAAGCAGGGAAAAAAGTTAAACTCAAAGAAAAAGGGGTTTCAACCAGTTGAGAGAGTTTGACTTACAGAGGCACATGAGGAGCAGGTGACTCACTGTAAATGGTGAGGAGGGCAGCACACAGCTCACACGGGGGTGTCACTGTGCTCTACCCAGAGGGTCAGGTCCTCAGATCCAACAGGACAGCTAAGCAGGGGTGTGATTCATGATAAAACGTGGTACCGTAAATGCAGCCTGGTCACAAAAACAAGGTGTGACACAGTGACCAACTGACTCAAGCAGCTGCAGCATTGAGCAGGGAAGCGAGCTGAAAGGGACAGCCGAAAAATACAATGAACCTCTCTCAAACAAATACACTGCCTGTTAGTCACTGAAAATGGCTAAATACATGAATAAAGTCCTGTCAACCCCCCCTACACACACACACAGCTCATAGCGGATGGTAAGGTGATCTGTGTTTTATTTTCCAATAGCTAACACTTGCTGAGTCACTTTGCAGCAGTGCATCACAACCTCAGGTTCTGCCATTTGCCTCCTTCACTATGAAACCTGGGGGGCTGTAAGATGTCAGTAATTGAAAACACACCATTTTTATGACACTGGCCCCAGCATGATACCCTTAATATTTAAAATAGGGTCTCCAAAGGCACCTCTTTAAAACACAATTGAGCCCTGACCTTTGGTCATTATCATGAAATCAACCTTGCTTTACTGCCTAAATACATAACAAGGCTTGACCAAGGACAAGCACTACAAGCGACCCAGTGGCTGAACTACCCATAGTGTGTGTGACTGCCCTGCTACAGACTGGGACTGGTGTCACATCCTCGGTGAGCCCTGACTGGACCCAGTGTGTCAGTGATTCTTTCCGAATCACTGCAACCCAGTGCTGGATCAGTGGTCAGTGATAATGGATGAATCGACGGACATGCATGGCTAATGGTGTGACACATGGTGGCTGGTTCAGTCTTTTCAAAGCAGAGTTAAGGATTTCCCTTCAGCACATGACATCCTCACTGTGTCACGGAAACGAAAAAACACAAATACCACAATTCTTCAGAAAGCCCTTTAATCTCCTCCCCCCCAAACAAAACTGCCATTTCTGATACAGGCATTATCTGGTAGAGCTGTCCGTCTAAATTGGGTCTTATTGCTGTAAATTCATGTTCTGCAAAGAAGACAGGGTAAAATTCTTCAACAGTGAAATGAAAGGCTGATATTAAATAAATTAAACAATAGGTATTTGGTTGCAATTATTGTTGCTAAAGGTGGAGCACCCAGTTATTACATTTAAGGGATGATGGACGAATACATTCCTTAAATATATGTAGTAATAATGCAATAAGGGAAATCAAACACTTTTTCACAGCCCTGAATCATATAAACAACTTGCTATTGTTTTAAACATTAAAGACTATGAAGCACGAAGTCAGAAAGAAGATTTTTTGCATGAAGAAAAGCTTTTCACTGCCAATGTGCATATCTAAAAAATGCATTTTAAATGCAAAGTTCACATATTTGTGATTAAGAAGAGTGCACATTATTGAATGGGCTCACCATGCTGAAAGTAAAACATGCTTGCACATACACAAAGGCCTTTTAATTAAGTATATGTCAGCGTGGGTATTTTATCCTTGTAACTGGATACCTCTGCCTTCCACAGCAGAGCTCATTGTCAGTCCTTCACTCCACAGCTCTGACCCAGTGCTGCCTGCGTGACATCTTTTTTTAAAGGAGGAGGTAAATATTGACTCCAGGCTCATTAACCATTTGAATGACAAACAGACTTGGTATCCAGGACAACTAGAAGACCAGGTCAGGAGCATGAGTTAGAGTCGGCTTTTAGCAACATACAAAGAATGCTAAACTAAAGCTGGGGTAGACTGCCTGCTCAGAACAGGCCTGCATGCCATCTTATCAGGAAAACAGATTTGCCCTGTCCATGTGTCCACAGCTGAAGCTGGCCCGTGTAAAAAGGCCCCCGCTTTCAGAACGAAGGCTTTGTCAAGGGCCTTCTGGTGCAGCTGCAGCGCTTCTATTGGTTATTGGCTCGGGTCCACAGGGGGGTCTGCCCTGAGGGTAACACTCCGCTGCACCCCCTGCCCCATTTCACCTACTCACCCACACACAGACCCGTTCAGACTGGAACAGCAGCTGCTCCCCGGGGTCAGGTTACAGATAAGGAAGACATTTTAGGCAGGAGCCCAAGGCACTCCGTGGAGGAGGAGCTCCTCCTCCACGCTGACCCCTTCAACGATCCACCCGTGGTACCAGACCTGTGCTGGAACATTTTCCCTTCATTATGTGCCAAGTCATTAATACTACTCTTTGATACGTGGAGTTTTTCATTAATCCCAGGGCTATTAAAAAAATATTTTTATTTTTCCACAGCTGTGCATTTCAGTGTCTCCGGTGGAGGAAAGTAAGTGCTGTTTTGCAAGTAAATTTTGGAACTTGTTGCCTCTAGAGATAAACGCCGCCCAAGTTAAAGAAAACAAGTTTCCGGTACAGCCGTCCAGCTGAGAATTGGCACCCACCCCCCAAATCTTAATGCTATGGGAAGTACGGCAAGCGCAGCTGCTGCCTCTTCGCCATCATCATGAGCACAGGGCTGCCATTTCAGCCCCCTGAGCCGCAATATTCACTCCCATCGCCACTCCACCTTCCAAATCATGGAGTTCTCCTTCGATATGAACATAGAAAATGGGCTGTCCAGTTTGTTCTGATTTCTGCCAGGTCGCAAAGGAGGCGATAAGAGACCAGAGGGTGGACTGGACTGCAGAGGAGAATTCAGCCACCCTGTCAAAAGAGTCCTTCCAGCTGGCCCTATCACCCCCCCGACTCCACTCCACTCCCCTCAACTTTCTGTGGCTCTAATGAACTCACGTCAGCTCCCTCCAATAACTTCCTCCAACTTCCGCTTTGGCACAGCACACAGGAAGTAATTGAAGTAGAGAGTGCACTTAGTTTGGGTGGGGACATTAACACACACACACACTTGCTGATGCAGTTTCTGAAAACCTTAAATCCAAAACAAAGAACATTCACTAACATTACAACCATGAACATCAGTTTCACACTTAATATCCTACAGGCTCTATCCTAAGCAATTTATGATAAATATAAAATATGATATACATGATATAGCCGAACCTGTAAAGCTGACAAAAAGCCCATTACATAAGCTTTACTTCTTCTACCCAACCTATGGAATTTTAGGAATTTTAAGAACAAATAAAATAGCTACAATTTTTTTTTTCTTTTTTTACTGGAGTAGGGGCCTGCCTTAAAGGTACTAGAGCAGGAGGCAGGACTTCCAAGTGCCAGGTAGCAGCTCTTGACACTACCCCGTGTATGCATGCCTGTGTGCAACAGGAGGATACAGCAAAACACACCCTTGCTACCGCAACCTTGTGCCTCCCGAGAGCCGCACATTGCCAGCATTTCGTGCAACTTTCTTCCCGAAGACCCTGTTGCATTCAGCTATGTTCTGGAACATCACCCAAGGCCACTGATGCCATTCATCACTCATTAAAATGTCACTTACAGGAGAAAGGCAAAAATCCTGAGGTATGGGTTGAAATACCGGATTTGGCAGTCAAGGCAACTTTACTTGCAATGAAAAAAATCTCCCTCTCTTATACTGGCCAATCTGGTCCTCCAGCTACAAGCAGCAGATTTATGACCCATGTGATCTATCAAGGATGGGCTGTTACAAGAAACAGGACGGTCCTGTTTCTGCTTGCACCTGTCCAACCAGCAGCTCCGACACCCACCTCCACACCTCTTCAACGGACAACCGCCCCCATGTGCCAAAGCACCTCCCCCTCTCCATTACCGGTACACACCGACGACACGGCCCCTGCTAAACACCTCCGTCCTACCGCGCTGTGTTTCCGTCTCTCCCCAGAGCCTTAGGAAGTCTGACACATGTTACAGCAAGTCTCCTGCAATCCCTCCCAATCCCACAGCATTCCCATTCATCCCCCGGGAGGGGAGAGTGTCCTGTTACCCTTGCTGTCTGTCGTGCTAACCTACAACCAGGATAATTTGTGAACTATAGCTATGAAACACAGGCGAGATCTAAGACCTACAAACTTTGTCCAACATGGAAAAATTAACATTAAGCCTTTCAGTGACTTAGCACAAGCCAGACCAAACAGTTTTACACCTTGAAATTCAAAATTAAGGCCCGAAGGAAGGCCACAAACACTAGACCTCCCCTAATGTTAAACCAGGTAAAGAATCCAGCTTCTTAGCTACAATTAACACCTGCCGAAATAGTGTAGACCAGCTTGGATTTGGCAGTGTGAGAGTTGAAGTGTTTATTAAACAGCAGATATTGCTGTCTAGAAGACAGCTGTGAATGTAGGGGGTTGGGTAAATGGTTGAGTGTTGGGATGCCTAACTTTAGAAGGAGAACATGGAAGCTACGGTGTAGACCAGAAGTAGACTGTGGTAAACTGGGAAAGTAGAAATCAGGTGGGTAGGCAGGGAAACAGTACATGAGGCTGTCTGAGTGCAACTGAGATTATCCTGCTGCCATTTGTGGAGATTTCCTGTAACAAAGAAAAAAAAGATCAATTTGTCTGTACACCTATTGGAAAAGAGAACTCAAGGACCAAATTCCATTATCTTCAGCACCATAAGCAGAAGCAGAAAAGCATGATAATGTGTTGGGCTTTCACAGACTAAACAGGCGCAGGGCCTCCAACATGCCAGGGAGGAAAGTGTTAATGGAGTTAATGCTCCAAACGGCTGCCTGAAGGCTAACAGCTGGACAGCAGAGGGAGGGCTGTGCGAATGTACCTCCAGCTACCAGGACACAGCTGCATGGTGCTTTCAAAAAGAAGTTTCAGGGCATAAAGAAACCAACTTTGCACCAACAGGAAACACATCAACAGAGCAAGATCTCTTTCTGCTGCTTTTATACAGTTCGCGTGGATGCGGTTCTGTCTACACTGCAGAACGTTAATCCCTTCCAGACCATTCTCACCATCAAAGGTTAACAGTGGAAGCCGGGAGAGGTCCACACGAAGCTGAGATGTAGTGCTGTCTTCCAACCATTGTCTTGGAGCATAATTACTAGTGGAGGTGGGAACACCTCTCTCACACTCAGGCACACAGTCATAAATTCACTTGCGAGAGGGCAAGTGAGCGACGCCGAGTCTGCAGAAAAGGTGGCCATGTCTGGATAACGTGGCGGCTAAGACCTAAGAGAGGCACATTGCAGTCTATAGCCCATATGCATATCCTTTAGTGCTATTTAGTTTTATCTTAAACTCTG
The DNA here is from genome assembly GCA_018136845.1 of Heterotis niloticus. Lineage (NCBI taxonomy): Eukaryota > Metazoa > Chordata > Actinopteri > Osteoglossiformes > Osteoglossidae > Heterotis > Heterotis niloticus. The sequence continues at coordinate 28,391,054 of CM030894.1, read as the reverse complement.
TTCTGATGAATTACTGTGACCAAAACAGTTTGAGCTGACTCAAGTCAATTTGACGTGGTCTTGCGTTTCTTGCTTATAACTTTGCACAACCAAGTAAAAAAAAAACTGTTTTTGCAAAGTATGCGTGAAGCAAAGATTTCATTTTAATCCTGCACAATTAGACAATTTGACATTCTTGTACAATGAGTGCATAACAAACACTGTTGATGCGCTACAGAATTACACTGGTTTCAAAAAAAATTTTGCTGTAAAAGTGGAGGGTAAAAAAGAAAGAAAAAGCAATGGCGCAAAAGTGTTTCATATACAATACACTGGTCTTTAAGGAAAAAAGCTATGGGTACCTTTGACTAAGCCTTTGGACTAGGTTAACCCCTTTTGTTTACCTTAAGGCTGAAAAGGTGCCAGATTCCAGCATCTCTGACAAGAAAACACTTCATCTTTTTTGACATAATGGACATCTAGCTGCCTCTCCGAAACCTCAAAACCACTGACAATGCAAGCAACGCCACACTTAAGTGACTCTTTTTAGTATCACTGGCTAGTCTTCGTCAAGTGACTGGAGGTGCACAGCTTGACTGCTTCGTCTGCTGCTCTCAGTAGCTGCATTGTGTCTCCTTTCCGCAAGTGGGCATTTGCCACACAATTAAAAACACCCACGTCTGACAGACTGCCCACTCAGCTGCCACAAGCTGTGATCTGTCCTGAATAGGCAAGGAACAGCTGATACACTGATCAATAGGCATACATCCTGGTCTGAGTGTGTGTAGGGTTCCAAATATCCACCATATCCATACACAGAAGAAACCAAACATGCAGTTAATGTAAAATAAATAAATAAATAAATAAATTAATTAATTAAAAAAAACAAAATAAGCTTCATCATTTCATCATCATTTTTAAAAGATTTGTGATGAGAACCCAGCTCGGCAGAAAGATAAATTCAGGCCCTAAAATCAGGTAAGAAGGTGTATCAATTTGACTCGCAGCTTTTATTGTGAGGCACACCAAGTGATTTACCTTTGCCTTTGTTTGGTTGCATCTTTGCACTTCTAACATTGGGAGAACACAAACTGTGCAGTCAGACAGATTATGACCTACATCTAAACACACACCTAGGCACTGTGGGACCAAAACTACAACTCTGCCATTGCAGAAAGCACTGAACGAGTTGTGCAAAAAGTCAAAAGTTCAAACAATGTAACTTCACAGCATAAAAAACTACATTCACCTTAAAACACAAAGGGGAAAAATATGCTTTAATATAGTTTTAATTTTTAAGAACAAGCAATAGGAGGAGTGCTTGGCTGGCGTGTACATTACAGGTAGATTTTGCAACGGCCAGATGCAACCGAATACAAATCCCAAAGATAACATGAAAAACCTTGCTTTGTAACTGCCAGTCTCTCTTTCTTCTTGACATACACCAAGCAGTACAAGTACTGAAAAATCCAGTAAGCGTCCCTGTTGTGCTCAAGGTTCCAATTAAATAATTTAAGTGTGCACTGCAAATCACCAGAGTAAATGGAAAGCCGCTGTATTTTTCCACACTCGGGATTGCTTCACGTGGCATCTATCCAAATGCATTGGAGGCAACAAATACAGACATACACACCGTCAGTTTCTCAGTTTCCCAAATACCAAAACACCCCGAACAAACAGATGCAGTAGTCAGCAGAGTTCCACCATACAGGACACCCTTACTCCGTCTCTCTGTGCTTTGCATCATTCACATCAAGAGGGCTTTTTGAGGAGCCCCCCCAAATGAAATGCTTGTTTTAACCCAGGTCAAACTTAGCAATGTTAAATTAGCAATGTACTATTTTGCTCTATGGCAAGCCTTCAAAAATGGGGTCAGAACCCCCACCTTGACCTCACACAGCTCAGCTTGTCTTTATGCATCTCCAAGGATGCATTGTCCCTCTAGCCCCAAGGTCATCCCAAATGGAAAGTTCTAATATAAAGGCAGCCTTCCTCAAGCCAGAGTTCAGTTAGCTGGAGAAGTTTTCTTTACAGTTTTAATACACTGTAGTCCTCAGAACACAATTACTGACGATTAGCTGTTTGTTCAGCTGTCCTACCAGTGATGGACTTTCACTCTAACGCATTTAAAAGTTCTCCACAAAAGCAGCACCTTGAAATCCCTCAGCACATACAAACTACGGTGGGTGTGTATTTTCACTTGTGTATTAACCAAAGCAGCAGGATAAATATTTTACCAAGAAAGTTAATATGCAAACACATTTCTTCCAGGATGTGTCATTACGGGGAAGAAAATTCTAATCGAAAAAATTAAGGGTTTCTATCATGCCGGAAATGACAAAGCAAAAACACACACACATATGTACACACACACACACACACACATACACTATATGCTTTTCAAACCAGCAACGGCTATGTCATGTTCACTGACCTAGAAAGACAACATTCCTTTGTGAGATCAATCCTGTTTCTATTTAACTTCTACAAACTGACTCTGATTTTGGATGCTTTACCTGTGCAACATGCTCGTAAAGGGTATTTTTTCCTCTTAAAACTAGATAAGCCTGTTAGTTCCTACCAAGCTAAAGCAACCAGAGTGTTTTTACAGGTGTAAAATGTGCTGTTTAAAAAGGTTAAGAACAGGCACACAAAGATTTTTCCCCACTTGTTTCCTGCAAATGCAGAACAAAAATTTAAGATAAGGTGCCAGTGTTCTGCAACAGCACCGAAGCTTGGGGGGACAAAACTGGAAAGGGGTTTTAAAGCAACCAACCCATCACTGTCTCGGCAGAACATGGAAATGACCAAAAAAAAAAAAAAAAAAAATAAAGTTTCCACTGCTAATTCTTTTCATTGATCTTTCCGCCTCAAAAAAAGACTTTTTTTTTTTTTTTTAGATAAAAGTGTTTTCTCAAAAAGAATTTCACCTCAATACTTTCAGAATTCATAAGAAGCCGATTCAGCTCAATTTGTTATTTTAAAGTTCTGTTCAGGGCTGTGACTCATATTTTGAAGAAAACCATTGGTTTCCACTCTTGATGGCACTCTGGAGGGAGGCATTATTCTCCACTGCTGCTCACAATGCAACACCTTAGCACAGGGCGAAGAGGTCATTCTGCAGCACAAAAACAAGGTGTTGCCACTTGCATTTCCCTTAGGGCCAAACCAAACTTGTCAGATAATTCTGTTTTCAGACTTGAAGATTTCAGGACTACAAGCACACAAATGTACTAAAGTATATATGAAACCATGACAACAAAATGAAAAACCATAAGCCAAAAAAAGCTCAAAATTAAAGCAAATGTATGCTTTGAAGCACAGAAGAAACTGCGGAACCATAAAATTTGGGGGCAGTAAAATGGCAGAGGTTTAAGCTGATGCTTCACAACTCATGGGTTGCAGAATCAAATGCAGCTCCATCTTTGTGCAGATTGCGTGCTCTCCCTGTGTTCGCATCTTTTCCCTCAGTCCTCTGCTGCTCTTCCAAAGATCAGACATACGTCTCAAGTGAAATGGTAATTCTATAATTGTCCTGCGTGTGTGACTGCTCGGTGATGGCCCGGCGCCCAGTCCATAGTCCCTATCCATCGTGTTATTCAGTCCAGACCACCACGACCCTGAATTGCATAAGCAGTTGCTGAAAATGAACGTTATAGAAATACAAAATTACTACACAAATATAGACAAAGCCCACAGGGAAGCCAACTCGCAGCTAACAGAATATGTAAAACAGACACTCGGCATCTGGAGCACATAACTGCCCATAATGTGTGACTGTGTGTTGCTTTGTGTCTACCTTCGAGTAGCTCAGCAAAGCACATTAAAAGCATTAAAAGTCACACTGAACCAAAGTATCACCTAAATATGAATTTATTCTTTTTTCTTTTTTTTTTTTTTTAAACAGGGTGGCACAGTAGGTAGCACTGGTGCCACACGGGGCTTAGGCTGTGCATTCAAATGCGCCTCAGTTTGGTGCGGAGTTTGCACATTCACCTGGCGTTCGTGTCCATTTCTTCCAGGTGCTCCGGTTTCCTTCCGTAGTGCAAACTTGTACGTAAATGTGCGTGCAACATTGCCCTGGGACAGGTTAGCCGCATGTAAAGGGTCCGCCAGCTTCAGCCTTATTCTTGAAAGATCTGTAGCGCAGTAACCCTGCCTGGACTGCCGGGGATCGCTGGCGAAGAAGGACGGCGTTGCTGCCTCTCCATACGGTACACAAGCGAGCGCTCCAGCACAGCTGACGGATCTTCCATACTCAGTTTGGTTACTTCATGCTCTCCTCTTCCAGGTCCTCAAACTTCTCAACTTAGCTGGGCTGGTTCTAAGGGCCTCAAGCTGGGCCATGCTGATATCACGTCTGAAATGCGTCTACAAGACGTGATTTATAGCTAAAGAGCTGTTCTGTGAGTCCTACAGAAACGAATTGCTCAACAGAAACGCTGAGTAAACTGTTAATCCCGAGGCACACCCGCCGAATTAGGAAAAGAACTGAAATATTTAATACTAAATATTGCAAATATTGCAAACACTCCCTTTCTGTGCAACGAGATAGCCGAAAGAAGTGGCATGCACGGTTCGGGAAAACTTGGCCAGCAAGAATATTACGCTTCGACGCCACAAAGTTGGTTTCTTTTTTTGTCCGCAAAAACTTCATAACTGCGGGAAAATCTGAGGCACCGAGCCTGCCGCGCAGTCGACATCTTCGTACTGCACTGCCGAAGAACCTGAGGCGAAGATACGGCGTACACAGAATGAAAAGATTCACCTGGGGGGGATGCGCTTACCTTTCAATGTTTTACTCTTTAAAAGGTTGTTTTAGAGGGTAAACAAAAACTGCCCGTCGCGCAACCATCCGCCGTTCTTTTCGCTTCGGCACGGCTGTCCGCGGGCAAAACGCAAAAGAAAGCGGGACTCCGGGAGCCCCGGGGCGGCCGCGAGAGGAGCCGCCGTCTCGCGCCGGCGGAGGGAAAACGGGAATAAAACGCGAACATCGCCTCCGGTTCCCCAACATTATCGAGCGCTCTGGCCTCGCCGGGACTGCCCTCGCACCTCCGCGGAGACAGAAGGGCTCAGCCACATCGGGATCCCACTTTCCTCCCTCCCAGCTCCGGGAGGGAACAAAAATGCGAAAAATGCCAAAGATCCGAAAACTTCGGCACGCGATCGGCACGAGAAGTCCGCCAGAGCGCCGCACACAAAGAGAAGCGCTGCAATAAAACACTCACCTTCGCTCGGCAAAACCGCTGTTTCCAAAATGAAGCGTGAGTCAAAATTAAGCGACTTTTTTCTTCGGGCCCCCTTTTTGGGTTTGAAATAAATATTTGCCCCCTAGTTTGACAGTAAACGTGGAATGTGAAGTATGAGTTTGGTATGAAATCAACGCCGTCGCTGGAAAATGGGGGGGGGGGGGGACTTTGAGGGAGGAGCCAGAGGGCGGCGACAATTAACGATTCGGGGGCGGGGCCTTCGGTGTAAACCCCACCCCCCAAGTGTAAAGAGTGTCAAGGTACGTTTGTCAAATTTTCTTGTACCAAATACCTTCAGAAATCCAGAAAAGTCTCTGTCGGGTTCAAGGTCGTACACCATTTCTCGTGTGTGCTTCTGCTTGGCTGGCAAAAATGTCAGAAATCAACATTTCATTTCTGTAATTTAAATTCTTCCTATTTTTTACAATTTAAAGATATAAAATGGATTCGATCCATATAAATTTCTACACCAAATTGCAGTCGGCTGAGTCGGCAACGTTTTTTATCCTACACAGTCGTTTCTAAATAAACACTGAATTCTGCTCCACAAATTCTGCTCTAAACCCCTGCCAGTGCCCATCTGTCAGTCATAGAAAATCTGTAACGGCACCGCAAACCTTCACGTTTTCGCTTTTGTCAGAAGCCCTCCATCTCCACCACCTCTCCCGCAATCTCCTGTGCCGACAGAGGGGCGCTCCGCTACTTCTCCAGACAGCAGATGTGGTCCTTTCAGTGGATTTTGAGCCACGATGGAAAGCACACCAAGTATTCATTGAGATGCAAAACCCCAGTGTAATATTCCGGCAAACACGTGATAACGGATTCAAAATCAAACGGAATCGCGAACAAAACAGTGTACGTGACGATAATATGAAAACCGGCTGTGATTGTTAAATTGCAGGGCCGTAGTGGTCCAGAGGCGATACCAGAATCATAGGGCGCTGGTTATGAAAATACCCCCTGGATGGAATGCCATCACATTGCAGTGATTGAGAACTTGCAGGGGTTTTAAAACAAAGAATCCATAATCGTCCAGACAAACCAGGCCAAACCAGTTACGTCCAAAAAAGCCCAAAAACCTCTAACTACCACAGAACTATTTGAATCACCCCTATTTCTCCATCTGCATTTCCTAATTATGGTCACAACTCTTAATGGATGCTCAGCAGCTTCATCGGCATTAAACAGCAGGATCCCTCCAAGGATAATTGTTCCCATATTACAGTGCTGAAATGACTTCAGCTGCAAATAGTTTCATGCATAAACCATAAAAAAAAAAAAAAAATTAAAAAAATTTGTAGAACTCGGTTGGTTTTATAGTTAATTTAAAAAACAGTTCTTCACAGTGAAAAAGTCAAGGAAACTGGTTTAATCGCAGAGAATTATATAAAGCATTAGGCAAATGCATATCTAAACCTGGCAATGGCTTTTAGTGCTTTAAACTGTTCTAAATAATAATGTGTAAATAATGTGAGACAGAGAATGACTCAATTTCTCAACTGATACAGCCTGAAAAAATGCAGCTGTGAATGGTGACTGTATGGGGCAAAACACATACCTACATGTAATTTTAACTTAGTTTCTTGGTCTGTTTCTTTTTTACTATTATAAGTAATTGTACCCCTTTGGGATATTTTACTGTAAAGGTCCATTTTAGATAATTACTCATGGGTATGGACCCTCCACATACTTTAAGTAACCTTCAGCTTACATTTTGGTGTCCTTAACCGTTGCACTTCCTGCTGCTAATGCATGTTCATACGCAGACACACAAATGCAGCGTTGTCTCATATACCAGCATGCAAAGTCACCATCTCTCTCTCACACACACACAAGCATGGCATGTATGCGTGTGAACAGCTGCCGAAGCAGGTTCATCCAACAGTGCTTAACGCTGGCAGCTCCGTACACCCTGACAGTTGCTTCTGGCTGAAGAGCAGGACAAGTTTTTTTTTTCCATCTCACTTCCTTCCCTCCCTCCTCTTATTTTATGCAGCAGCAGTGCCGTAAAACAACCAGCTCCCCAGTTTCTATGTTTGTTTGTGATGATTCTTGTCTTTCCATGTGCTGTTGCACACCACTTTGGGACAGTTAACAAAGGTCAGCTACGTTCTGCATTACAACTTTTTCTCACCAGGAAGTGCAAAAAAAAAAAAAAAACTCCAGTGAAATAGCATAATGGTTAACAAAAATGTTTAAGAATGCTGTTCAGCAGAGGCCCAGTGCAACGTCATGCTGAAGATCAGCTAATGAGTTTTATTCCAACTGTTAACTGTTGTTTTGCTTGGTGATGGTGGTTTAAGCAAAGCACTAAATGACTAAAACCAGTACAACAATCTTGATTTTTCCAGGCTTTCCCGGTCTGAGTGACAGTTGGCTTTGGACATAAACCGTGACACCTGATAAACTCAGCCCTCATGAGGCAGTATCACCAAAACACGGCACACAGATACACACGGTCTCATTTTCTCTACTGATATGGAAAAAATGCTGAAGGACTCAGTCACCCATTCTTGTAAGGAAACACAACCTACTGTTAATGAGTTTGTAGGTTAAGATCACGGGGCACATAAGTAAAAATGAAAATGATAACATGATAAAACAAGACAGAAGAAAACATTTTGCCAGGACAGCGATTACAGTTCAGGAGGCTGAAACTTTACAAATGCTTTCAGAAGTAGAACAACAACTGCTTGCATTTTCATTCCTTTAGAGTGAAAAAGTCAAAACACCATCTACAGCACAAGACCACCTGATGAAAATTCACAAAATATACTGGATATACAGTCCCTTGCAGAAGTATTCAAACCTCATGAATGTTATCACCCTTTCCTGTATTGCAAATTATACTCATATTTTTCCAGTAAGTATTTATTTTTGTTGTGAAGTCATACTCCGGACAGGTTGACAGATGAGATCAGACAGGAGTCACCGTGGACTATGATGTTTGCGGATGACATTGTGATCTGTAGTGAGAGTAGGGAGCAGGTTGAGGAGACCCTGGAGAGGTGGAGATATGCTCTAGAGAGAAGAGGAATGAAGGTCAGTAGGACTAAGACAGAATACATGTGTATAAATGAGAGCGAGGACAGAGGAGTGGTGAGGATGCAGGGAGTTGGCGAAGGTGGATGAATTTAAATACTTGGGATCAACAGTCCAGAGTAACGGGGAGTGTGGAAGAGAGGTGAAGAAGAGAGCGCAGGCAGGGTGGAGTGGGTGGAGAAGAGTGTCAGGAGTGATTTGTGACAGAAGGGTACCAGCAAGAGTAAAAGGGAAGGTCTACAAGATGGTAGTGAGACCAGTTATGCTTTATGGGTTGGAGACGGTGGCACTGAGCAAAAGACAGGAGGCAGAGCTGGAGGTGGCAGAGTTAAAAATGTTAAGATTTGCATTGGGTGTGACAAGGATGGACAGGAATAGGAATGAGTATAATAGAGGATTGGCACAGATTAGACGGCTTGGAGACAAAGTCAGAGAGGCGAGATTGCGTTGGTTTGGACATGTGCAGAGGAGAGATGCTGGATATATCGGGAGAAGGATGCTAGGGATGGAGCTGCCAGGCAAGAGGAAGACAGGAAGGCCTAAGAGGAGATTTATGGATGTGGTAAAGGAGGGCATGCAGGTGGTGGGTGTGACAGAGAAAGATGCAGGGAACAGGAAGAAGTGGAAACGGTTGATCCGCTGTGGCGACCCCTAACGAGAACAGCCGAAAGATGAAGAAGAAGAAGAAGAAGAAGAAGAAGTGAAGTCATACTCCCTAACACTAAATTGTAAATAGTATGTTATGTTTGCAGATATTTTAAAGAAAATTAAAAGCTGAAACATGCCGCTTGCACAAGTATTGAAACCCCATACATTAATACACTGCCTGGCCAAAAAAAGTCGCCACCTGGATTTAACTTAGTGTAATGATGTGGGGTTGCTTCAGTTGCTCAGGTCTAGGTTCAGCAAGGTTATGTTCCCAAAAAACTAGGTCAGCTGACTACCTGAATATACTAAATGACCAGGTTTTTCCATCCATGGATTTTTTCTTCCAAGATGACAATGCCAGGATTCATGGGGCTCCAATTGTGAAAGAGTGCTTCAGGGAGCACGAGACATCATTTTCACACATGGATTGGCCACAACAGAGTCCAGGCCTTATCCTCATTCAGAATCTTTGGATGCGCTGGCGAAGACTTTACGCAGTTTTCCGACTCTCCCATCATCAATACAAGATCTTGGTGAAAAATTAATGCAGCTCTGGATGGAAATAAATGTTGTGACATTGCATAAGCTTATCGAAACTATGCTACGGCAAATGCGTGCTGTAATCGAAGTTAAAGGCGATCCAACAAAATATTGGTGACATTTTTTTTTGGCTTGGCAGTGTGTTTGGTAGAGCCACCTTCTGCAGCAGCAACAGGTTTAAGTTTTTGGGGTAAGCATGCACCAGTTTTCCACTCTGTTCAGGAATTATTTTACCTGATACATCTTGGAAGATTTGCAGAAGGTTCTTCAGTTTAGTTGGATGACACTTGTGGAGCCACAGTTTTCAAATGGTGTCACAGATTTACAACTTGGTTGAGGTCAGGACTTTTACTGGGCCGTTGCAGCACATTCACAGTTTTTATTTCTGACAATTTAGTCTGAAATTTAGCTTATAAGTTCCCAATAAAAATACTGACTGGAAAAATATGTGCAAGTACAATTTGTAATCTAGGCAACCTTGATAACTTTAATGGGGTTTTGAATATTTTGCAAGGCACCATAAACTAGAAATAATTAAATACAGCAGTGCTTATAAAAAAAAGTCCAGTATTTTTTGACAGTATTTATTCAAATAAATACAGTTTTTATAATTTTACCGCCTAATCAATATTTAGCTTGGGCTTAAAGATTTTCCTTGCAGAAAGTAATTTAAAATCAATGTTGTGGGCTTATGAAGACATATTAAGCTGTAGTTCAGATAACCAAAACTGCACAACTGACTAAACTTTGCTTTTAGGTCAACCCCACACACTTTTTGATGCTGTAGAGATACTTGAGTTAACCAGAGACAATCAACATGGACTCAGGCCCTTTTTTAAGAACGCAAAGATCCAGCAAGGCTGTATATTGCCGGTATGTGTCCTCCAGCACCACCCACTGGAGCTTCAGCTGACTTTCTTGTTCAACATTGCCTTTACGCCACTTTCAGTTTCTGCTGATAATACTACACACCTGAGAGAAGCACGGTCAGATCAGCCTAAAGACTGAGAGCCCAGGTTGCTCCGCCAGTAAATTTGCTGGCTGTCCCAGAAGGGGGTTTGACTGCATCATTGGCAATGCGCAGTGAAGTTGGGGGTTACAACGGTCTCACTATTCGCAAGCGATCTTGCCGTCAAAGCTGGACAGAGCAATGGCAAAGGCTTGTACTGCGCATAGCGGGTAGCTGTAGTCCAACGTGAAGACGTCGTCTGCCACTCGCCCAAACTGCATGACAATGTAGTCCTCTGGCATGTGGAGAATAGGGAACAGAGCACTTGTTAGACACAAATCAACTGAAATCAAACAAAAACTTCATGAGTACCTTGAATTTCTCCACTTATCAGTCAGCATCATGGAGATATTAGTATTTTCTATCATCCTGCTTACCGTCTTTGCTGTGGACTATCTGGAAGTTCTTAATGGAGGCTTGAGTGACCCGGCCAGCAAAGTTGAGCACGTGTGAAGCCGTTTCTTCATTCCAGACTGGTGTCTTGTTGTGGAGCTCAATCAGGTTCTCCATTTTCCTGTTCTGATAGTGGATCAGCAGCCCATCGTTGTCCTGTGCGAATGGCAAGAGCGGGAGAGAAAAACGCAGAGTAGTGGTGTTGACCGCTGAAGACATGGTTATCGGAGGTCCCGTCACTGTAATATTCTGCCTGTGCTCCTGCCTCTCAACAAGCACAAAAATGCGAGGGAAGATTACAAATTCTTTCAAACTTGAAATTTTAAATGCGTCACTTACGCTTCGAGGCCTGATAGCAACACGTTCGCAGTCTTTGCTCATGCCTGGTATTATCACCGTCATTCTCCTTGGCCCTTTCATTCCAAGGACATTGGTTTCCTAAAAGGATGTCACAAAAATCAAAGTAAGCAAATGAACTGCATGCATGATACTAAAGACTTAAATAAAAAAATCATAATACTTCATTTAATCTTTTAAATGGAATACCAGTTCAGCATATAAAATCGCAGTTGAAAGTAGTCAAAATGTTTTAAAATTGATTTAATTGTACCTCATAAGGAAGCCCCAGGTATCAGAAAATCAGTTTATTTAATGTTGAAAGAAACACTGCATCTTTTGGTGGCAGGATGTACTGCTGCCTCATAGCCTAGTTTTGAGTTTCTTTTCAACAGGGGATTCTAAACTGGCAGAGGCATGCAAATTTGTGTGGCTCCCGACAAAAATGCTGCAGCTTTTAGGCGACGACTTGCGCCTCGATCCTCATTTTTGCTGTATCTGAGCAGCACCCCCCAGCAGAGAAACTTACGTAAATGATGGCAGCCAACTCTTGTCGGGCGTTGGACAGGTCTGGGAGGGCCCGGTCAGGGTGCAACGCGTTGTCAAACACTGTGAACTTGGTCCCCATGAGGTTGGACCTGCAGACCCAAAGCGACATGCTGCAAATCACAGAAGCTAAATGTTGTTCAGTTTAGTCTGGGGCAATGAGTTGCCTTCTCATCAGTTTAGTTATAACCTCAGAGGTACAAACTACTGAGTCCAAGGACCCACCTGAGCTTCCCGATGAAATTCTCTCCCCCCCGTGACAAGTCGGTGGGATCGATGGAGATAAGGTAGTTGGATGTGGTGCTCTTCTTACGCTTCCTTCCAGCTAGCAGGAAAACCTGGATGTGGAGCCAGAATCCAGCAGCACACAAACACCAGAAAAGGATAAGGAGGTGAAATCGACCAGGGCCTGGTCTTTAGCTCACCTGTCTCCAGATTGGATCCTGGTTTCAGAGATAAGTGGATGGGATTTGTAGACCTCATATTTAAACTCATATGGAATAGATACTTGGTGCCTGATTTGCAGCAGTTGAAAACCTTTTTGTAAAATATCTAAAATTTACTTTTCATGATAGGGACTCATCATAGTAACTCAAATTGCCCTCCAAAGAGTCGCCTGATGTGCTAACAGATCGCAACTGCAAAGAGTAAGCAGCACCTTAACTTTTCCACAACCTCACCTTCTTCTCGTTGTCCAGGTGTAGGTAGTAGGTGGGGTACAGGCCCCGATCCACACCTCGCTTGTCTCGGGTCACCCTGCACTTGACAGTGATGCCCTGCTGTGCTGGCTGCATCACAAACTTTTCCAGGCTGTCAAACTCAATGACAGGGGAAGGTGCCCTCTCCTCCTGGACACAGAGAATGGATTTTAACAGTGAAGCACATCAATCCTATTACTGAGATGGAGTACTTGAGCAGTTTGGTCCAGGTATTTTTAATATTTACAGCAGCACAGGTAAAACTATCAGCCTTGCCCACCATTATTTCAGAAGCTCTAGAAAAGCTCTCAAGATACAAATACAGAAGTTATGGTGGACGAGAGGCCTCTAACAGTGGTAGACTGGCACGGATCATTTCTTGCACCAATTTTTTTGCTATTTGTTCAAAAATGATTGTCTATATGTCTACATTTGGCAGATGTCTTCAGCATTTGGCTGGCTGTCACAGCCTGGTGTACCCCATTTTATTCCACTGAAGATGAATGTGGTTCTAATCCACTGAACTGTTAAAAAAACTTCTAAACTGTATTATTTCCTTCTTGTAGCTTTTTGCTCTAAAATTCCTTGTGTCATAAATTATGGGTAAACACAGACCCCATAAATGTAGAAGGATGGGTCCCAGTTTCTTACTCAGATGTGTGTACATTTTCTATGTAAAAACTGTCCCTTTCCCTGTTTTCCTTAAAGTTTTCCTTTCTTTGTAATTTGGTTATTTGTTTCATTTACAGGCACAGAATGTTTACACAACAAGAATTACTTCAATTCTACATAAAGATGAAGCACACACTGTGCTTAAAAAGCACAAGCTAGCATCTTAATTCTTATTACAATTGCAAGCCATCCACTATCAAAGCCATCCCACCAGCCATTTTTTATACCTTTTTCCCCTTTTTTCCTTTTCCCTTCTTCTTTTTCACCTTGTCCCCATCCTCCTCCTCATCACTCTCTTCAGTCTTTCCCAACCCTGCAAGGTGAAAACCGTGGTAAGAAATGAGGGAGACGATACCGCTCCAGGTCATGTGGGTCCTGGCCCTAACAGAGCTGCTCACCTTTTTTCTTCTTGTTGTCTTTGTCCTTGCTCTTCTCTTTGTCTTTATTCTTATCCTTCTCTTTAACCTTCTCTTTGTCTTTGTCTTTGTCCTTGTCCTTGTCTGATCCAGCCTGGAAGAGGGTGGCTGTACTGCTGTTAGTTTTCTTCTTTGTCTTGGTGGGCTTGGGCTCAGATATGCTCTCCTCACTATCAGACTGCGGTGCTGCAGGTGGTGGGGGGTGTGGGGGTGGGATGAGATAACCCTCAGACTAGAATGACCAACAAGCCAAAGTTGGTAAAATGCTCAACAAAACCACTAGTATTCATGCTCAGTGCCAGAATATCTCCAGCTGTTGCTTCAACTTTGGTGCAGAAAACAGGCGGGCCTGTAATTCACATTATTGCACAGCAACGGCAGATGCAGATTTTATTGGGTGCCTGAAACTTCTGTACGACATGAGAAGCTATAATATTAAGACTCTGAGTCCTACAGAGACAATTGGAGCAAAACTGCCAGGCCTGTATTTTACTTTTCCTGTACCTACATGCACAAAAAGTTCACTTATTCATTCTTCAAGTTCCCAAGGTGTGAAGCTCCATTCATCAGGTGTGATACCTATGCTCTGATTTTTCACCAGGTTTATGAAACTCATCTCATCATCTTTGTTTAAAATCATCTTTTGACAATCTTCTCTATAGCATTTCAATGTGTTTTCATCACTTTCTACTTTGGAGTGGCTTGACTTGCCTTTAAAATGTGCTCATTTCTTCTGAATGTTTGTGTCCCATTAGAGTAATATTTTGGGCCAGCCCTGTCCAATATAAAACTCTATCCCGGAAAACTGAAATACCTTCTCTTCAGCAATGTAAAATGCTCAAAACACAGTTTTATAGGGCCAGATCATAAGGCTCTCAGAAGGAATTCCTAAAGATCCCCTGAGGAAGGCTGTTAAAGTCCATTAACCAGGAAAGTGTTCCTCAGCCATTTATAACAACCCTGACACCCAGCCAAGCCACAAACAGAGCCATAAAAACAAGTGGACAAACTTTGGAACAGTGGCAATGACTTAGGATTGACTTAGCAAAATATATTCATTCAACGTGTAGAATTGTGGGGGTGGGGGGCAAAATAACAGGAAGCCGCAGCCGTCTCTTGACTGAGGGAAAGTTCAGTCTGCAGCAAGAAAACATAGCTGAGCCCTGATACGGTGCAAGATGGAAACCCCTGCTGACCAGAAATATTAAAAATGTTTTTTTTTCTGATTTGCCAGAACAGCCCTGAATGGCTTAACTCCTGGAAGGGGCTTCTGCCTTTCTTGGTGCACAGCGTGATCCCTGCTAAATCTGGTAATAAATACACACAATCTCCTGTATGACAAACCCTCTACCCACTGCCCGTGCACCATGCTGGTAGCATGGGGTCTTCAGATATTTTGCAGCATCAGAAACTGAAGGACAGGGCCTTATTATAAGCACCCAGATCTTTTCGGTGCTGAAAGCAATCGTGTGGTCGAGGTGACGCTAGAGCGAGAGCAGGAGCTCATCCATGTTAGGTATTTGGCTTGAATCCTGACTGAATTCATCATCCAAATAATACAGTAAATATACTACAGTATAGTACAATAATAGAAAATAAAATAGTTTAACGGTAGGTTAGCGTTAATTTAAATAAATGGTAAAGACTATATGCATCTCACCTTTCTTTTTGCTCTTGCTTTCAGGCTTCTTGCCATTTATTTGGAACAGTGAGGCTGGCTCCTTATTCTTGGATTTTGTTGATTTTGCTTTGCTTTCAGATTCATTTTTGTCATCTGAAAAAAGCAGCAGAAATGAAATCACTCACATTTGACAGTGAGGAAGATGTGGGGTAGCCCTCAACATTAGGTAGTCAGTCATTAGGTCGTCATAGTAACTGCTAGTTAGCAGGTTCCCCAGTGGTTAACTAGCAGACCCTGTTATTTTACCCTTGAGCAAGGCTGTAAATAGGATTTTTTTTTTTTTTGCCCCAAAACTAACCTTGTGTAAAAAGCCAAATATTAGCAAACAGGAGAGTGTTTAGCAAAAGTTTGTAAATGTTTATTATTTATTGGAAACACACTGTCCTTCTACATTTAATCTGTTCCACCACCTTTAGCTGATTTGGACTTCTTCTCCTTGGCACTGACTGGGGCGCTTTCCTTTATGCCCTTTTTCTTGGCCTTCTTTTGGGAAGCTTCATCCTCATCTTCATCATCGTCATCGTCGTCATCCTCACTGTCCAAACCTGAACCACAGAAGATGAGGTTTAAGGTGTAACTCTGTTGGAGTTTGAATGAATCATTTTTATTTGAATTTTATTTGTTTCATTTGTACTCACTTTTCTTCTTCTTTGGTGCAGATTTTGTCTTCTTTGGCTCAGTTTTTTCCTCAGATTCTTCTTTTTCCTTGTCTGATTTCTTTTTCTTTATTTTCTTCCCATCTTTATAGGAAATAAAGAGAACAATGATCTTATCATACTGTCCTCACATTAAATTGTCTGTTAAAGAACTCATACTTGATGATACAATAAGAATAGCCGCTGCCAAGATACAATGAGATAACAGATGCTTTATAATCTGGTGCAGATGAAACACCACTGTCTGTCTGTGCAAACAAGGGAGATGTTCTACGCGCTATACATGATTAGTCTAATGCTACACAAATATTGCAGGAGATGCAGCTCAGTGAAGTCAGCCCTGTCATCTCCACGGTGTCAGCAGCATCTATGAGGGCTGCCATGTAAGTGGTGTTAGGGGTGAGAAGATGGTCTCTCGCGTTTCTGCAGTGTCTCGTCATGCTGTGGCTGTACTTTGTGTCGGGGGGCTCTCTTCTCCTCCAGATGCCTCCTCGCTCTTCTTGCTTTTGCTCTTCTTGGGCTTGACATCCGTGCTGTTGGACTGAACCGGACCCAACTCTTGTTTCTTCTTCTTCGGTTTCTGGTCCTGCCAAAGCACCGCAGCAAATTGTTCAAGGTCAGCTTCCCCAGTTTGGACACTTTTTCATTTTTAATCTAATGCTCATTATACACCATCAGAAGCTATGCCTTCAGAATGTATACTACATGGCCAAAAGTATGTGGACCCCCCCAGCTAATGACTGAGCTGAGCTGTTTCAGCCGCACCCATGCAGCATACAAACACATTCTAGACAA
This sequence comes from Heterotis niloticus, assembly GCA_018136845.1. Classification (NCBI taxonomy): domain Eukaryota; kingdom Metazoa; phylum Chordata; class Actinopteri; order Osteoglossiformes; family Osteoglossidae; genus Heterotis; species Heterotis niloticus. Next base: position 28,374,394 of record CM030894.1, on the reverse strand, counting down.
TTGTGTGCTTCGAGCTTTGTGGCCACAGTTTGGGGAAGAAGAAGCTCCTTTCCTGTTCCAGCATGACTGTGCCCTCCACAAGTACATGGTTCACCCAGGCTGGTGTGGAAGAACTTGAGTGGCTGCACAGAGCCCTGAGCTCGACCCCACTGAACCACTTTGAGATGAACTGGAACACCAACTGCAAGCCAGGCCTTCTCGCCTGACCTCGCTGATGCTCTTGTGGCAGATTAGGCACAAATTCCCAAAATCTGGTGGAAAGCCTTCCCAGAAGAGTGGGGGCTGTTATAGCAGCAAAGGAAGGAAGGCAACTCTATATTAATACCCATAGATTTGCTTAGGCATCCTCATACTTTTGGCCATATAGTGTATTTCCACTAATAAGTAGAGATCCTTTCTAAATAGAATTATAATGGTTCATTGAGTGCTTTTCCACTTTTTCTATTAACAAAAAATTTCATAAGACATACTAGGGCTGATAAAAAAAAATTATTTTTTTTTGGATAAAATCACTCCTTATATGTACGTAGTATTACAGTGGGAGTCCAGAATCTCAACAATTTACTATTTAAAACAGAGCAAACACTTGAGCAAAAAATAAAAGCCAAAAACAGTTGTGACATAAAGAAACACTGTGGTAAAACAGCTTTGTGTCATGGACACAAAAATAACTCACACTCTGATTCTGTTGTTTTTGCTTATCTACTTGTTTTAGTAAACAGGAAAACAATCCTGTTACATGACATCTTAAAGCAAGCGGGGAAATTAAGATTAACAACCCAAAGAACCAGCACAGGTAACACAATGGTTTACTACAAATGAGTAGGTCAGCAGGTGAGCACAATATAGGTATGGCCCACCTACAGGTGTAACAACACACCTGTGAGACATGGGCAGGGGAGCAACAGTTTGTTGTTGCTTCTTTATTTGTTGTTCTTCCTGTTTTTGCAGTATTGTTGTCAGTTCAGTTGTTTATGCTCCAGCAGTCCCACAGCAAACGTGTAGCCTTTCTTAAATACCTCAGCATCCATGTTTTAGTCACACTGCTACTTCTATTGTAAACAGATCATTGTTATCCCGTTTTCTTCTGCTTTCACTATAACCCTTAACCTGGACCACAGAGCTCCTTTTTGAGCTGATAAAGCCCATCTTTGGTGGCCTCTTCTTATGACCTCAAAGAGCCTCAGACCCATTTTTGAATGTAAAAAAACCAAAAATCTTTAAAACTAGGACTACTTTATTTTTTAAAATAAACTGTTAAATGTGCCACAAGCCCCCCCCCACCACCACACTTTTTCAGTGCTGTACACCTTCTGAATTCCACAGATCAGGTATACAAAGAGGACCCAAATAAGTGATAACCCATTCACAAATTCTGTTTCCATTCACAAAAAAAAAAAAAAAAGCCATAACATTGCAAAGACCACCACTGAGTCTTGCTAGCACTGGTGCGAAAAGGTATTTATTCACATGGGGAAGATGGGCGGATCTGTCGTCCATCTCCCAGGGATGAGGGGAATGAGGGAATAAGGCCATGGTGATTGGCAGGTGGAGCCGAATGCAGGCCGTTTAAAGGTATGGGGGGTGTAATCCTATTAGGTGACCATCTCTCTATTTATATCCTCATCACACAATCCAGAGCTGGCTAGGTTCCGGAAACTATTTCTCATGAAAGATTCCCTTCAGCTGCTCTGCATTCACTTCTTTCCTTGTAAAGTAATTGCGGTAAAGTAGTGAGACCGGACTGGGCCAATATGGTTTTACACACACAGCAGCGGTAAAGGTGTAAAATGCCCTCTGCACTGAAGAGGATGCCAGCAGTCTGACTACAGTGATGCCGGAAGCTGATGAATAATTAGCCCTGCTCACAATAGACATGAGAAAGTTCAGCAGGTTGTTTCAGTGTTAAAGCCCCATGAGTGTGACAGCCAAGGGCGCCAGCGAATCTCCTAGGTGTCAAATTAGAGTACACACACAAGGTAAAGCGGCAAGGCACGTGTCTGTGCTCAGTTGCGCTGCTTCAACATGAATGGCTGCCGCTAACCTCCGTTCCGAGCCCACGCTCCTTTCCCGAAAACGGGCAGCACCAAACGGAGCTGCACATCTAGGCAAACCTGACGGGAATGTGCTTTGCTGCAAGTTGTGTTTAATTGTAAAATTCAGGTAAAGTGCTGCTTAGCACCTCCATGAGTGGCTTTACAGTGCAAGGCAAGCGGACCTTGCCGCTCAGCTTCAAACACTCGTGGTTGGCAGTGTTTGGGTTAGGGGTGATGTGCAGGATTACGGCTACAGCCAGGTCACACTGAGGTTTCAGTGAAACGTATAACTGCATGATCCCTTTATAAAATAGGCAACCTGCGATATTAAAAGATAATTGTGCACCTCAGTGTAAATTATACATCTTATTTCAATTTTGTACCATAAGCATAACTCCTATATAATGAAACATGCATAAGTGAATGGGCAGCTGGGATGAATAATTTTTGAACAACCGCACCTGCTTATAGACATTGCTGATGGAAAGACTTCTCACGGAAAGAACTGATCGAATGGGCTGCTGCTGCTTATTCAAGGTTCTACTGCTCAGTTTTAACTGCAGATGTGACAGAAAATTACCTGAAAAATGTTTGCAAACATATCCCATCCTCAATTTAGCAAACCTAAATTTTCATAAATTCCAGAAATAGAACTACATTTGAAATACTACAAAAATTTGAGAAAACTGCTGTACAAACATTCAACTGATTCTGATACTGCATCTCAAATGAACCGTCCAGTCCATTTTTAGTTGCCTGAAGGCGAAGCTTCCCTCAGTCCCCTTGTGGCAGCGTTTATTCTGCTTTTGCACAAAATCCACGGTTTTACTGTAATTTAACCCCAGTACATTTAAATTTCTTCCTTTAGGTTATAAAAGCATTACCGTAGTATGTAGTGCAGCATCCTCAATTTCACATTTTCCCCAAAAGCAGACCTCCAAAAGTATCAGCATGCATCAGTTTGTCCATTTCACTGACAAATCCCCTGAAAGTGCAAATGCTGCCCCGCTGACCCAGGCCCACCTTTACCTTCTCAGCAGACATGGCCAGTCCTGTGCCTCTCAGTGGAAGTAAAATCCACAGAGAACGAGAAAGCAAAGCAGGTGCTGAGGATGTGTGAGAGTATCTCTGCTCCTCAAGTCCCAATCAGCAGAAAGGTTAGGTCCATAAGGAGATTAGGACTGAGAGCAGCTGGTGTCTAGAGGGGAACCGATGGAAGGATTGTGGGCCTGGCTGCAGAGCATCATGTGACTCCTTTACACATCCAACCACAAAACTAGAAGATCCACCCACACCTCTAAACTCCAGATGTGTGAAGGAAAACCCACCTCTGAACTTGTCCAAGGGAAAGCAGAGTCATCATTAAAACTGAGGAATAAGACCAAGATAAAAAACTTTTGATTTTTTTTAAACACACAGCTCCATGTCCCACTGTGCTACAAATCTCCTTAAAACGCTCAGTATGACGAATTTATGTCATTACTGTTGAAACAAATTCTTATGAGGGCAGCAAATAAATACGCATTGGGTGGTAATATCATGCATTATTTTTAAACAGTAACAAACGTGCATCTTTATGTCGGTTGTCATGGTTACCGTAATCTGTATACATGATTTTTTTTTTTTTAAACTGCAGTCTTGTAATGCAGCACCATTATAAACATCTGACTTTGCTGCTGACCCAAAATACATGGTGTGACTTCTCATTCTAGCAGCATCCTATCATACATTCTTATTCTTAATGCTGTACAAGCTGAGATTTAAGCAGATTTTTAACTTTGAATAGTTTATAGAAAGATGTGCCGAGATGCTCACATATCTGATGTCCAAACTTCCCTCAGGATGTCCTTCTGAAGAGGCATCCGGGCTTTGAAGGAGAGGGAAGCAGACAGTCTACACAGGAAACTCTGGTGAAAGCAGGACCACAAACACCTTTTGGACCATAGAGTATAGGCAGCAATTCAGTCGTTTCAGTGCTGATCCAAGAGGCTGTTTGAGTGGAAAATGACATCACCATACAACAACACTGCAAATCAAGTGTTTGCAGTACAAAAATCAGCAGCAACACTCATAAATTAAGCATTTTAAAATATTGCGAAAATGTAGAGTAAAATAAAGCGTGACCTCATTCATTCCTAGTATCAGCTACGCCCATGGATGTCCTTCCAAAGTCCGGAAAGTGCATTTTGCAAACATGCACACAGACAGACCGAGTCAAATCCGTCCATGACAAAGTCTCTGAAACACACCCGCACCCAAACTCACACTCCTGTTAGCTACATGAGGAAGTTACCTGTGCGTAGGCAGTATTGGTACAATTGCACGCTTGCTGTCCTGTTTAAATCCTCCCAGCAAGCATCTCAAACCCACTGTGCCCCTGTCCCTAATAGGATTACCGTCAGCCACATCCTTCTGCACCTCTAAACTCCATGTCACATCACCCCATAATCAGACCACTAGTATGGACCATCTGTGGGGGGTTATAGTCATCACCAACAGACTCCAGCTCATGTCGCTTCCACGTTTCTTCCATCTGGGACCTTGACATCCAGCATGAACAACTGTGCAAATCAGTTTTGGCCATTCTGTCCCATTCTGCAGCTTCTCATCAGCTTTTGGGCTTTTGACTTGAAATGATGGGAAAGAGTGCCTTGGTGTCAAAGGTAAAGCAGTGAGAATGCAGGCTGCAGCAGACAACTGAGCTGCAGTCCTGCAGTGACGTCTCCACAGAAACCAGCAGGTGGCTCTCAAGGCCATGTTACTGTTGTGCCACAGAGCAACTGCTGTGTGGAAAAGGAGGCAGTTTGTATTTCAATATAAATACATTCGTCTAACTTAACAAATCTAAATGGGGTAAAACCACAATAACTTGGAGCGTTTAGTCACTCTTTACAAGCCTAATAATTAGAATTAGATTTAATAAGACATGAAAGATACGAACTGGTGTCTTAAATGTTGACGGACAGTAGAAAGCAGAGGCTCAGAGAGGAGGAGCTCCTGATCTGGGGGGAGACCCACTGGCAGGCTGGATAAGATCAACAAAAGGAAGACAGAGCCGACCTTAGAGGCCCGTACTGGTGGGCACTGGTTCTGGGCTGCAAAAGTAGTGAATAGACCTCAGATTTAAGGATGTGGCAATAGTCAGATAAATGTAGTGAAAAAAGTACATGCAACGATTAAACCGATTCTCCATTTTAGCCTGTGACGGACCAGCATCCTATCCAGGGGGTCCCGTCTTAGAGTAGCTGCCATTTTTCCCCATACAGGAGCAAATGAGGGTGAACACTATGCAAAGACACTAAAGCAGTAGCAAGAATTCGATTTGAGACTGCAGCCTTAACATTATTTGCAGGTTTATATTTTTAGACAAATGAGCCCTTTGGTCAGGTGTGACCACGAGGAGGCAGCAGGTAGGCCACTCCTGGAAGCCAGCAAAACAAACAAAAATCTTTTCCCCTTCGGTGTAACCCACTTCCCCAACAAACAAAAGCGCACTGTTCTACCTTGGCTCCTTAACCACAGTAAAACCAGAAGAAAACCGATCAGAGCAAACAGCCTCACCTCCTTCCTAACCACAGGTATTTTCAAAAACAGAAAAGTCAGCACCTAACACTGACCTATAAACCACTCACCTGTTTCCACCACAGGCCTCCGCCTCCCCCTTCTCCTCCTATCTTCTTCTTCGTCTTCTTCTTCTTCTTCTTCTTCTTCTTCTTCAGGTGTCTTCATTCCTGAATGAATTCCTTCTCCTCAATTGGCTGCTTCTTCCCATTGGCTAACTGTGGAGACGGAACACAGACGCACGGATGCTAAAGGCTTTCTCGACCAAGGCTGTAGTGCGCAGCCATGTTCTAAACAGATATGGCAGAGTTTATAGTATGTTTAGTAATCGGTCCTAGTTGAGAAGGTTCAGGAAAAGCCAGCAACAAAATTGCTTCTGATGGTGCGCGTTTATAAGTTTTTGAAAAATGGCTGTTAATGGGGCTGAGCAGTGCCCGGTTGACCAGCACAGGTCAGGTTTTAGCTCACTTTCCCGAGGTGGGCTGGGACTGCAAATACTAGCCCTCGGAAGTGGGCCTCAGTGCCAAGTCCTGCATCAGAACCCATGGTCCATCTGTGTGAGCGCCAGCGCTGGGTGATATCAGTGTATCTGCCCTTATCTGGCAATGAGTGCATGTTTAATGCTGGTCCACAAAGTGCCCTGACGCAGTTGTCTGTTTACCCAGGGTGATCAGGGAAAGCATTTCCGCTGTACGGTGTTCACTTACACCATGGAAAGGAAAATATTAACTAGTGCAGCTACTTCTAATGCTAACAATATTAATAATAAAATAAACACTGCCTCTCTCCAGCTCCAGCTGCCAGTGTGAGGGCTGACACCAATGTGCCTCGAGGTTTATAATTTAAGCTCTACAAGCGTGTACCGCGTTTTCTTGTTAACTGGGGTGTTGTCTTTTTAATTTTGCCTGCGGGTGTCATTCAGCCATGGTTTTGGCCTGTCTGGACGCTGGAAGAGCCAGGAGTGTCTAAAGCCCAGTCCTCACCTTACTTTGGATTTGACAAGCTGCTGAGTGACAGTCCGTTTGGGACAGAAGAAGACTTTTGGTTAAACTGGAGGAAAGGGAAAGGGGGGGGGGTGGAGTTGCAGTGAGTTAACAAATGTTTTATTGCAGATGTGTTAGTAACAGCGGGAGGCAGGACCCTGATCGTCCCCGAGGTAAAAGTCCTGACAGGGAGTCATTTGAGACCTCACATGAACTCCAGAACAAACAGCCGCCCGGCTTGCAAAGTGTGGGAGGGAGGGAGGCATCCAGGAATCTGTGTCATGAGAGAATGTGTTGCGATCCCCCCCACCAGCCTGCTCTGCCTGTGGGAACGTGCTCTTATTTGGCCCGACGTGAGGCAGACGCCGCCTGACCTCGATTCTCCACCCCCTGAGACGTCAGAGAGGCTGCGGTGGCCCAGAGGATCAGTGGGCTGGAGCCCAGCTGTGGGCATATGCCCCTTCCACCCTTGCCCCCCCCCCCCGGACTTGCGAACAGGGACGGGGCGCCGCTCTCCGGTGGGCACGGCTTACTTGCAAAACAGGCAGGCGCTCGCTTGAACCACAGCCAGGGGAGGCTGGTCCATCCACAGCAGCTCTCTGCTCGCAAGCAGGAAGAAAGAGCTGTATAGAGCTCGGTGCTGCTTCTCTTTGCCTTCCACAGCCCCCCCCCCCCCGACTCCACCCGCCCACCCCATCGCCCGCCAAGCTCACTGCCAGGCAAACCCTCCCTCCTCTGCCCTCCGCTTTGTCCTCATTTTGTTAAACCTTCATTTTAGCTGGTTAAAAAGGCAGCCGCAAAACTGTTGTTTTCTTTTATTCAACGTTAAGCAGCAGAGGTGATGACGCTGATGGCGGGTTGGGAGCGGGTGGGGGGGTGTCAAGGGGTGACGTCAAGCGGCGGGCTGCCCTGGATGATGCCTGAGAGGAGACAGCGAGCGGGACAGTAAAACACAACCTTCGTGTGTGTGAGTCCCGTTGTCCGGACTGCCAAGGGGAGCCGGGCAAAGGGGGGGGGGGGGCATCGATCTGGCACGAATGCTGGATTACTTTGGTAACTTCCCACTTCTTGAGGAGGAGGAGGACCTCTACGTCCACTGGTCCATGATGGATTTTTTTTTTTTTTTTGTTTTTCGTATGGGATAGCTTGTATTTTGAAAGTTTAATGATTCTCTTTCCACAGTGTTGCACACTTTAAAAAGGAGCTTACAGGCTGCAATGCACTCAACATACCGAGCGGTTATTCCTGTGTTGCGGATTAAATATTAAGGCAATCATGACTTCACAGTCATGTGATTTCTTGTCAGGTGGGGGTTTTGCAATGAAAGAGGGGAAGATGATGGCAGCAGTGATCTGCACTTCATGTTTGCTGCCCTGGATGGTTGCTTTATTTTCTCCTATTTTCGGTCGTGCGTTTTCTCCAAACCGAGTTTGCCAGGGGCGAGTGGCACAAGGACAGTTTCCGAATGACGCTTGGAAGGGAGCGAACCAAAACGCCATCGGACCTGGAGGGATGGAGACGCTTCCTGTGCACTGGCTATGGCGGGACAGGCCACCTGGGACGGACGCCACGAAAGGAGGAAAGCGCTTGCCGCGTACTTCGGCGGGACATTTTGGGTGCCCACTTCTCGCTTTTTCCCTGCAGGAATCATCTGAATTTTGTAAACGCGGCGTCCCTTGATGTCAGTGAACGCGGCGACGTTATGTTGCGACTCAGGTGAGTTCCACGTTTGTCTTCCTCTTCTTCCAGGCTGTTTCCTGTCTCCTTCCCTGGGCCGCGGCTCACAGAAGAGACGTTATTGTCACGTCGACTTCTTTAACTTTGGAGGGGGGCCCGGAGCCTTCCTGCTGCCTTCTGGGTAATTGTACAGGGCAGCAGAATGAGGGGTGGGGCTTCTTCTTACAAGATGCACGTCCGATTATCCCCTGAAGAATTCTCCGACAAACGGCGAAAACTGCCCCCCCCCCGTCCTCCGAGAACGTACACGGCCCACCCGAAACGGGTGAGGTCCAATCCTGGCTTCTTTCCTCTCTGTCGTGTTTGTTTTCACCGCTTCTCTGATTCGCTCTCTCTCTCTCCATGCCTGTGTTTCTCCCACTTGGCAGCCTGGTCAAAGTGGGCAGGGAGAGAGAGGAGGCAGGAGCAGTTCGCGAGGCGAAGCAGGGGGCTGCCTCTCTAGTCCTGGCTGCGGATCACGAACGCGCCCATTCGCCTTCCTTCACGCCTGCACGCAGGCTCTCCTGCCTCGGCCTTCCCACCTTTCCATCCGATCACCGCTGTACGCCCCACACTTGTCCTGCCGAAATTCTAGAATCCAACTCCAGGTACCTCAGACCTTCCACTTCACTCGTACGCTGGGCTCTCTTGCAGCACTCGTGCATTTTCTCCCCTTTCCTGTTGTTTCTCTTCTTTGTCTCAACTCCTCTTCCTCACTTTCCTCCTGCAAACATGTCTGCCGCACCCCCCCGCCGCCATGCGACCAGTGCCGCCATTACTTTCGCAAAAAGACAGGCAGAGGAAACTTTGAGGAGAAAGCTGGTTCGAGGGATTTTCATCGCAGCTCCGCGCATCGCTTTAATCGATTTTTTTGCCCCGGTCATTTTAACACTAAAGGTGTTTGTGTGAGTACGTGGGCTGGGGACCACCTTCTGCTTTACATTCCTTCGGTGTCTTTCGATTTTGGGGTTTGAGAGATGGCGACCGAGAGTCGCCCATGTTTGGTCTGCTCCCCAAGCTGGTTCACGCGCTCGAGGTGCGGGGGTCTGGGGGTTCGAGAGGATGAGCGTGGGTCCGGGTTTAGCTGCGCCGTCTGCGCCGAAGGACCTTCGCAGTTGCCCCCATGCTGCGTCCTGTCTCTCGCACACCGTCATACCGTACCTGCACCGCCACCCCGCACGCTGCTCTATTTTGAAGACAACGTGCATCTTGCTGCCAGAAAACTTTGAAAGCATCCTTTCTTTGCTCCTCTATCATTTTATATAATGCGGCTGCTTACTGTCGACAGTTACGAAAAGTGGGTAGTTTTAAAAAAATTGTATTCAAAATACATTTAATGGTGCATGCAAAGAGGGGAGCGCAGTATTCAAACTTGGACAGTTTTTCCTTTTCTTTCTTTTCATGCAGCGCTGGTAAACTCTCCCCATTATTCGAAGGAGATTGTCCTTCTGTTTACGAGTCACTGCTTTCCCTCGCAGGTCCCCATGCACCTCAAAGTGGAAGCTGAACACGGACAAACCCTTTTGGCGGATGCATGTTCTTACGGGCGCTCTGCAAAGCGTTTTAATGACTTTAGTGGCCGATCTATGTGGCAAGGGTTGACTACTAAAAGCAGGGTTTCCCACGACAAATACGTAAAAATGACCGATTCCTCCAGAATTTTTGCAGTAAAAATTTGTAATACAGCAAAAAAAAAAAAAAAATCTGGTAAAATTACTGCAAGATGTTCATCACAACAAGAAAGACATTTTGTCATCTAAGAAGACGATAATTCATTGAAATTTGTATATCTAAGCAATAGAATTTATTGAATACCCATTACTTTAGCATTTTTAATTTTTAATAATGGTAGCTATTCAAAATAAAGGAAGATATTAATTCCAGCAGTTCCATTGTTCCTGTTTAGGTACCCTGACCTTTTTCAGAGGACTCGATCCTAAATATTTGCAAAGAATTATTCCGGTCTCATGACCGCCATCGACGATCGCGAAGGGCCCGTGCAGTCGGTGGACGACAGGCAAAGGGTGCGAGCGCGGCTCTCTCCCCTACGTCGGCACGCACGACGGTCCAAACTCAAAGCGAGAGGCTACCTCGACAAACAAACATCGATTCCCCCTCGCAGAAAACAAGGCGGTGTTTCGGACACGCAAAAGGCACAGGTTAACCGTTTCGGCGGACCGCTTCGGCAGCGAATGCGCCGGACAAGATGGCGGCAGAGCGCCGCGCGGTCGCGCCGTCCTGCGGCAGGAACGCCGTCGAGAGCGAGCCCATTTCCGCCATAGCAGAAGAGGCCCAAAATACTCGCCTATTAAAACACCACTCGCTTCCAACCTTCTGCGCGCTGTCAAAAAACGTGCCGAGGAACACGGCAGCGCCCCTGCTTTCGACCCGGGGACAGCGCGGCGCTCGCGCGCGTTTGTCTTAGCAAAGTCTGCGAGGTGTTGCTCTTTCGCCGTACGGTTTAGTCGCCGGCTCGACCCATCTCGGTTAATCATTGAGCTGCGCGGGTTCAAAATGTCAGCCGCGCAGGAAAAAGGGCCGGTGCGCCGTTTGAGAACATAAACAACCGCACACATTTTGCTGTACTGTACTGCGTGTTTGTCGAGAGGGTGGGGAGGTGTGGGGGAAGGGAAAGAGAGAATAAGGGCACTTCCTCCTCCCTCGGCGCTCTCCTCAGATGAACTTGTCAAGGCCGCGCGATGATTTTTTTTTTTTCCGCCTCTCTCTCGGTGGCCCTGCCTGCTTCCTGCTATCAGCCGTGTCTTTCCTTCCCCCGGCGTCAGCAACTGCGGTTCGGCTGCTCTGCCGCTTGCTGAGCCCAGGCAGGGCTTTGAACATTCCTGCCTGGATGGAGGTACCGCACGACGGCCCGTGCAAAGCAAAGCCCGGCTTCTTCTAGAAGAAACGGCGACTTTTGTCACTTTGGGGGAGGAGGACATGGTTTCCAGGTTTGCCTTTCTTTAAGTTTACTTTTTTCAGACAAAGATGCACCAGTGAGGCAAAAACTGCGCATTTTGTTACGACCGTGCACCTGAAAACGTGCATGTTAAGCGAAAAAAAGAAGGGCACGGTCGGTAGATACGTTTGCGCTTTAGTTTGTGACGTGTTTACCGGATCTGACACGGCGAGCGAACGGTTCCATATGAATCCGATCTGGCGCCAGATGAGGAGACGCCGATGACATTGCAGAAGTATCCGGAATCAGAACCAAAGTGGGGAGCGCGGATAAACACGAAACAGTTTAGAATTCTTCAAAAAAGCAAACTTGCGAAAACGGACACGCGCTTCGAGGCAAAATGCTTTCGTCTAGCGCCTGCGTTCGTTCGAAGCCCGAAGTCGTGTTTCGACAGTTCAGTGGCGACACCGGGAGAGGTTTTCAGATGATAAAGCGAAAATTGTTTGGCTAAACAAAACCCACGCCGGTCGCCTTGTCAACAGTACAGTGAAGGGATGAAAGACAGGAAAAGAGACGCAAGGCCAACTGTAGGGTAACTTCTTTGTCTCTACATGTGCTAATACATGTGCTTCATCGCAGCTGCATGTATTCAATGAAACGCCCAAATGTACAAATAAAAATATGACTGCAAATATTAAAACAAATGCAGTATAAATAGATGATACCGGGACTTCAACAGGGTTTTTTTTTTTTTTTTATACTGTATATATATATATAAAACTGGTATTTTGGGGTAGATTTTGACTCATGACAGAAATCTTTTGATGAAAAATTTTGTGTAGACCCCAGGAGCCTGAGGTGAACACAGATCCCATAATGGCAGGTGTAGTGTTTACCTGTAAAACCAATACAGGTGCATGGGGTCTACTGATTTCAGCCAAAGGTAAGAAAAGTAGAAATAATAATTGTGTCAAATAACCTGCAAAAACTGTTGCAATGGCAATTTTTCTTTTTCTTTTTTTTTTTTTTTTTTTTTTGCCTACTGCATGCGTCTGAGTTCAGCAGCATGTTTGAGGACTGTGGCTTTTTGACCCAAAATCAGCCGCGTCAACCGATCCAGTTTTGTAGGTTTCACTGCTGATTCTATCAATAGCAGTACCGTTGTGTAGCAGCAGCGCTTGCTACCTCGCCGGGAGGGAAAGGTGAAATGGGAGTTTGTCACTTTAATGCGGTCAAACACCTGCAAAGCACGTAAAGTTCCAACAAGGTTTTAGGAAAAACAATCTTTTTCACATTAAATATTACCAGCACGTATGCTCGTGATTTATTTCTAGCCCTTCGGTTAAGCCACGTGCGTATCACAATAATTATTTTATATTTGCCCGTGCTGTACATATTTAGCTAGATGATAAATTTGATGCATCCTGGTCTTCCTAACCTGCATTGTCTGTAAGTAAACTTTTGTGCTCATAATTCAAATATTCAAAATTAATTCAAAATTTAAGTAAAGTGAATGAGCAGTTTCCATTTGCCCGAACATTAAAATTTGTAATCTGTGCCATTTGCACAGCAACAGCATCGCTCAAACAAAGCACTGCTATGTGCGTTTATATTATTTATGTGTGCTGTATATTAAATATAGCTGTGATAATATTTATAATACATTTACTGGTGTAGGCTTAAGTGGTTTTATGGCCTCCATCATATTCCATAATATTCGAAGCAATGCAAGTATTGTGGAATATTGAGTTTTTAATGTTTGTCAAGCTGAGACACTTACATATGCAAATCTAATGTGGTTTTCCCCTGGGCAATGGAAAGTTACACCCTGAGTAGTGGAAACTGTTGGCCATTTTGTCTCCCCCAAGGGATTCAGCTGATTTTGGATGCCTCACTTGGAGAAAAAATTTTACTTGCTGTTTTGTTTATTCAAACTGAACCCTTCTTAAACCCATGTGAGGAAAATTAGTGTTCGCTCTTAAAAAGCAGTGCTTCTGATCCGCAAATGGAAACGGCTCATACAAAAAGGCATTGACTTGGAAAGGTTACTTGAAAATGCTCCACCAAAACGTTCTTATTCAGAGATATAATGGAAAATAAATGCTTTGCCATCCCTCAAGCTGCCTGTAACAAACCTGTTGAACCAAAAATGATTGAGAAATGCAGCCTGCATTCTTAAGGATGCGGATTTATTGCTGAGCCGAAAACCCAAGTGTCCTGATAGAGGAATTCAGGGAAACGCTGAAGCGAATCCAGGGGGGTGATGTTGTAGTCAAAGTGCTGCCATTTGGAGGGCCGGTGCGCTGGTGCTACTCTCAGACGCCCTAGAAAACAAAACCACCTGTTAAGCGACAGTAAGGTGATGTCCCCGCAAAGGTGTGAGAAACACGGTACTCCACTGGTAAAATTCCCATGCACTTTTGCAGTATTGCGTGAAATAAGGTGTTGGCTTTATTAAAACAGACAGCCTTGCCTAATAGCTTCTTTTCAAAGGCAGGTAAACGGGAACAACAGGAAAAGCAGCAATCACAGTTAACAAAATAAATGTTTTAAAATAAATAAAATCAAAATAATATACAGTAAATTGTCATTTAGTGTCATTCAGCCTTTGGCAAGATACACCAAATGCAGTGCCTTGGGGATGTTCAGAGGCTGAGCTAACAGTGTTTTGTCAAAGTAAAAAAAAAAAAAAACAATCCACTGTGAAAAACCATGGTAAACATAAAAAGAAAATGGTAGCTTTCTGACGCTGGCGACCGTAACAAAAAAAGGATAAAGTGACGCCTACAAAATTGATCCTTTTTAGCCGAATCATATTTTCACTCAAAATGCACCATCATTTTGCCAACTGTCATGAGGAAGCTGCAGAGAAGGAACCCCCCCACCATATGACGAAACACAAAAGCGATGTTTCTGATCTCAATAAAAGAGAAAGGGGCTTCCACTGTTCTACTGCCAATTCAACCCCTCCTTGCCTGTCGCCCGCATCCCTTACCCACCCCCCGAGTGCCCACCATCACTGCGCACTCCCCACAACATCACCTCCTCCATTCGCTCATTGAAATTCAGCCTGGCACGCAGACGGTGCCCATTCCTTGGCACTGATCTCTGGGATGGAGAACATAAGGATCTGCGCCAGTCGTCTCCTTTTGCGGTCGCCGTTGTCGTGGTTGCACTCAGCACCCCACCACTTCCCTGTGGACCGCTGTCGTCTTGCTGATAGGTATTGTTCTATGTTTACTTGAACCTCTTAGAGCTTCACATCTGACTGCTTGACCATTCCATGTGTAGGAAAGTGCCAACCGCGTGTCACGTATTCAGTTTTCTAAACCAGGATGATGTGCTTTCAGCAGGCAGGCATAAAGGAGGCCCATTGTTCATCAGGTCCAGGCTGTTTATGTTGTCATTGCTTCAAATGCTATGACAGGGAAAGGGATCTTTGTGGGGTTCTGCTTTTTCTCTGATTTGCTCAAAAAAAGCAGTCTGCGGTGAAGGAAAGGGGCTTTTGCATGGCAGAGTTTGAGATAATAGCACAGGAAGGAGGGTATAAGGTACCCAAGGTGGCTCCCATTTTCCACACACACTTTGGTAGCCAAGCCAGCCAAGTAACAGGAGCTTGACCCCCCCCCCAGTCAGCTAAGGAAAAATGTAGAGATTCACTGGCTGTTTTATTCTGCGTTCATCATTTGTGCTGCGCTATTAGGAGACGGAATTTACTAGAACATTTAGCAAATCCAGAATGCACCTTCTGTACGTCTCACCTGCCTGAAATTATACCTGTCAGCTCTCTGATTCTTGGGATTACATGGGTGCATGCTGTTCTGCCAGCGCTCTTCAGGTGTGATCCTCCCAGCACCGGAGGTGCGTCAACACCCAAAGTGACCATCCATGTAGAACAGAAACACACCCTGCTCTGGTGATGCTGTCAAAACGCGTTTTGAGCTCTTTGTTTCTGACTTACGACGTCAATGCAGGTGTAATTATGACCTAACGTTTGGAAGTCTTTCGAAAATTCACTAGCGTGACTGAAAAAACACCGACAACTGACGAAATGCACATTGCCGTTGCAACAAAAGTGCTTCAGTCAGTGTGGCGGAATCCCCGTTTTAGATGTTTATTGCCATTTGGGACAAAATGTGGCTCGGTGACGGTACATTATTTAATTGTAATGGTTGCTCTCAACAGTGCGTAGCTAAGGGGCTCGGCGGCTGTACACCTGAACAAGGTAATGCAGGTTGCTTTGGCGGGCGTCCACCTTTCCACAGCTAGGGCACAGATATCCACCTTTTTAAATGCAGGCGTGTGGTGTTTGAGTTGGACATCAAATTATGTCACATTTTTTAAAGAATATCAGCAACAACGGCCTTAAGCCAGTGCTTTCCAAACAATTTTGAAAATCTTCTTCGCCCCGTCACGCCCCATCAACTCTGGTCGCAGACTAAAGCACAGGGGTCTCCACCCTCCCTGCGTCGCCACATCAGTCACAACCGAAAGGTGTCCCATCATTTTGTCATACACTGCCTGGCCAAAAAAAAGTCACACACTAATATTTCGTTTGACTGCCTTTAGCTTTAGTTACATTCGCCGTGGCATCGTTTCGATAAGCTTATGCAATGTCACAACATTTATTCCTGTCCAAAGTTGCATTCAGTTTTTGGCAAGGTCTTGTATCGATGATGGGAGAGTCGGACCGCTGCGTAAAGTCTTCTCCGGCACATCCCAAAGATCCTCGAAGGGGTTAAAGTCTGGACTCTGTGGTGGCCAATCCATGTGTGAAAATGACATCTTTCTCATGCTCCCTGAAGCACTCTTGCACAGTTTGAGCCCCATGAATCCTGACATTGTCATCTTGGAATATGAAGAAAAAAATGCATTGATGGAAAAACCTGCTCATTCAGTATATTCAGGTAGTCAGCTGAGCTTATTTTTTGGGCACATAACGTTGCTGAACCTAGACCCGACCAACTGAAGCAACCCCACATCATAACATTAAGTAAAATCCAGGTGATGACTTTTTTTTGGATGGGCAGTGTATTTCCCATTATTTAGAGTCGCAGAAATCAGTTCTTATTCTTCTTATTCTTGATTCTCTCCTCTTCGAATGCTTTGCTGTATATTCACTGTTTTAATAAAATAACTACAGTGTGATATGCATATCTATGGACACCGTTGGTCTCGTGGACCTCTGTCCCATGATAGCCTTGAGCCCTACGGCGGCTGTCAGTTACCGCAGGCTCTGACCCATGACAGGACTGCAGTTGCAAACATGCCGTGGCAGAAGGATGCTGCTGAGAAAGGATGTTTGCTCAGGGAAGCCCTTCTGTTTACACTGGGAAGACTGGGCCAAGGTGAAAACCATTCACAGTATCCTCACGACTGCAAACCCAGGGCGCAGTACCCAGCAGGCCACAGGGACCAAGTTCAAGAATATCATGACTCTTAGGGCCACAGGACCAAACACCGGTGCCTACAATAATATCAAGCTATGGCCGCAGGTTCCGTCCCTGAAATCGGCCTCCTGCGGAATCGAACAGCACAGTCGCAACACAAAAACCTCAAACTTATATTTGTTTATGCAGCAGAGACTTCACTGACAACTTTATTCACCCTGACAGCGCTACCAATTCACCTGAAACACACGTCTCTGGACTGTGAGAGGAAAGTGGAAACTCGCACAGCAAAAACAACCCACCAAAAGCCAGGCCCAAAGATTTAGCTAACATTCAGGCAGGGCTGCGTACTGCTCTGCTCACTATTGTTAATGATTACTAATATTACTTATATTCGGTCCCTCTAATACCCGACACCGCCTTTTAACACAGTTAAACAAACTGTGCTTTCAAACAGAGTTTGATCTTCATAAAAAGGTTTCAACTGCAGATATTTCGGTCAGACTTCTACGACTTATTCATGTAGTTTCTGGCATGAACCTGTTCAACTGTTATTTTTTGCGTAGCGCAGCAGAACTTGTTGGCCGTCATGCAGCAAGGAAGGCCTTTCTGTGTCACCCGTGGGCCGTCAGCGCACAAGTTCACCTCCGCGAGCAACCTGCTGAGGAACATGGGTGTCCCTGGCTACAAGTGAGAGTTGAGCATAAGAATGAGCCGTGGTGTGAGGCGATGTTGCCAGCAGAGCGGTGGTGTTGTGAAGATACTGACCTTGAACCACTTTCGTTCAGTTTTGCTGGACCTGAGTAAAGTTTCACGCGAAGCTACGTTTTCCTAAATGCCCTTCAATCGTCTGACTTTATTCCAGAAAAAATCTCAGTTTTTTCAGTCATCTTTTGCTGAGAAGAAAAAAAAATGTTTGGGAGAGATGTTGGGTTTTGTTGCCTTTCTGCTTGGTGTCACTGTGACTTCCTCACTGCGTAGCTGTCACCCTTTGCCTCTACGTCCCCACACATCCTTCTTTATGGTCTCAAACTACCAGACTCGTGTGGGAACCAGATTTTGTGATGCTTTCTGGTTCTAACCGATACTGAACAAACCATATAGTGTTTTAAATTTGAATTGTTTGTTAACCCGAGAGCGGCTTTGTTACCTGAGCTACGGTGGCCGTTTCTGTCTCAAACATCTAACATGCGGGAGCATCTCCTCGAACCGGTGACGTGCAGCTAGAGGCCCCGAGTTCTCATTCGGCGAGACGCGCAGTCGTGCTCTTGCTTTAAATTTACAGCTGGATCCAGGTTCTAGACAGTTTTCAGAAGCTCCAAATATTTCAGTGAGTTAGACAAGAAGTTGGCCGTGTAGAGTCCTAAAGAAGCCAGGAGTGCTGTAGATTCACATCGGTTTCGTCCGACTAAAGGAAGTCTTTGCAAAATTTCTGTTCCCAGTTGAAGGAGGAATTGAACTCCTCAACTTCAGAGCCAACCAGAACCACTCTGCCAAGTGACATTTGTCCACAGTTGTGGAAACATCAAACGTTGTTGCTAATTCTGATTTTATGAACATGTTATTCCTTATTAGTTAGTTTGGTTCAGTTAGGAAGGAAACAGTTAAAACACTGAAGTGAAAGTGAGCTGAAACCGAAATGCTTTTAAATGCAAAAATGAATGGACGACTGTTAGAGCGAGGAGCATGCATGTGTAAAAAAGCAAAACGAAAGAAATGACGATTTTTTAAAAAAAACTTTTATTGCCAGCAGAGCGGTGGTGTTGTGAAGGTTTCTGTTTGTCAAGATGTTCAAATGTATAAGTTGGAATTGTGATGTCCTTGTGATGGCTGCAGTTTTACTCTGCGTCGTACATTGTAAACACCCTTTGCTATGAGCGGCCTTAGAGGAAGAAGCAAACCAAACAAGCGGAATAAACAAAGAAGAACGCATACTGAGCGGACAGATGAATAAGCAGGCAGACAGAAACCAACCCTCCCTTGACCTTTTTGCTACGGACTGGCTCATCGCGATGGAACCGGACGAACGCGAGCGCCGATTCCTTCGACGTTTTCTCGCACAAACACCGAGATCGGCGCCCTCAAAATGGCAGAAGCGCAGCCATTTTGTTTGGTGTTTGTTTTCTTCTTGGCGTGGCGAGCTGTGTCGAGCATTGTGTAAGTGAGCGCGGGCAGCTGGAGGACGCCTTGTTTAAATACGGCTATTTACTCCCACCTGATAAACAGAAAGCATCCGCCGGGTTGTGTCGCTGGAAGGATCCCAGGCGTTGACGAAACGGATAGTAATTCCTGGCAGACTCGAGCAGCTTTCCTCTGTCTGGTGCCAGCTTTGTGGTGGATGCCAGCGAATGACGCTGTAGGCACGGTCACATTAGCGCTCCTTCCGAAGGGCTGCGTGGTGCTTTTACCGCGTTATGTTCCTTCCTCTGTTTTTGTGTTGCCTGTTTCTTAATGGCTGCGGTGTGACTGGTTCGCAAGCCCCTGGCACGGTGACAGGACTCCATGTCATTGTTCCTGTTATGGTCCTAACTGATTTCATGGGGTGTTGTCTCCCGTTCTGTAGTCTAGACCAAGGCACATGTTCGGCCCTAGCAGACTTCATCCCCGGGTTGCTGGTCTACAGCCAACTGCAGTGTACAACAAAACCAAAAAATGAGGGAGGAACAAAGGCAGCTTTGGAGAAGATTCTCAAGAAGAGAACTGCTCCGAAATTCTCCATCTGGTTTACAGGGAGACACAAAAGCTCTCGGACGGTCACCTAAAACCGATTCCAGAACCTTTGAATACTCTGTCTTATGATGTTTTTACAAGGATCCTAGCGAAGAGAAAAACTTCTCCTGTGTTGGTTCTATACAACATCTCTTGCCATCCAAGTGGGATTTTGACACAAAGCCATCCAGAAGGTTCCCAGCATTACACAACCAGCGGCTGCCTGGTCTACACCTCACTGACTATTTCCTCTTCTCTCCTCAGAGTTACTGCCCTCTTCTCAGGGGGGCATCATGCTGACTATTCTGTCCTTGAGGCTGAGGTAGTAGATTGAATAGTTGTGGGGCACGTGGCCTCCCTCTGATATAACTATGCAATCTACTGTCTTTCCTAAGGAGACAGTGAAATCATCCCCGCCGAAAGACCAGTGGACCCATGAAGCTCTGTTGCTGCATTATTCAAACCCCTGATCCCATCCCCTCTTCCTGTTTTGCTAAAATCTGCACCGTGCAGTTTGGAAACGCCCTCTCGTCTTTGAGCGAGAGGGCGTATAGGAGCGTCACCGGAGATGAAGGCTTACGGAGAGAAAAGGGCTGTCAAGATGGCAAGGATTCTGGAAGTGGGCACTGGTTGTTGGAACAAAGGTCATCATTGTATCGGTTGGGGTTCACGCATTTGGAACGTGGGTTTTCCTTGGGGTCATTGGACTGGTTGGGGAGTTGTGTCCCAGCGAGGTGAGGTAGTAGGTTGTATAGTTTGGTGGAAGGAATCACTCCCTTCTCGGGCGATAACTATACAGTCTATTGCCTTCCTTGAGGGACACGATGACCGCGTAACTTGGAGAGCAGCCGGCCAACAGATCAAAGGAAGCAGCGTCAATAAAATTTTCGCTTATCGATATTAATTGCATTTCTGTAGTAAAAAATTACCAATAATTCCATAGCAGGTCAATGTGTTGCATATTTACTGCAGTTTGAAGGTGTACCTAAATGCCGGCTGTGCTATTTATTTGAGGGATTCCTTGGCACAAGAAGAAAATATCAAAACACAACAGAAATTTTTTACTGTGCGAAGAGGGAGTTCCGAAAAATGCGACAACGCCAAATAAAGCTTCTAGAAACTATAACGGGAAACTTAAATCTCTGAGAAAAGTTTTACTTCGCAAACCCCAACTTTCTCCACCAGTACTTCCCCTCAACAAATAGTAGTTGAATCGGTAGGAGAGTTTGGCAGGTTAAAATGGGATGCATTCCGGAATGTTTCCTTAAAAAATCTGACTCTGAAATTTAAAAAAAAAAAAAAAAAAAAAAAGCATGGCTGCATGGCCTTGAATAACCTTGTTTTGAGGCGGATGCCAAGAGTGACGTGGAAGCCCTTAAGGAGATGTTAAATGTTACAGCATGTCCTGGTAGCACAGAGGGGCAGCAGCAGCAACACAGCTGCAGTTCCTCTTCAGTCTTTTCAGTCGAACCCTAAACGCTGCGTGACTTGAGCAGCGCTTCTTGCAGCGCAGCTTCCATGCAGTTCTCTGGGAAAACAAAAGACGGTTAAGAAAAGGGCAACAGCTGACTGTTGGGGTTTCACCACCATCCTGCACATGTGGTGCAATGTGAAGGGCCAGCTGGCTTTGTTCTGACCTCCCAGGCGCAGCAGAAGAAGACATGAAGGTATGGAAGGTGTCAGAGCTGGAATGACCTGTGAACCCCAAATGGCATCCTAGTCAACGGTACCTCCATATTAGTGTGTCAGGTCAGGGAGGTGCTACCTTGAGTTAATCTGTACAAACAAACAAACATACAAACAAACAGACAAACCAACAGACAGACATGCACATTACAAAGTTGCACAGTTGTAATGTGATTATTCTGTATGGGTTACAATTCAGTATTTTGATTTACATGTCAAAACAACAAAACATAACAATATTTTTGCCTTTTGAACATCTTAACCGCAGTAAAATGTCCATAACATGTACACAGCTCACCACCTAGTGGGAACAGAAGTTTACACAGCTGCAAACTGTATGCCGGACTGAGGCCCACACTGTAGTTGTTCTTTATTGTGTCTGGCTATACCCTCAACAGTTTTCATGTAAAAATTAAAAGTAGCTTTTTTTTTTTTTTAAAGAAGCAAGAAATGCTGAGTTCTCCATACAAACTGTTTTAGGAACGTCAAGGTGGTGCAACAGCACGGGCTTGCAGCCCCGAGACAGGATGAGATGCCAGGGCTGTTAGTCGTACTTTTTTACTCCCATGAGCATCTCAGAATCCCCGAAGGGTTACTATCCCTGTATTTTTACATTTTTTTTAGTAAAAAATAACTGGATTTTAATCCTGCTCAGGGCTGCGGGGGGTCCAGAGATTATTCCAGAATTACTGGGCATCAGGCTATGAAACTACACCTTGGTTGGGATCCCAGAGTGAATAAATAATATATAGTAAACACCTGCAATTAACAGCAATACAAATAGAACCACTTTACCAGGGTATAGATTTAAAGCCAAGATTGCAAGAAGAAAAAACCTGAAAACCAAGCCAACAGGGCACAGCCACATCTCTAATGCATTCTATTTAGATCATTAATGTTCACAGCTTTCACCCCAGCGTTGGCACCTGCAACATCCAGGCGGGCATTCGGACACACGGTTGTCACACAGGAGGTCCGGTGCTGCTCAGAACGGTGCTTTACCTGGAACCGTGGAGAGCAGTAACCTTTCTGCCCTTAAATATGAAAAACCACCTTGCGTTTTCTCACATCGGTGTGTACGTTCTCATTTTCGCTTTCATGACCGTAACGTATGAAATGGATGTGAGATGAGTTTTTTCTTGTTAATAAACTGTTGTTAGTAACATTAGCCTAGATAATTGTACAAAGACACCAACTTTGTGTATTTGTTGCACAAAACGAAAAACCACACCTTTACACAAAATAACCTTACAGGAAGAACTCATTGAGCTTCCGCGATAGGAAATGAAGTCAAAAGGCATGTGTGAAAATATAGCTACTACATCAGCCATCTCGCAGGGCGTATGTTCAGGCTTAGAAGAGGCTTTGCTAAATTTATTAATTTTTACATAAAATAAAATGAATATGTACCACAGCGAAAGCCACTGCACATGCCATAATTTAAAGAATTTATTTTACAGTCATCCACATTGTGGGCTTTACTCCATTTGCTATATTCCTTTTACGATTAAATACAACACCTTTACTGATAAATATAGTAAAAAATAATTCCTTAGGTCATTCCAGCTCTGACACCTTCCATACCTTAGGGCTAAGGCCTGCTGCCGCGACTCTAACTGGTTCTAGAGTTTTCCTCCCCAAAGTGCGGGAAGCAGCGCCCCAGAAGTTGCATGTAGGCTGCACGGATTTTGTGAATCCGGAACGCGTAGACGATGGGATTGATGGCTGAGTGGGCGTGAGTCAGAATGATGCCGACGTACACGACCTCTTTGGGGACCGCATCTTGTGAGACGAAGAAGGACAAGCAGTTCATGATGTGAAGGGGCAGCCAGCAGATGACAAAAAGTACGAGAACCAGAGCCAGGGATTTGCCCAGGCTGCGCTCCTTCCTGTAGAAGGACTGAGGCCTGCCAGCGTCCTCCGATCCCTGCCGCAGGTGCCTCGTGATGATGAGGAAGACGCAGCCATACAGGACCATCATGGCCAGCAGTGGCACTGCTGTGCAGCTCAAGAAGCTGAAGTAGACCAGGTATGCTGGGCTGACCACATCCACAAACTCACACACCTTCTTTGTGGAGTTGAAAGATGCAGACAGGCCGGATGACCACAGCACTGAGGTGACAGTGAACATCCCTGCGAGAAGCCAGCATGCTGCCACCGCCCACCATGACCGGCGATGGGTCACCAGACTTCTGTACCTGTAGCAAAGTCATCCAGTCTAAATGTCAGTGTCCTGCTGATTTACATCGCATTCAGCAGAGCGTAAAGCACCTTAAAACTTATAAATAAAACAAATAACCTTATGTACACACAAATAAACATATAGATGATCAATACATCCAAATGTACAGTATGTATTTTTAATACTTGACAAATCCATCAGTCTCACCTGAGGGGGATGCGCACGCGCAGGAATCGGTCAGTGGCGATGGCCAGCAGGGCCAGGACAGAGCTGTGGGGGAACAGCATCACCACACAGCTGGCCACGAGGCACCACTCGTAGGAGATCTCCACCCGTTTATCTACGAGCACCGACATCGGTACACCCAACGCTCCCACCAAGAAGTCCGCCGCTGCCAGAGAAGCTACGAAGCAGAAGGTGGTCTCTTGCCGAGCAGCCGTAGTCCGCACTGCCCAGACAACCAGCGCGTTGCCCAGGCAGCAGGCCAGCGCGATGAGCACCTCCAGCACAGTGTAGACCACTTCACCAGGGCTGGCTGTTTGCAGCATAGCCATGTTCAGTTGCTCACGATTCACAAACTCTGACCTTGTTAAAAACCTGGCACAAGAAGCTGAATGAGCCCGACTAAAACAACGCAGCCCAGCTTGTCATACAATGTGGTTTGGTTTTGTCCCCTGAGGTATTCAAAAGTCATATAAAAAGCTTTTCCTGTGTTAGAATTCTCTATATATACTTGCGGATATTACAGAGAACTTAGAAGAAAGTTTCACATGATTTCCGCTGTCAAACGGAGCCTCTTCACGGCCCCCACGTTCAAGTTTGTGTAGCTGCAGGACAAACTCACCATCTTATGAGAGCTGTGCTGCTACGTACGAGGGCAACATTTTCCCATTTCAAAAGCACAGCAATGCTGAGGCAAACCTTTGTGTTGATGGATGGAATTCCAATTGTAGAAGTTCAGACCCCCCCATCCCCCAACTACAAAGTTACCTAACCCCAACCAAAAATAACTACCGCTTATTTAAGGTAAGACTCCACTATGAAAAGCCCACAGAAATGCAGTCTGCACTTCGAGGTGTTTTTAATATTTAAAGTGTTTTACGGAGTGGTGTGCCCCCCCCCCCCCAGCCCTGTGTCCAGACTCCAGACCTCTGCGGCCCCATCCTGGACAACCAGTTGGAGAGAAAGAGTGATGAAGAGGGTATAAGCTGACACAGCTTGGTTTTGAGTCCACTCTTGTACATAAATAAGTATTCTGATGTTGCCTAAAAGGTTTGCTGACTCAGCAAATATAAAAATATTTGTACAGTTAGAAACAAATGTAGGATGTAGTGTCTCATACCACAAATGGCTATCGTTCCAGTACAAATAATATAATACTCGCATTGGGCTTTCATGCCAGTTGTGTTTTCTGTGCAATTTTTTTTTTTTTTAAATTTCACTTTGCAAGTCACCAAACTAATATACTTAGTTTTATTGTCTTTGTGCAGTCATCCATTCAAGTCCGCCTTTGGATATTTTACATATTAAATTAAAAAATATGTTGGTGAAAATGTTAACATGAACCGGCAATTATAAGAAGCAATATGAAATGAAAAAGCTCAGCTTAGATTTTTCAGAAGCCGTAGTTCCTCACAAAACGGAAACAAACATTTACTTATAAAGTAGTACATAATACAATCCTCAGATTTACATCTTATGAAGTTCAGTGACATTTGCAGAAAGTTCTATATTGGCTCACTGAGA
Source organism: Heterotis niloticus (assembly GCA_018136845.1). Taxonomy (NCBI): domain Eukaryota; kingdom Metazoa; phylum Chordata; class Actinopteri; order Osteoglossiformes; family Osteoglossidae; genus Heterotis; species Heterotis niloticus. Next base: position 28,349,489 of record CM030894.1, on the reverse strand, counting down.
TGGCCAAAAAAACCCCGAAAGAGGTTCTCCATGGTGACGCGCACATCCCGTGAATACATAGTACCCGGCTTGAGATGTAATGGAAAAGGCAGGGCAATCCATGACGTGAGAACATTCCTGAAGAGTTAGAGAGGCCTGGTGGAAATGTTCTTCTCCAGCCCTATCAAGACACCTTTGCTGAACTTGTACGTGAGCTTCCGCTTCACCTTGCGGATCTCGCCGGTGCGTGCGTAGTTGCGCAGGGCACGCGCCATCTTCTGGTACGTCATGGTCTTGCGGTTGCCCTTGCGGCGGCCCCAGAGGCGGGCGAGCTGCTCCTTGTTCTGCGAGGAGAACTGGAAGGTGCCGTCGGCCGACTGCACCCACCAGATGCAGCTGCGCATGTTGGGGTCCTGCAGCATGTCAAAGAGGAACTGGAAAAGCCGCTCCTTCTTCCGCGCTGTCCGAACACAACATGCATATGTGTTTATTTTCCTCACGGTCGCATTACTTTTACTGCTATTGAAAATAACAGAACTTGGGCTATCGACCGTTTAAAAGATCATTTGTTGGTCATGGAAGAAACACAGGTTAGCAGCAATGGCACAATAATGAGCGCTGAGCATTGGTCCCCGCCTTCATTTTTATTCAGACAAGAACTTCACAAAAACATCAACATATGCAGCACCTTCGTATCTCGCTGCTGTGTAAATAAAGCTGCTGCATACCTTTTGGCCCGAGATAACCGAATTTACCAGTACACCTGCGCGGCATGTCCAGAAGGCAAGGGGAAGGCAGCACCCCACCCATGTCTGAAGCTACAGCTGCCCTAGGCCGGTACCTGTTGTCGCAGGCGGTGATGAACTCTCACTAACAGCAGTCACAGGTGGTGAAGAGGACGGGTTTTCCAACCCAGCACTGGTGGTCTGGCTCTCGTAGCTGCTCTGCTGGTTGGTGCTGAGGACACACTGGGGGGATTCTTCCGAATCACTGCCTGAAAGTCCCACCTGATGATGTGGTCATGCACAGCAGGCAGAGGTCAGTCGAGTAGGACACAATATTTAGCTTGAATAACTGCACATACAGTATTTGAACCCTAATGGTTGAAGGTTAGATTAAGTTAACCGACATGCTGATATCTCACCACACAGACAACCAAGACCCACAAAGGAGATCAGAAATCAGAGAACTTAGATGTCAGCTGAGATGTTGGAGATGTAAAGTGAATGATAAATAACCACAGGAAAGATTTGCCACGCATGTGACAAAAAATATAAGCAACAGGATGTGGAGAAGAGCGGGATGAGAGGCAGTTTGTGGTGTTTACACAGTCAAAGCAGCCGGGTGACAGGTTGCGTCTTTCTGCTGGACCGGTGCCCTTGGGGCTGAGGAACCCTGATGAGATGCACGGATCTTTCTCTCCTGGGGTCCGGGTGTCTCCAGTCAGCCGGAGCCCTGGTTTGATCGTCCATGCGCTGTCTGTACACGGAACAACAAGGCAAACTGCAGTCAGCGTTCCGTTCTATCACAGCGTTAGCGATATGTGCGTGTGAGGATCTCTCTGGGAGCAGAAAGTGTAAGTGTGTGTATCTGTTTCCTCATCTGTGTGTGAATGTCATGAGACTTGGCCTTGCAGGACAGTCTCTCACTCTTAAGGATGAAGTGCTCCTCTGTCCAGCAGGGTGAGGGACCAAGATTTGGCTCCTCAAGATGCTCCTGAAGGTATTCTTCAATCAAGTCCAGGTCAGCCTGCCCTGGGGGGGTCCACTCCCAGGGGTGGAGGGCTTGCATCTGACAGTACAGCGTTAGATCCGTGTCAGTAGCTCCTCCAAGAAGCCCACTGCATAAACCGGCAAGCCGGCTTTAGAGCTCGGTCAGAGTTCCGAACGCTTTCTGATCCGCTTTCACATGAACTCGTCCACACTGAACGTTACGCTAACAGGATCTAACCCTTCCGATGAAATGAGCCTGAAAGGGTGTGACCGTGGTTTGGCCTGCAAAGGATGCATCTGCTGAGGTGGTTTTGTGCAGCCCTTTACAAGCATGTAACAGTTCAGAATTACATGCATGGCCATGCAGTTTGCACTTTTGCGCTTTACTTTTACTTGCGTCCTGGCAAAATTCTTCCCTACTGTTACCCCAGCGTGTAGACCTAGGCGTGTGAAAGGAGTGCATCTGTGTATTAATAACACCACGGGTCTACGTACAACAAATGAACACTTAAGCACACAAAACTGTAACTTTGAGGAACACAATTCGAAGTTGCTTTTATTATTTGCCTGATTCAACAGCACTGTGTCCATACTGTACCTCCCCAGCCTGAAGCGCTGACAAACCGAAGGATGACACCTGGAAAAAGAGAAACATCTTCAGCGGTGAATACAAAACAGATTTATTTCCACATCCCTGTTCTGCCTCTAAGCACTGTGGAGTACAAAATGGGAAGGCAGACACACAAACCGCATTTTAGAAGCCATTGGAGGTAGAAGGGAAGTTACCTGGGAGAGTCTTGGAGACTCAGGAGTTCGGCCGTTTCAGACACGCCGGCAGAACGGTCACCTGTGTGCTTACACACTAACACCCACAGTCAGCGCGTGTGAAGCAGTGGGAAGTGGCTGCCAAGTTGCTGGAACCAAAAGAACTTGGGGGGGGGGTAAATCAGCCAAACAGCACAATAACCACTTGGCCCTGGCTTATAAACTCATGTGCGTAGGAGGTCCCGCCCCTGGATTCCCCAAAGAGCTGTGCCAACTCTTATCATGCAACGGTTAAATTGTCACAGTGCCAAAGTGACAACAACAGACTTATCATCTGGACACGAGTTCACTAAACGTGAGGCTGGGGGTTTTTTCAGCGGCAGATGCTGTTCTGCAATACCTGCTCGACCCTCACCTGCAGGAATTGCCACGTTTTATTTGTGTGGGTGCAGGTGTGCAGCGGTAAAGCACCTTAATGTCTGAGAAATGTTAAAATTTAAGGTAGTGATCGACAAGCATGCTTGGAAATCTTTGCGCTGTGTTTTGTTTTTTTGGACCTTTTAATCGTTGGGGATCTATGGTCACATCTTCTGGATCGCAGACAGGCAGCTACCTTCAGGTTAGGCAAGTTAGGCCATCAAAGAAGGTTATACCAGAAATCCTGCTGTATATCAATGCTCTTCTTGTGGCAAAGACAGACAAAGTAAATAAGTTCAAAATCCATTATAGTTGATTTTGTTCCAAAAACTTTTTTGTTCCAAAAACTTTTTTTTAAGTCTACCTGAATCTAAAGCAAACACAACTGGCCACCATGAGTAGGTTAGTGTTCACCAAGACCTAGGTCTGGAACAGCGTGTGCATTGTCTTGGATCCCCTGACCTGCATGTGTGGTGAACTGCAATATTTCACATCCCGGTTTCTGATCCCCAGAAGCAGAAGCCCACACCAACGCAAAAGTTTCACATCAGACTGCAGAAATGATCGCGCTTCTGCCACGTTCATTCACACTTTGGAGGCCATACTAGAATCATACACTGAGGTGGGAACTTCTCTTTACTCCTGCTGTGATAGAGGAGTGGGGCACAAGGCAGGAGTTCCGGTAATAGCTTAAATATTAAAAATGCAACGGAAATGCTAAACTTTAGTGCTGTTTACATTTCAGGGAACGTCTGAGAGAGCGGTAATTCACATCCAGAGGGCCCAGTTTAACCCCAGTCAACCAGACCTTTGTCACCGAGCCCAAAGGGACTGTGTTCTGAACATCTGAGAACATGATGGTGGATTAAAGCTGTATTAAATGTTTTTCTGCAAGCACGCAGTTTTTTCCTCCTTTTGGAATGAGTAAACTACGGTAAATACCTGAACCATGAGACCCCATGCGGAAGGAAACTAAGAGCAGAAAATCACAGCAATATTCTGTGAAAATCATGCATGCTGGTCTTTCCGTGATGGGGGGGTGGTGGTGGTGACAGTCAGCTGCCGTTGTGTGAAATCGCTGTGCATTCCACTCTATGCCTTGCAAACATACAGGACTGCGGCCACGGACTTCCCCCGCTGCTCAGTCCACCACGGGAATCTTCTCATCTCACCTGCGAAGAATGTGATTGTGGCAACATTGCTCCCTTCCCTGCCCATTCAGATACTGGGGGTTCTTTAAAAATGACCACAGAAATCGATAACATTAGACAAAGGGCGCTGTTTTCCTGTTGCTCAGCGCCTATGAAGCCGCGTGTACTTTGCTTCGAAATCCTCTACCTTGGCTTGTAATGCAGCCGAGTGACTTCCGACGCACCAAACCTGCCACACCGGCCTGCACCAACAAATTATTGAAAGGAAAGTTTTATTTATCGTATTAGCTTGCATACTGTAAGTTGTAACGTTTCTGCCCTTTCCTTTCGCCTGCTCCTTGCTTTGAGGACAACCTGCACTATTAAAAATAGGGTAAATTTGCAGAAAGATTATGGGTAAACCAAGGTTTTGTACAAAACTGCTTTTTCAGTGCAGCCCTGTCTGTGTTGGTGTCAACCCTTGAGCGGCTATTGTTAAAGAATGATTCACAAACTCTCTCAGATTGTGCGGCGCTGTTCTCATACTGCTTTGCCGCACGCTGGGACTGTTAACTTGCCATGCCTGTCACAATAAGAATGTGAATTTTGCAGATATATAGACTCTATGTCATAGAAATGCTAAATAATGCTGATGACAGCAATGAGGTTATAATTCTACTTTGTTTGCCCAGAGATTCCAGATGTCAGATTTATATTCATGCGGCGCTGTTCTCATACTGCTTTGCCGCACGCTGGGACTGTCAGCCTGTGGTTAAGCTGTTTTCTTCTTGGATTCACAGCTGTTCAGAGGCAGCGAGTACTTCATTCTGAAATTCATTGGGTATTTCTACAGCTTTTATTAAATAGACAGACGTACCCTTGTATTAAAAATGCACTTCTGATGGGTACCAAAGAGCCAAAACAAATCACAAACAAAATTCAATATCATCGCATAATACCAGCAATTTGCAGCTGCGGGAAAATCATACTTTTAGTTGAGATGGGAGTCTGGCTTTGTCTATGAACCCTGTGTTCTTGTTTTGAAAAGCTTAGTATTTTTAGAAACAGGTGGTTTGGTGGTACAATGAGTAGTGGCTGGGCCTCTCAGCACTGGGCTTGCGGTTTCAAAGCCAGACAATGGCATTGGCTCGGTACGAGTTAAAGCTTGAATTTTCTTTTGTGGGAGAAGCATCTCCTGGGTTGAAAATTGTGAAAGGTGGGCTCAGATTTATGAATATGCCCTTGCTGGACTGAACCTTTTGGCACTGGAGAAGTGCTGATCATTTTAGCAAATCCATTGTTGTGGATCCATCGTGGATCCCCGCTAGTCAGCTTGGAGGACGACATGAAAATCATACTTATTGCATCGGGGAAGTACGGATTAGGATCATTTCAGATTGTGCGGCCTGTATTGCTGCAGTAATAAGAACCCAGGGATAGACCTGACCAACCTGTTTGGAAATACGGTCAGAGGTACCATGGTCTGACAGTTTAGACTCTGTCAACTTCCTGCTTTTTGTACATGGAACAAAGGAAATGGCTTAACATCTAAGCTCTCCTACATAATAATAATAATAATAATAATAATAATAATAATAATAATAATAATAATAATAATAATGCTGATCACAAATTGTCTTGAGGATGAATTATCTGCCCAGAATTTCTAGGTAAACTGACACCCTAACCCTTATTGCCAATCCTAACCCTAACCTCTAGCCATCTTCCTTCTGTAAAGAATTCAGGAGATGACAATGTTCGACTCAAAGTTTGCTGTACAATAATGACAGAAAAAAACTCTTCTTTAACAATAAATTAAATGAATTGTAAGATATGTATGCATTAAAAGTCGGTGGTGCTTTGTGGAAAAAAACAGAAAAGAGATGCAGAGCACAAAGAGCACACAGGGTAGTGGCCTCATTGATTCCTGCACACTGTGTACCCTGAAGGGTATTTAGACCCCGGACCCCGCTGGACTCATGATGGTCGGGGTCTTATTGCAGTTAAATGGTGGACGTTCTGGCTAGGCTGTCCACACCCCCAGAAGGAGGAGGACTGGATCATTAGCCTGTATGTCACCAAGGTCTCCAGGGAGACTTCAGCGCGTTTCGGGCGACACGGTGCTCCAAACCCCCAGGAAAGCCCACCTCCTACCAGAATGCGGCAAGCCTGGGTTTTAAAAGAAGGAGGCCCCTGCGATGCCTCCTGGATGAGATGTGACTCTGAGGGGCTGACGTGTGGCCAGAACAAACTGGTCAAATTAATGCCCGAAAAGGTTTGGCTGGAGCCCAGCTGTCAGTCAAGCACCGAGCAGAAACCGGCTGCTAAATTTTATGTTTCAGCCACCCCGGTAATGGACCATAGAAATTCAATAGACATATTTACCCGCCAAACAAGCATTCGTAAATCAGGACGGTGCGCCGCACACAGCACAGGCTAAATATTTTAAATGAACGTTTGCATTCTTTGGTAAATAAACACCCAAGTATCTGCTGAGTCCTGTTTTCTTTAGAGAACAAAGTCGGCAAGTTCTGCTTTGGAGGAACACATTTATAGCAGAAAGGAAAGAACCACGCACTAACATTCCTGTGTAGAGCGAAAATTACTTTAAAAAGCAAAAGGCGTTGTCTTCCGCTTTAAATCACCGAGTTTACTCGATTGCAGAAAACTCGATCACTGCTGAGTAATTGAGAAGCTGGGAATTGGTTTGTAGGCTGCTTTCATAGATCATGAAGGTCCGATGAATCCCTCACGTCACAGAGCAGGGCTGCTAGTCGACTCGGATCAAAAAACGCTTTTACGCAAACGCAACATCTTTTATTGTCACCGCATGCAGCATGAGAACCAGCAGATCATTTTCTATTCCAAGTAGAAGCAGATAAGGAGGAATAATGAGACAGACCCCCCCCCCCCCCCGAGATAGGAACTCCCAGCCCTGAAAGCTGCAATGCTTGACCCAACATGAGTCAAGGGACTATAGTGAATGGAGGCCACTAGTGATCCTCAGGTATCTCAAGAGGGCCTTCTCATGTACCTTTGAGCATAGTTCCTTAGCTCATGCAGCTGCTTCAATGTTTAAATTAAACCCTGGTGCTGCAGACTTGATTTCCCAATGTGCTGTGAGGTGCGAAAATTATTTTAAAAGTCTATGAATCTGCATGCAACAGAAGCACAGTAGTTATTCTCCTGCAAGTATGGTATCACACACCTGGCAAAGACAGCCTCTCATCAGAAAGAAGATCCGAATTTGGGGGCTAAAGTGAGTTTAATGCCTCTGTGGTGCTCAGTGAAAAGTCGAAATAAGGAAAAAACCATTACTATCTGAGTCATTAGCAGCAGTAAATCCAACTGAAGCTGATAAATTGGACCGTTCCAAAGTACACAGTTTCGCGCTTAAGTCCATAAGTGAAATGAGGGGTTTAGTTGGGATTTCGGGATCATTTTGCTAGTTTAACTGCGGTAATGGGAAGTTGTGCCGTGCCGAAATGCCATTTGTCAAAAACCGTGCATAACGGTGGACCACTTCTCCCACTTAATGTAATTCGCTTGTTTTTGGCCCTGCAGTTTCTGAAATCTAATAAAGTGTCTGCCTGTTTTCTGCTCATGACATCCACTCAACTTTCCCAGTCTACGTGTTCAGTGCAACCAGAGAGCTGCTGTGTGGAAATGCTGGATTTGGGAATTACGTGTGGGTTATCTGAGAAAGTCGGACTGCAAGCATTTAAGAATAATAATAATAATAATAATAATAATAATAATAATAATAATAATACATTATAGATGGAATGAGGAAACCAGGTGCAGTTGTCCACGTAGTACCAAACTATACTTCCCATCTCCAATTTTGTTAACATACAGACTTCTTCACAAAACTGGAAATTTCAAACCAAACGCTAAATGGTAATCTACTGGTTATACTAACCAAATGGGGGGATCTCTAAGTTCTTTGTTATGGATACCCGCTGACATCAATAACCTGAATTTTATGGAGGCCTTCATTGAAAACCTTTTTCAAGGCTGAGTGAATTTTGCCATAAATGAAGGAGATCTTTGCTAAATTATCATGGATCATAATAAGAGGGAAGTAGATGCAGGGAAAATATGGCAATTTCCTTCCAATTGTGCATTCCAAAAAAAAGTGAAATATTGAGAATCGTATTCTTGAAATTGCAATAAAGTGATTTTAGCAATGTTTCAAAACCCACCTCCGTCCCCCAAAATTCAAAAGATTCCTTCCAAACGTGACACTGTCCCCCACCCCCTGCAGATACTGACTCTGTGCTTTGTGTTGGTGGCAAAGGAGGTGAAACGTCGATGTTTATGGGACGCCCCTTTCCCAGCCATTTAATACATCAGCTGCAATGCAGAGATTGCTTCGCTAATGCATCCTTTAAAGGCACTGCCAAGACCGCCTCACTCTCCCGGAGTAAAATTTAACCTCATGTTAAACAACAACAAGAAGAAAAGCACAACTTTTACGCCTCCCTCACACTGGTTTGCTTCGTTGTTATGCCAACAGCGTCAATAATGCTGATGCAGAAGAAACTTCAGCCATTTGAGATGAATTCCCAGCACAGGTATTCCAGCGTACACCTTGTTCCGTATTTGACACGGTACCCTAAGGTGCAATAGGCCGAGCTGCCAAAATTAATAAGAACAACACTTTACTACACTTTACTGCACGCCAACTGCAGTAGCCGAAATACTGTGAAAAATCTATACTTTGGCGTGAATGAGCGAAAGCAGTCCTCCAAAAACTTTTCACAAAATGTGACCCCTCATTGGTGAGTAGGTGTTTATTCCTAGCTGATTTTTATTTTTGGTCATTATTATTTCCATGATGGTTTGCCTCCATGATAACTTTGTTTTGCTTCAGTGGCTGAGATAGAAATTACGATGAAAAATAGTTTATTAACAGTGAAGGCAGAGTCAGTGGTTGCTGGAGCTTCCTCTAGAATGTTGAATCCATGAAAATGTCCATTGTGGAAGATAAAAATCTTAAACACAAAGACTCGGGATTTACGAACTCAGAGTTTTCTTTTCTTTCACACCAATAGATCAGCGGTACAGTGGCTCCCCGAACACTTTTTATAGTCAGTTTATATACATTCGGTGCCCTTCATAATATTTTAGTTATTTTCAAATCGTATTCGAGGGAATTTCTAAATTTGCATTACTTCTATTTTTTTTTTTTTTTTTACTTATCTTTAATTCGCACTTTAAGAGATCACACACATCTATTGCATTACCTACCACTAGCTTTTTGTTTATGTAGAGCTACAAAGTTTATCTTTTCAGCCTGGCATACAGAACATTCTGCGGTTTCGCTTCTACACCCGTACCCTGTGGCAGAACATCCAGTCTCCGAAACAGCAAACAGCTGCAAGTAGGCATATTATTTTGCCCGTACACATTTATTAAGGCTTTACTAATTTATGTTTTCTTGTGTTGTCAAGTGTAACATTTTAGGAACATTCTGCTTAGTAAGAAATTTTCCTTCCACGCCATCATCGCTCAGTGGATTTTTGGAGTTTGCTGCTCTGCTGGGAAAGAGATTGGGTGGTGCTGTGCTGCAGGTTCCCTGTGAGTGATACTTGTACCTGGGGGCTGAAAATCACAGTCGATCTCCTGAGTGCTGATGTTACAGGATGCCCCCCCCCCCCAGGTTCATTTGCTTGGTTCAGCAGGGGCAGCTCTGCAGAGAGCTTCAGGCCCCTCCTACAGCACCCTGCATCACTCACCCACCGCACCCCTGGCTCACCCCCCCCAGCTCTGGCACCAATGAGAAAGGAGAAAAGCACAAAGGGCCTGAGTGTGTGTGGAGAGGGTCCTTAACTCAGAGGCTGCTGGAGAAAGGACCGTTCACCTCAGTCAGTCCATCATTCAGCCAGAGGAGGTTGGGGGTTGAGCCGCCGGCTATACGTGGCAGCAGGAGCTCAGAAGGAGAACCCGTCACTTGACTTGGGCAGCCTAAAGTGAGAAGAAGCACTCCAGAAGTTCAGAGATCAACCAAGGGAGGCAACGGGGGTGGGAGAAGAGGGACGTGGGGTTGCTCCCATGTCGCCGACAAGGGGTGCCGTGCCCCACGAGCATGTGGATGTATTGTACATCTCCACAGAGGCAGCGGTGGCACTGGCATCGGTGCTGGGCAACGTGCTAGTGGTGCTGGTGGTGGCCAGCAACCGGGCACTGCGCGACACCACTTTCTGCTTCATCGCATCTTTGGCGCTGGCAGACATCGCTGTGGGGGCTTTGGTCATCCCGTTAGCCATCGTGGTCAGCCTGGGGCTCCGGACGTACTTCTACACCTGCCTGTCCCTTTCCTGTGTGCTGCTGGTGATCACACAGAGCTCCATCCTCTCCCTTCTAGCCATCGCCATGGACCGCTACTTGCGCGTCAAGATTCCTACCAGGTGAGCCCAGCACAGCTGGCAGCAGCGGTTAAGAACACGGAGGCAAACAGTAGCAGGTTTATGAAGACAAACTGAATTCTTGCCAGGAACCCTCTGGCTGTACTGTGAATAAAACATTTATTTTCATATAATACGTAGCTGAATAAAAAAAAAATGAAAATAAATAGGATATGGAAAGTCATGTCTGGTTTAATCAGCTAAAGCCACCGATCTAATGCAATAATGAACCAAGTGGAAAAAAACTTCTTTCCAGTTTATTGTTTCCCAACTCTGAATTTAAAGGACTGCAACTGCAGCTGCATTTGAGCACACAGAATCGTGACTTCTGTACTTTCTTAAACACAGCGAGAGGAAACTACTCACCTGCGCACGTCTCTATTGTAATGTCGAACAAGCTGGTCTCTGCCTCTGTGTGTAACCGTGACCAAACGCTTTGTTCCTACACCAAACGGGGGGTATGATGAACGGCAATGATCACAATTTTCACACGGCTCCAGCGTATGTGTGTGTTGCCTGGGGGCTGTCCTACTCGTGCGTGTATGAAGGGTTTGGCTCATGGTGTGGCAGGCAGACTGCGCACACAGTTTCACGGAGGGATGGAAGGGCAGCATCGGGTTGCTGGGATGGGGCTGCAGGAGACGGTGTGTTGGGCTGCAAGTGTGATGAGCCAAACTGTTACCCTGCCCTGGCACAACTGAAGAGCCCAGATGCTGTGAGGGGGAAGCATGCTTTGCTGTGCCATTGTGCTGTCCAATAATAATAATAATAATAATAATAATAATAATAATAATAATAATAATAATAATAATAATAATAATATCGATGGAATTAACAGCATAAGCATCACGATCATCCCAATATCACATTGTGTAGTAAATAAATAAGCATTTGGCACAGCATCTTCATGGCAATTTCTCTCTTTCCTGCTGACCCACAAAGTTCCAAATTTAATGCAGATCAATGACTGGGCTGCAGAACCTCTTAAGCAAATTAAAAAGTCTATCAAAAAGAGTCATTTTAAAAAGTGGCTTGCCTAGCGTTTTGGCCGAGCTACCTAAATGTCTAATTCATCTGCAGTGTCAGAGTTGCTTGTTCTAGGAGGGAAATGGTAAGAAAAGGTCCCCAGTTGGGGACACAGTGTCACTGCAGCTACAGCATGCATGTCACGACGGCATCCTTCACGCATTATTCTCTCACCTGATGGATACAAACCTTCAGCCCAACTGAAGAATGTTTAACACAATAAGCCAGAAGCATACATTGGTGTCCTGGCACACATTGAACTATAGAGATGGAAGTGTCTTTATCACTAGTTGGATTTGCCATGACATCTAAACACTGGTGTTAGTTTTACAGCAGAAAAGAAACGAAAGAAAAGTTAAGGAAGTTTTATTCTTCTTTAACAGTTGGTGTGAAGGGCCCTTTAACCTTGTTGATATGTGATTTTCCAGGAAGCTGCTGAGGTAATACTGCAGTGATGCTAACACACCTTTCCCCAGGTACAGCCTTGTGGTAACGCAGCAGCGGGCCTGGCTGGCAGTGTGTGTCTGTTGGCTGCTCTCAGCGCTCATGGGAGCCGTGCCCCTGCTGGGGTGGCACAACAAGCCTCCGTCCCACAACCGCAGTTCCCACGCCATCGTGTGCACCTTCACCACCGTCATGAGCATGGACTACATGGTTTACTTCAACTTCTTTGGCTGGGTGGTGGCACCGCTGCTCATCATGGTTTGCCTTTATGCCGAGATCTTCAGGATCATTCGGCGGCAGCTGGGGAAACGTGCAGAGGCGGCAAGCGACGCTGGGAAGTACTACAACAAGGAACTGAAGTTGGCCAAGTCGTTGGCCCTTGTGGTGCTCCTGTTCATCCTCTGCTGGCTGCCGCTGCACATCATGAACTGCGTGGCCTTTTTCTGCCCTGGCTGTCAGGTGCCCAAGGGCCTCATGTACGTGGGCATCTTCCTGTCACACGTAAACTCTGCCCTCAATCCTCTGGTGTATGCCTTTCGCATCGAGCGCTTCCGTGCTACGCTTGTTAAGATCTGCCAGAGGTGCTGGCCCTGTGGATTCCAACGCAGCTCCCCACCCGAGGCTGAGAAGCCCTGTGTCAACCTGTAGGCATCGCCAAGGTATGAGCACTCTGGTGCTACCCTGAGGACACATTTAAGGAGAACTGGTGGTCAAATCGAGGCCAAGTAAGTTACACCCAAACTTTGCCAAAGACCTGTAAAAGTTTACTGTTGATTGTCAAGCTGCTGGAAGTAATTCCAGGATTTGGCCCCGCTTAAATGTTCAGTTTCAACATTTTTAAGCCCATTGCTCAGATTGTATAAGCTGCAAAGTCCCAGTGCTCCTTACAGAGAAGATTCTGTGGTTTATGCTTTCCTTCATGCTGCTTTTTTTGCCCTTGTGGACAATAACCTGAAGTAACCTCAGATTATGGAGTAACATAATTTTCTGAGGAATAACTGAGCTGATTTTAATTGTAATAAACTCATTTCATCGCTCTATTCTAAATGGACTGCTGTTCAAAGCAGTAGAAAATTTGCCCACCGCGCACAGGAATTAGACTGGCCGGAGGACTACAGATCATCGGGTTCCGAAATCCGTTTTTGCATTTATTTCGGCGATAACGGTATCGTTTGGAGTGCATGAAATGAATGCTTTTCTATGACTAAAAATATGAGAATGTGACGGCAAATTATACATCTGGGCGTGTAAATGTGGTAGCTGTGTACAGGTGCGTATTTCTGTACTAATTTAACCAAAGGAAAAGGAAAAGATAAATGGTTCTCGATTGTTTTAAATGCTAAATAGTCAATCTGATGCGTTTTTATTACATCTTAAGTAACTGATCTGCCGTCACAGCAGTGGTTTAAATTAACTTCAGATTAGCTATAAATTGAGAAGACAAGATTGTAGGAATTTCTTTGGACCGCTTGACACAAGGAATAAAATATGTGTACAACTGCGTTGTTTCGTCCGTATTTAAAAGCATTCTATATACCAAGTTTTAAAAACAGTCAAATAGTCATCCACAGATTTATTTATTTGCATCTCCTTAGGACTTGTGTGGGCGCACTAAAGTGCTCAGAAACCTCAAACAGCAAAAAAGCTAAAAGCTTAATCCGAGCCTGACGGAAGTAGAAATGAATGGCACAATAGCTTGGATTCCATCACTTCTGCAGGGAAAGAGGCTGAGCCCTCTTCAATGTTCAGTTCTACTGGAACACAAAGCATGTAACCCGGAACTCAGTGGAGATTAAAGCTCACAAATGGGACTTTCCGGAGACACTCACCGAGAAAACGGAATACAGCCAGGGGTTTTGAAGGTCCAAAAGTTCATCGCCATCTCAGATTTAAGCATAAACATGGGTACCTGGTACCATAATTTAATCCCATTTTACAAATTTCTGGTGTCTGGTGCTGAGTAAGCCTACCTGCTCTTTGGATCTGAACAGCACCAGGTGCTTCTTGGTCAGCAATAGACCTCATGTAGCTTCTGCAGTGGATTCACACTGCTGTTGAAAAAAGCATTCCCTCCCCCAGTTGACTTTATATTTGTACCTTTTTTGACTTGGAACTTGCTTGGATCTCTTTCTCAGGTCTACTACTTTATAAACCTAAACTAGGTGCTCAGGTGCTGAAGATAAGTATTTAACTGACATTACCGTATTTTGGACGGATAGCAGTCATGGTCCCCACAGGTTCACAGTATTCTTTCATAGATGTGGTAGAGAAGATTCTGGATCTCACAGCAGAGCACCATTCCACATACGTTACGTGGAAGCTCTGATTTATAAGCCCGGGTTTTTTGCCTAAGGAGTCAAGAAAAAGCAAAACATGGTGCATCTTGATGGACCTCAGTGATCACTGAGCTGTGGAGGGGAAAGAAGAAGATCCTTGCAAGCCCTTGGAGACAAAAAGGTGCAGAAACTTAACATATCCAGCTCTGTGATCAAGGAAGGAGAACCACATTTAACCCCAAACTATTAACTTCTACCATTATCATAAATAAGTCTTTCAAATTCAGACCTGAGCAGCCAAGTCCAGCAGGTTTTTAGCTCTCCTTGTACCACTAAAAGCCTATAAATATTTAAGTGAAAAAAATTTGCTGAACAAGAGCCCTTTGGAACCAAACCTGAACGTCATCAACAGTGCCAGGTAAACCACTGCACACCTTCACACCATTTCACTACCTGCAGAGGGTGCTGCTGCGTTTTTCAGCGAGCCTGCATCCCTCCGCTGCGTAATGATTCCAACAAAAGTAGGACATTTTAAAAAAAATTTAAATTTTTAAAATTAAATTAAGTTTAGTTTATGGATAATTGTGTTATTAATTCACCTACTTGAACTGCCTGAATGGACCACTGCCCAAGCTGTAGTTTATGCAGAAGAGTAACAGCTAGAAATAAGTACCGTCAAAATTCAATACAAACATAGCATGTAAAACTAAGCAAAATTAATTATTAATATTAATTTGTAATTGCTAACAGTAATGCAATTGTGACAACAATATTAGCATTAATACTATTAACAGTGATGTACAGGTATAAATTATTCAGAACCAACCTCAGGGTCATTGCTGATACAGGAATATAATAAACAAGTCTGTGTCTTGAGCCCTTTGTATAATATATATAACCATATACACTGCCTGGCCAAAAAAAAAGTCACACAGTCTAATATTTCATTGAACCGCCTTTAGCTACGATTATGGCATGCCTTCGCCATGGCATCGTTTTGATAAGCTTATGCAATGTCACAACATTTATTTCCATCCAGAGTCGCATTAATTTTTTGCCAAAATCTTGTATCGATGATGGGAGAGTCGGGCCGCTGCGTAAAGTCTTCTCCAGCACATCTGAAAGATTCTCAATGGGGTTAAGGTCTGGACTCTGTTGTGGCCAATCCATGTGTGAAAATGATGTCTCGTGCTCCCTGAAGCACTCTTTCACAATTTGAGCCCGATGAATCCTGGCATGGTCATCTTGGAAGAAAAAAATCCATTGATGGAAGAACCTGGTCATTCAGTATATTCAGGTAGTCAACTCACCTCATTTTTTGGGCACATAACGTTGCTGAACCTAGACCTGACCAATTGTAGCAACTCCCCACCATAACACTAAGTTAAATCCAGGTGGTGACTTTTTTTTTGGCCGGGCAGTGTATAAGTGAAATATATGGCTGATTTTTGAGGCATGGATTTGTGAGAAATCCCTGTGGCGTCTCAGATATTGTGGATGGGGGGGGGGGACGTGACTGTACCGTGCTGTGGATATGATGATGGGCCCAAAGGAACTGGTCATTTTGGGAAAAGAAATAAGGGTGTCTACCTGGCACCATCTCTTCTAGACAAGATGAGTGAGAAATTCAACAGGTCTTGCCCCCCAAACCCTGCTCACACTGGCCACAATGTGTGTTTTAATGGAAGAAAGGGAGCTTCCCCTGGACCACTCCAGGCGCAGCCTCCTCTGGCTCAGGAGCTCGGTCGCCTTGCCTTAGGGAAGTGTCTCCGGGTGAAGGGTGGTGGGGATGCAAGGGGAGAGAGAAGAGGCGGAGCGACAGGAGGAGGGCGACAGGGCTGCCATGAGCAGGAACTCTGAAACCCCTCCTCACAGGGTGACTCATGTAGGAGGTTACCCAGCCAAGAGAAGGGAGAAAATAGGGGAGAGCGAGATAGACGTAATCGATGACGTAGAACAAAAGAGGAGTGCAGTGACTTATAATGAGAGGTGTATTCACTTAAAACCTCAAGCTCTCTCAGCTCATTGCTCTTGTAGCTCTACACATTTCATCTTGATTTCATCTTACCTCGAGCCCTAGCAGTCCATCTTGTATCTGAGTCATCCAGTTCTAGCTTGTATCACCTACAGCTACCAGCGCCTTGAGTTCATCTTATGCTCGGGACTTCCTGGTTTATTATTCTGAGATCTTCTAATCAATCTTTCATCCTGCCCTCCCATTTCACCTTCAGACCTTCCAGTTCAGCTTTTTTTCAGCTCCTCAAGTTCTCATGATCAGTGCTACCCAGCGCATCTCTATTCAAGATCTTTTGTTTAATCTAACTCGCAGTTCCTCCATTTGCCTCTTGTTCTTTGGGTTTATATCACCTCGTCAGTTCATCTGACCTCCAGCTCTCCAAGTTCTTGCGCATCTCACATCCAGCTCTCCAGGTGTACCTTGTTTTCCATTTTGGAGGACTTTCTGAAGATGAGGGACCTCCTCCTGGTCTGTTCACTAATGCAGTTCTCCAGTACCATCCTCGGGAACAGAATCTCGGTGTCTACCAAGTTCCCCTGCCCATCCATGTGCCAGTGTGAGGTGGACAGTGCCTTGCAACTGGTGGACTGCTCTGACCATGGACTGACCAGCGTGCCCACTGGCCTCGACTCTCACACCTTCATCCTGTGAGTATCCCAGAGACCACTGTTCACTGATGTCTACACAAGGGCGCAAGTTCAGTTTTCATGAGTTTTCAGTTGCACCTGAGGTTCTTACATCTCTGCTGAAATTACAATATAAGAAGTAACTTATTTCAAACAAAAAGTAAAAGTAAATTCAGTAACCTTTACTAGTGCAGCTCTCAGCCACAGGAGCTGCTGCCATCAGTACTTGTGACCTGGACTGCTACAGCATCTTGGTTTGACTTATGGTTTAGGTAATGGATAAAATCTGAGAAATGTTTCTGGTAAAAGAATGACTGGATTACGAACAAAATACAAGCATCGGGAGATGAAAATGGTTGCGGATAACTTTGTCAGCTTTATTAAAAGAACACGAGCTTACAAAAAAAGCTATATTTCTGGCCAGAGGTGCTGCTTTCTATTCTCAGATGGTTCTCTTCGGTCATAATTTAATATAAACACAAGTGTGCGTGAAAGAACACAGCTGAAATTGATGTAGTCACTGCCTGTGACACAATACTAAATAATTTATCCAAACAGTGACAAAAAAGAGTGTGGATCGAGGATGGAAAAGGGCACTGTTCAAATACTTGGGACTTTTCTTAAAGTGACAAAAAATCCAGTTGTACTTCACGAGTACTTAAGATCTGTTAAGGGGTTAAAAGTTAAATGTCTAGAGATGATAAATTCAAATGAAAGCAATTATTTATGAACACACTAATGTGGTTTACCCCTTAGTTGCTGTAGACACAGATTTTCAAGCACACAAGTTACTGTACACACCATGTGAATGGAAACTAGATATAATGAACAGATTCATTCACAAATAATACTGTGAATTTGCTGAACCACAGCCAGGTGTAAATAGGCACACGCAAGTAACTGTCAGGACTGCTGCCTGTGCGGGAACTTGTGGCCGCCCTGCTGGCCATTCTGGGTACTGCAAGGCCCTGTGCTCCCGAGTGTTCCTTGCCTGCCCTCCCCTACCCGATCACCATTATTACCTTCATTTTTACTCTTATTATTACCTCCTGTGTTCCTCCGACGGCCGTCTCTGTTGTTTATTGCGTTAAGGCCTGCGTCTGTGCCAGTTTCTTGTCAGACTGTGAGAAAGTTTTCTGCCTGTTTCACTGGTTTTGACTCATTTTTGCATGATGATTTGGATTTCCCCATGTTAAACCTACTTCACTTCATTGAGTCTGTGACTGGGTGCATAAAAATACGCAAAACCGCACTTGCGTATCCACAAACAAAAAAGGCACATGTAAGGTTAAGAGCAACAATTAGAAGCTGTTGACAATTTCAGATCCTTCAGTGAAGATGAGTTTACAACAGTGAGCACTTTCACAACCGTCCCAAAGATTCAGTGAACGTAGAAAAGTGCTGGGTCCATAATCCTGCAAAGCAGCTACAAAGACCCCTTTCCCCATCTACGTGAGCCCTGGAGATGTCCGGGGGCAAAGGAAGCTTCAATACCTCTGGAGGTTGGACCGCAAACATTTTAACAGCATGCTTTCTACTTATTGTGTAAATGCATCTGGACACAGTAGCCACAAAAACTTGTGTTGCATTTTTTTGGGCATTGTTTTTGTGTTGTGGTAAGAAGACCTCTGGTTTCCATCATACTGTGCTATTAAATGCTACAGTGCCCATTAGCCTAGACTTTTACTCTTTTGTGTTCATGACTGACCGCTATGTTATTGATCCTGGCAAAAGAGTGACTTTGAAGGCGATCAGAAAGCAGCGCTAGTTTCCAAAAACACACCGTGGCTCTGCAGGAGCCCTTTTGAAGGATCTCTGCCAAATCGGGCCCTTGGGCCTAAGATGTGCAAGCTTGGAATGGCAGCGAGAGGCTCACAGAGCAGGTTGACTGAGTGAATTTGATGGAAAGACATGCTTCACAGCTGGTGTGTTTGTACAAAACACATGACTGCTTCCCTGGCAAAGTCCGCGCAGCTATCTGTTACCAGTGGCTAAAAATCAAAAAGTTTTTCAAAAGATTTTAACAAAGGCAGACCTACTCGGATAAACGTACTTTGCCAGAAGTCCGGGTCTTAGCAGTACTGATACATGCCAGATGTTACTGGGGTCCTGGCGCAAGGTCCACAATTGCAGATCCATTTGAAATAAATGACTGTACACCCAGGATATCTAAACCAAAGCATATTAGGTGCAGCAGACATTCTCCCTACTGACTTTGTATTCGTAAATACACAGTAAAAGTGACAGGCAGCACAAACGCACCCGGGTTTCATCCGAATTAGCGGGGAACAAAGGAAGATTCATCTCAGACGCAACGATACAAAGGTTTGCGGAGCTTGATCAGTTTAGTACTAGCATTGGCCATCAAGTGGCCTTAAAATCAGCCCAAGCAAACATCTTGCTGTTTTGTTCAGCAGTTCACATCCCTTGACACGACTGGTCATTATTTCTGGATCCGCTTCAAGTGTTCATTGGGGTCCATGCTCTTCCCGAAACCTCCCATTCGACATAAGACATTGCTGTAGTGGGGGAAGTGGGGTAGGAGAGATCCAGTCCATAGGAGACCTAGTTTTGGTGCTAACGCAGATGTTGCACCACCAACAAATCAGAGCTCCTTCCCTTCAGCAAGTCCATCTACAGTTAATGCCCTGCGCTCCACATGGTTTGTTTTGGCACCTCATTTTGGACACCTTCCTCCAAAATAGTTCACCTAAAGACCCTTTACTTGTCAAAGAAGTATTCCACTGAAACAAATAATAAAGAGCTTCCATGGGTGCCCAGTCTTGTACCTCATGTTAGTTCACTTAGGCATTCATAACTTGCAAGGATTAATGTGAGCTGCAGAAATTCAGTTCACTGTAAGGTGTGTGGATAATTTAGGAGCGGGAAGTGAAGCTGGTGCTTTTTTCAAAAGCTGTGACTTGTGCATCTGTTTCTGTTGCTAAGCTACCAAAGGATTATTAAGATTTATTAAATAATATTAAGTCTGATGCTTCTCTAGCCTTCTCTTCTACTCCATTCAGAGGGACATCAGACTGCCCCCGGTCAGCAGCTTCTTACGTCTCCTCGAGATTCTTAGCATCTGCTTCCAATTGCGTTGCATGAAAGGCTCTGTGAAACATTTATAATGCAGCCACTAATGGACCTTCTCAAGACCGACCTTCATTGTTACCCTCCTTGAAAACTGGCAAACTGCAAGACACATCGTCCAGCTTTTCAAATTGCGCTTAGCTCCATTCTAGCTTCGCTTTTTGTATTACGAACAAAAGGACAAGGCCCTGTGGGGGAAAAATACCTTACTGAGTTTACAGAAGGTTGCATATGTTTAAGACATTAAACTGAGGGATTTATTTTTCCTCTCCACTTGCATATTAGCTCACTTTCTCCCTGAATTGAAGATGCCGCATTCACTGAACTTCCATATCTGGCGCAGATGCAAATGTTTAGCTATGGGCTGCCCTCTTGAGAGAAACAAAACACGAACACAGACCTGTGCACCCTGTTTTTACAGCATCGCGCTCCTACGAGGGCAAACAGAGAGGTCAAGGTCAAATGCTTCAAGAGATCCGTATGAATCGGTTTCATGAGTTCAGAGGTGAAGAGATCTTGGCAAAATGTCCAAAAGAAAGAGAGCGAGAGAATCATTATTTTACGATTGTGCTGTTGTCTGTTGGGTTGCATACATAGAGCAGCCAAGGTTGTGTGGATGTTCGGGACAAGATTCAAGGTCCGCTTTATTGTCATTGTGCAATTGTACAGCTGTGTAAGAAGTGACAAAATGCAGTTTCTCCTGGACCGTGGTGCGCTGTGCTGACAGGCAAAATGACCACACAGGATAATGTAGGCAAGTTTAATTCGAAAAACAGATCAAGAAAGGTGAATATATGGACACAGTGTAGCTATAAGCAAATAGATGAATAAATGGATAAGAAGATGACAAATAGACAAATAAATCAATAACAAATGGGGAATAGTGCAAACAAAGTCAGTAGGGATGGTGGGAGGTGATCAGTGGTGGTGATGTTCTGGGCCTCATTTGTCAAAAATTCAGCAGCCTCATGGCTGTGCTCATCCTGGAGTTTTTTATGTTAAATTTCTCAGACAGGAGTAGAAAACATTAGGAAACTGAAATGGAGGTGCTTGTACAAATGGAATATTAGATGAATTCATACCTATGAATGACACACACCTACAAGGCAGTCTGGCTTGTAAGCAACCAGGATTCAAATGAAAAAAGGCACTGAAATTTGCAAAAAAAACTGATTTAAATTTTCTGTTGTTGAGGATGAAGATCCTTCTTCTCTTTTGCTCTGATTGCAGGGTTTTCACAGAGTTTTCTGTGACTAAATAATAGCTTGCGCATTCATTCATTCATTCATTCATTCATTCCATTAGAGGCACAAAACCCTATTTGTAGTGGACACTGCCATCATGTCTGTGGCGTCTCAGTCAAGGATTAAAACCAAGTTTCATGCTGTGGAGAAGCCATTTCTTTGGGAAAAGTCAGCATCTTGAATTAAAGCATTATGGAAAAAAGTGACTACTACATACATTATAGCTGCTTATGCTACATACAGATGTGTGCGACCACAAATCCTGCACATTATGCCAACCTAATGCCAGATGTCAGCCTGTATGTATAAAATTTTCTTCCTGTCTATACAGTCTGGGGGTGGCCGTTCAGCTCTCCCCAGCAGTAAAGTGGAAGTGTCAGCTGGAGATAAAAGCATACCTCTGGTGTAAATAAATCAGTGTGGAGGTGCTCATATCCCCCACTTTGAGCCCAGTTAGCCTGGCTCTGCCTTCACAGTTCCTCCAGCGAGGGATGTTTTTCTCTGCCCCTACTAGTCTATATTTTGCATTTGAGGCACCGTTGTTACTGATAATTTGTACCATGGCTTATGCAACAAACCGGAAGTTCACGGCATTTGCGGCACCACAATCCTTGCAACAACATTTAGAGTGACTCAGACGTTGCGGGGAGAGTGCTGGAGCCAATGACCTTTAAAAAAAAAAGTGCCGTTTTTGTTCTTCCATCTCAAACAGATGCGGCTGACAAACCATATGAATGTGATGAGTGCCACACGGGCCCCCAAGAGACCCGGACTCAGCCATAAATAACAGATAAACGTTGTTCAGACAAGTTTCCACTGCATCATTGCATTGGATACGATCCGGATCAATTTAAATAATCATTTTCATTGTGATTTTGCATGACTGACCGTAGGCCCAACCTTCATAAATGAGAACGGTGACATCAGAGCAAAGGTGAGGGCCAAAGAGCATCTTGGTATGCCTAACAAGAGCTGTGGATGGGTACTTGGAGACCATAACTCAGGAACAACTTAAAGTGCAATTCCTTTGTTCTCGGGATGAGCAATACTGGTTGCGTTCACCATCGGTTTAGGAGGAACGAGCTGCTGCAGAGCTCCGGTATCCAACATGCACTGCACTGCTGCCATCATGGCATCCACAAATGTTGGACATAGCACACGCAACATCTAAGGCAATAAAGCAGGTATAACGCAGTCTCTTTGTTTCCCACAGGGATCTGAGCACGAACAACATCAGTGAGCTCCAGCCAAAGGCTTTTGAAGGCCTTCACCTCTTAGCAGAACTGTGAGTACATCGAGCAGCCATGTAGTGCAGCGCTGGTGGATGTACGTTCCTCCATTACGTCTGATAACGTGGGTATTCTGTCAGAATGATTTCTTGCCGCTTCCTCTTTCATCGGAGTGTCAAGGGACTCCGCAGTGATAATCCAAGAATGTTGTGAAGAGATCTTGGTTGTGCTGCCTGATGCTGTGGTGATGTGAAGAGGCAGAATTCCAGCATTTGCCTTCCCTGGCACAGGTGCTTTCAGATGCGTTGGGCCAGCAGCTTTGCCAAAACTCCTTCAAAACATTTTTTTAGTTGTCCTCTGAAAAGGGGAAAAGAAAGCTTGCAAATAAGAAAATGTGAAGGCATTTGCTGAATGGAGAGGAACAACTCTGATCTTCAGCACTTGTTGGCTCATATCGAGAGTTATGGGAGTCTGACATGATGAGTGCAACCTGACAGCTACCTCTGGTTAGAACCTTGTAAAATGGCAAGGTGATAAGGTAGTGAACCTGAGGTTTTGGTAAGGTCATGTGACTACCCCTCTTCTTTGGCGTGCCACCCCTCACCATAGGAGACTCTCAGGCAACCATCTGAGACGCATCCCTGGTCTGGCCTTCACTGGCCTCCATAACCTGCAAGTGTTGTGAGTATCCATGCAGCTTCCTCGGTGACTCTCTCACACGCAGATCCAGCCATGGACCTACAGTGAGGAAGATGCACTCAGCTTTGCATGAATTTGACTTTGATTTCCTGTTTGCAGGATGCTGCAAAACAACCAGATACAGCGACTTCCCAGTGATTATGTGTGGGACCTCCCTAACATCCTGTCTCTGTGAGTCACACATGTCACAGCTGTCATGCATGGTAAACTGCACCAAGTCCACTGAGACGGCAGTCGGTGACTTGTTGAAGTCATGTCTCTCAAATTCCAGCTTATCTATCTCTGAACTGCACAGGCTTTTATGAAGCTGCAACTCCATGGGACTGCAGGATTTGTAAATCGTGATGCTCAGGTGACCATAAGAGAAGTGTTATGTAAAAAATTCCAACTTGGAGTTTGCATGAACTTTGAATCCCTTTTCCTTTAGAGGCCTGGGTCCTGCCAAGACCTAGAGAGTTTTAGGGAGTCGCTGCGGCTCAGCGTGAAGCAGAACTTTCAACTTATTGTGCATAAAATACTCAAGGGGCTCCCCAGCTGTGACCACAAAGCTCGAAGCACACAGTTGTCTAGAATCAGTTTGCATGCTGCATGGGTGCGGCCGACTTCCGAGTCACTGTAGGACACACAATGCAGACCAAGTGATTTGTCTGATCTGCACAACCATGAGTGCATCCATGAGTTTGCCACCACCTCCCAACAGGCGTCTGGATGCCAATCTGATTCCAGAGGTGCCACACAGGATTTTCTCTGGCCTGCAGTCACTGCGGCACCTGTGGCTGGATGACAACGTTTTGACTGAGGTTCCTACGCGGGCACTGGGCCACTTGTCCTCACTGCAAGCCCTCACACTGGCAATGAACAACATCACCTACATTCGCAGCGCTGCCTTCCACAATCTCCCCAGCCTGGTGGTGCTGTAAGTGCCTCCCATCACGCACCAGGAAAACCAGCACGGGACACGGATGATGGGATGAATTCACACTGCTGTGTCCTTTGGGCTTCTTTATGTCTATTATGTAGACTGTGTAGTAGGAACATTTATTTTTGACACATTTAAATTACTCAATATAATGTATTTGCAAATTTGTCGATGATAAATGATCGAATACGATATCATGCCATATGATCAAAACCTTTCCACTTTTAGCCACCTTCATCACAACAAAATCCAAACTCTGGAGCCAACCTGCTTTGAAGGTCTACACAGTTTAGAGATCTTGTAAGTAAAAGGGTTTGACTCTTCTCGGTTAGCAAGCAAGATGGAAGGGTAAGCGCAACTGAGTCAAAGCGAGCTCTTAGAAACCCCCCACATGGCTTTCATGGAAGCGATTCACCATAGCCATCTTCGGAGTATGTGCTTGAACTGTGGGAGAATATGGACACAAGTACATTCAGACTGAGAAGGGATCAAACTCTGCATCCAAACCCCCAGCTCTTGCACAGTGTGAAACTAACATCACCCACTGTGCCACTGTGCTTAGTAGAAATGTTAAATCGGCCGCCATCCTCATCTGTTACTCATTTAGTTGCACAAACACCGGTCCAGCATGGCATATGTATTATATTTAACATTAACTTCTGGCGGCCTCATAACGCGCTACTTTCCAACGTGTCAGACCAAACTCGACAAGTGTGTCTATATACATTAGTATTAGAAATAAAAAAAGAACTGCAGGGTCCGGCACTCATATTCAAACATGGCTGTTGCTTGCAGATGAAAAATTGAGGAAGACAGCTTTTTTAGGGTGCTGCTTTTAATAGCGCCTTCAGTTAATGTGTGGGGTACGCGGCTGTGCTGCAGTTCTTGATCGGTTTGAATCCCGTCACTCTTCACTGAGGACCAAATGCATTCCCCGGATGCCACGCATGAATGCTTGCGTGAACGTGTGCGCTTATGTGGGGAGATAATCCTCATAAAACAACCTGGAACCAGAAACGTGGCGCAAATTCAATTTAGCCAACAGGAAGGGGTTCGCTAGAGGAGGGGCTTGGTGGTTCTGTGAAAAATTAAGGCCTTACACCTGCTTTTTAGAGGTGAGTGAAGCAGAAAAAATAACTTAGGTGGTGGCAGTTTTTAAGTCACACGCACATCACTTCAAACTTTTCTTTACGTTAAAGCTATTACATGCACAGCGTGTGAACAGGCATCCAGGAAGGTCTCTGGCTCGTCCTCAGGTGACATTGCCGACTACTGCTCCAAGGACAGACCTCCTGCCCTAATCTGCCATATAATGGATGACTAGGAACAAGCAGCCACGTCTCCGTAATCCCAATACGTACAAATTTTTCTAGCCACAAAAAAATCCTGTTTTTTCAGCGGACATTAATTCCTTTCTTTTCCGCTTTGCTAATAAGGCAATAAAATGCCCTTTTGCACTATAAAGGATGTGTGAATCACAAGTTAGGTGATGGAAGGCCAAGTGTACTGTATTATATTTGGGGTAATGCAGTAAAACTGCCTGGGCATCTGGTCCCAGTGAAGCCTTTCCAACCAATTAAACTGCTTCTTCGCAGAGCTGAATACTTAGCTCTTATAAGCAAAAAAGAAAAATAATTTTTGCCACAAGCAATACCGAGGGATTTCCTTCACACATACTTTGATGTTTAATATATTTTTATAGGAAATAGTGGGGGACAGGAGGGTGTGGTGGCACATTACCTCTCTGGTGTTTGAAGCAGTCTTTGAATCACTTTCAGCCTGGAGATTATATGTTCTACCATAGTCCAATGACATGCATTTCAGATTAATTGTCTGCATCTGAATTGTCTTTAATGTGGGCTAATGTGACTGAATGTGGTTCTGTGTCAGTGCCCTGTGAAAGACTGCTTAGATAGGCAGTTACAGTAAATAGATGGATATAGGGAATAATTACAGATCCCTAACCCTGAAATGAAGGCCTCAGTAAAACTGTCCACTCTCCATTTTATTTCAGAGATATGAACCATAACGTCCTACAACGGTTCCCCATGGCAATCACGACACTAGCCAAACTTCGAGAACTGTGAGTATGAATTGTCAGTGTCAAAGTTCAGAAGAAAGAGAGGAGGGGCAGGCGGTCTGGCATTCATCATTATTCTACTTCAATTTTTTTTTCTTTTACATTTTGAATTTGACAGCTCTAAACTTTACCTTCCACGGAGGATTGGGCAATAACCAGATCAGGGTCATCCCAGAGCACGGCTTTGTGGGAAACACACTCCTACAAACCATGTAAGCTCTCTTGAGAATGAACCTGCTCTTGACAGCTCCACTCGACCGCAATTTTATGTCACTATATGACAGCCTTAAGAACAAACAAAGTCAAACTCAGGTCAGTTCTGAGTCAGAGCCCGAACTGAGCGATCCCCAAGACTTCATCTTTGGTTGCCTGACTCACATCTTCCACCTTTTGCCCCGGGCAGCTTCGGATATCTTAACTAATCTTGGAAATAAAATATTGTATATACAGCCATGTTACATCAGTAATATAAAACATTACTTTTTTCTTTAACATATGTGTTTATAGGACATTTTTTGACTCTTTTTTCCTCCAAAGCAATATTCAAGATAATAACATGTTGGAAAGTATGTTGGATACTTTGCCTTCCAGAATCTACCTAAGCTTCATACTCTGTGAATATCCCAGTCCTGTATAAGGTGTTATGGTTTAAGTTTCTCATTTATGGAGCTGGTCAAACGTCAAACTTTAAGTTTAGAGATGGAATTTTTTCAGGCAGCCTGAATTATTTAATTTATTAAAAAAAAAAAAAAAAAAAAAAACATTCAACCGCAGAAGACCTCATGGGATGTGATGTGTTAGTCTCAAGTGCGAGTCTTCAGCTATCACATTACCTTCTCCGCAGTGAAATCGACCTCGGGTGTATGTATTCCGATACTTAATAAATCCCCATATTTTGGGATCCTGAATCATTCTTTATTAACTGTTCAGACATCATGAGCGAGGGAGATGTCTTGGCTATTTCTGTTGGGCTGCAGGAATGTTTACTGAGCCTGCATGCCTTAGAGCTACCTCAACTTCCAATTTGAGATCCTTGAATAGAGCAAAAGGCCTAGACGGATTCCCAAACCTCATAGGCACAAATGGCCTGGAAGCTCTGTAGGTTTGCCTCCTCCGTTGTTTTCGTTCTCCCAATTCCAGAGGAAATGCAATTCCTGCTGGGAGCTTTGTTCAGAAGACCTGTTACAGTTCTGCCAGTCCAGCAACAGCTTCATTCTCAAGCAGCTTCACATTTCTGCAGTCTTATGCTTTGCTTTGCTTTCCTTTCACAAAAGCCCCTCCTCAGTTAACTGGTTAACCTCAGTGAAAAGTTCATGTTACGGCAGTTGTCATAATCACATGTGTTTGCTTCTTCCAGCCACCTGACTGGAACAGGACTCACTTCCCTACCCCAGAACCTCTGTGAGGAGCTTCCCAGGCTCAAAGTGCTGTGAGCAGCCCTTACCTTCCCATCCTGCCTCAGGAAACCACATGAGCGATGCATGGGAATGCAAATATCAAAATCTTTTGTTGTTCATTTTACAGTGAACTCTCTCAGAACCAAATAGAAGTCCTGCCCAGCTTTTCCCAGTGCCGACAGCTCCAGGAAATGTATGCTTTTAGATCTTTTTTTTGTTTTGTTTATTACTTTATTCTGATTCATGCTCCTTCCTTGCTTTAGTCATGAAGCTCTAAAAGCTAGTGACACACTGGCATCGTCTAGTTTGTGTTTGAAAAGATAATGTGGGTACAGACTGGGAATTTTAACAACCAGCAACTCAACACAGCAGGCAAAAGCAAAAGTGTGCTTGATTTGTCCAAACCCTTTGCAGATACCTCCAGTCCAACCTCCTGCAGGAAATTGGAGCGAGAACCTTCAGTCAGCTTGACTCCCTTCAGTCACTGTGAGTGGATCAGTAAGGCCCTTTTCAGCCCATGTATATCTAAACAACTTGCATGCAAGAAGAGTTGCTGTAGGTTGTGAAACTCATGTATGTGTACAAACAGCCTGTACGACAATCCTACACCTGGACCTCACAAACAGAAGCTTTTATTGCCTCTGGCTCTGCTGCAGGGACTTGAGTCACAACCGAATTTTGACTGTTCACCAGGACGCCTTTGCCTCTCTCAAGTTCCTCTCCAAGCTGTAAGTCTTCACATGCTAGACATTTTTATATTTTCTAAAGAGTTTGTACTAATTTGCACCTCCTCGTAGTCATTCTTTCAACTGTGCTACGAAAGTGGAAGTGTTTAGAATTCACGGTGTGTATTTATCTGCTACAGAAACCTAGAGGGCAGTTCCTGGAAAGGTACTTTGTTAACATCTGCAGAGAAATTCATAAACTGTTATACTGTGAAGTCTTGTGCCATATTTTTGTGTTCCACCAGAGATCTGACTGACAATCTGCTGACCTCCCTGCCAGCCGTTCCACTCGGCAGACTTACCCACCTGAGACTTACAGGGAACCTGGGTCTCACTGAAGACCTTAGGGGGGAGGACTTCCCTGCTGTTAGGTGAACTAGAGCACTTATGCAAACATACTTGCATAGCCAACAAATTCAAGGATCAGCTTGACTGCTCAAGCTTGATATTTTGAAGGAAAATATCAGATGTGCTCTTCAAGAACACCAAAGCAATTCTTTTAAGATTTCTTGCAGCATGTTATTATCTGAAGGTCCTTCAGAACAAGGCTACTTGCATGTAAAAGAGAAGAGCACATAATCTCAAGTTCTCAGTTATATGGTTTAATAACGCAGTGAAAGACGCAGCTGGATTTTGTTCACATTACTTCATAAAAAGAGATCAAGCCAGAACACAGCAATCCAAGAGTTATCCATCTTGAAACGTCTCAAGAATTGACAACTGTTGAAAGCAGCACTGTGAGCGATTGTGGAACGCAAAACTGCTTCCAAGTGTCTGTCAGGTTGGAGCATTTTTTGTGAAATTCTTCCACAAAATGGTGGCGTTAAAGCCACCTTCATACTACTAGGACAACAGGAACACACTTGGAGGTGGTACATCGAGTGGACGTGGACAGCAGTGAGGTAGCAAGACTGGGAAATGACGACATCTAAAGATGGACCTTTTTTATGGCTATGCAATCTAAATAAAACAAGAACTAATGGCATAAATGTGGTGTTATGGCTAGGAACTAAGTGCATGTGTTCCATATTTCAGCTGAACTTGACTTTAGGAGATCTAGAAAGATCTTGCTGAGGTCAAGCCATTCAACAAAGTCAATGTTTTAAATGGGAGATCAGACAAATGTGTGCTACATAATTCAGCAAGTTGGTAACTGGTTTATCTGCTTTTGCCTTGGCAGGATTGTTGAAATGCCATATGCATATCAGTGTTGCATTTTTGGGCCTTGCAACCATAACTACGTCCTGGGTGGCCAACCCCAGCATGAAGCCACACACAAGAGGACAGCAGCTCTCTTCCACAAGCTTGCCATAAGTCGTAAGGGAGATGGGCAGCTGTTTCTTTCATCGATCACTTGTGGTGTAGCCAAGACACAGAAGCACATTACGTTTTTGCAGCAAATCACACTCAGATGGGAGATCTTTAAACTTAACTGAGGAAAGGTGACTGGGGCTCCCATAAAAGCGTAATTCCAAAACCGTAACTTGCAGTGATGCTTTCTGTACGTTTAGAGTCTTCAAGTTAAACTGATACTTGTACTGGAACATTAAACGGGGACGTTTTTATACGGGTTTCAGTTCTTCCTGAAAAACCGTGCAGTTTATCTTTTAATGGCATAATTTTTTTTTTTTTTATTTGACATTAGAATAATTAGTATGCCTTTAAAAAGCCCAGGAGCATACATTAAACTTGCCATTCAGTCTTTAAGGCTTCCTTCAAGATAAATTTATATAAAATAATATATTTTTGTCACATAGACAGCATTAAATTTTGCTTGACAATCCACAGTTTCCTGGGACCAGATGTACTGGTTACCACCCCTGAAATCTCACTACTAATTCTACTCACCAGTAGGTTGCAAAAGTGAATCTTGTGCCTTTTTGGAATTGACTGGTTGCCATTAGAAATTCAATTTTTATTAATGATTAATCAATGTGTAAATGATTTGTATTAATCTGTCATTCCTTTAAAAAAAATCACAAACTGTTACACATAATCTATTATTTCAGAAAGCACAGACCTGGAGGAATTCTTAGCAGAGTCTGAAGGTTCTAAGCCGCAAAGTGGTATTCATTGCATACCAATTCCAGGTAAATAAATAGCAACAAATAACAACAATAACAATATGTCCAGTGCCTTTCTTTTTATATGACCATTTCTTCTTTTACTTCTTCCAGGGCCTTTCAAACCGTGCAAATATTTATTTGACGGTTGGGCTGTTCGGGTAGGAATTTGGTCCATCACCTTAATCTCTCTGGTGTGCAACAGCCTGCTGGTGTGGATAATCTTCATTTCGTCCAGCCTTCTTTCCCCTCCCAAGTTTCTCACTGGCTCCATTTGCGGAGTTAACCTCCTAACAGGACTGTGCATGGCCACCTTGGCTCTAGTGGATGCCTGGACGTTTGGTGAATTCTCCAAGCATGGGGCTCAGTGGGAGTCTGGGTCTGTCTGTCAAATTATAGGTTTTGTCTCAGTCTTTTCCTCTGAAGCCTCTATCCTCTTCCTCTGCCTGGCTGCTGTGCAGGGTGGGATCACGGCATCACATGTGAGAGTCTGTGGTAAGACCCATTTGACCACAGTCAGGGCAGCTGTTACTTACTGTACAATCGTCTCAATAGCCATTGCCATTTTACCTCTCTTTAAAGCGGGGAAGTACAACTTCTCGCCCCTGTGCATACCTACTCTGGTCCCAGGGGGTCAGACCACCACTGTGGGCTTCACAGTAGGGCTCATCGGGGCAAATACCCTCTGTTTCATCTTGATCACTGGCACCATCATCAAGCTGTACTGGCACATGAGCAAAGGCGATTCTTACCATCTCACCAACTGTGCTGTGATCAAGCATTTGGCCTTCCTTGGTTGTGCCAACGTCCTCACTTACAGCCCCTTCATCTACCTGACTGTTTCTTCCCTGACGGACCACCTAAATATTAGCACGGAGGCTGTAATTTCAATCCAACTTATCCTGCTGCATCTCCCAGCCAGCCTCAACCCTCTGTTTCACATCCTATTCAGCCCTCATCTTGTAGAGGATCTCTGTCAGCTTTGTAAAACATCTCTTTCTACTCAGCCAACAACCATGGACTTGTTTAACCAGAGGGCCTCCATTCAGGCTTTGGTGTCCATTCCTAAAGTGGATGTGATTTTTGACACCTGCGGCAGCGTGAAGCCAGATAGCCTCACCAAAGCATCTCCAGCGTTCACTGTCCTTCCCCGGCTTCCACCACCAATACTTTCCTGTCCATAAGTAACAGTGCTGTATAGACCCAGCAACAATACGCACTGAGGGCACAATTCGTACACCTGATGCTGGAGGTATTTACAGACTAACATTATAGCAGTGAAAGTGTGAGAGCATAGATTTGTAGATCACACAGCATAATTAATCTTGACAATTGTGTGTAATTCAGAGCTGAGCTAAACTGCACTACAGTGTTTCATTCTCCATTATCATCAACATATTATGGAGATTTTTCAGTACTTTTTTATTTTACAAATGTAACATTGCAAGTTTCCTTATACAAAAATGATAGATAGATAGATAGATAGATAGATAGATAGATAGATAGATAGATAGATAAGCTTAAAAAGAATCCATTTGAAAGAAGTAGCTGATATTTTCCATTCATAAAAGTCGGGCCACTCATCTCTGTTCATCCCCATTGTTACATTTATATTCAAATAAGAAATCACGTTTTATTTTTTTGTTTCCCCATTTACTAAAAACATTTTTCATAACCTTATCTCAGTGCAGCTCAGTCTATATTACAGCAAACATACTTTACATTTCACTGTACATTGTAGAAAACTATTAACTATATTGCAAAGGAAAAAAAAAACAATTTTAGCAAACCAAAGAAACATATTTATTTGGAGAAGGTACTTAGGAGGATGACTGTGCAAGTTTAATTTAATCTTAATGATGGTGTCTCACTTAACACTTACTGTGCAACACCCCCCACTACCACTTTTCCTTTTGGCTGGATGTCACCTTCTGCCGTCTGCCACCTCCTTCTGTCCCCACTACTTCTCAGCAGATTCCAAATTGCTGAATGTGTGACTTGGACCACTGATCCTGTTAAGCACAGTGTTGGATTAGGGTCAGCCTGGACAGCTCTCTGCTATCCCACCACTGCCCATAATCTCCAGCTATCTGTAGATGAGCCAGGCGAGAGCTAAGCACACAGGGCCAAGTGGCTCAGGCTGAAGAAGGGGCGGATCTTCTGGAATCAGAACTGCCATAGGGGAAATACTGATTATAAGGGAGTATCTTCCCTTACTGTAATAAATGAAGAAAAGATGCTGGCAAAGCCACTATTAAATCAACTGACAGAAGTGTTGCTAGGACTACTGTCTTAATTCAGCCAAATTTTAAAACAAACAGTTTCTAGCATCTGAGACCTTCATGTCCTCCTTCTCTGTGGATTTGTGGTTCTGACTTGTATGCTTCAGCAACCTCTGGTGGAGAACATTTTTGAGAACAATACAGGAGATAAGAAAAAAAGCATCTACAAGTGCCTGTAGAAGAAAGGAGTGAGGAACCAAATATGCCCGAGGATGACAGAGTTCAGCAGGAAAGGGAGGTGGAAGCACAGGAGCTGAATGAAGAGGATGAGGCTCTTCTGCACTTCAACCACTACAGCGAAGCACGTGCTGCAGTCCCATGGGAGCAGCGGACCTTCAAGGAGCGGGTCATCCATCATGTGGATCGCATCTTCCTCATTTTCCTCGCACTTTTCCTGCTGGTCATAGCTCTGGAGGGGGTCTACAAAATATGGTACGTGACAAACTGGCAGAAGGTGTACAAGGTTGTGATGGACACTCTCTCCTACCTTCTAACCCAAGAGGAAGAGGAGGAGCTGACAGAACTTTAACAAGGAACGGCGCATCCTTAGCTTTTGATTTTGAGCTGTGATGACTGTCTCACAGAATGGATTCATATCTCAGCTCAGCAGACACACAAGGTCATGTAAAATGTTGTAAGATTGGGTTTTCATTTCAAAGGACACTATATATATAGCATTGCTATATTTTATCCCCTTAAGAGTTGGCTCCCTCAGATGATAAGTATTTCTCCCAATATTCATGGCACTTTGGAAATCAATGAAGTTTTCAGCTGTTATGCAAAAACAGTAAGTTCAGCCATCACATTATTGGAGATGGCAGAAAAGTACTCAGATCTTGCATTTCTTCAATAGTTTGATTTTAGGAGCAGAAAGAAGTAATGGGGGGTGAGATAGGTAAACTGAAATAAGACAGCCGACAAAAACTTGATGCAGACACACATCGCTCCTCTTTTTTATACATTTTTATTTTGTCACCAGTAAGCAGTGTGTATGGCTTTGAACATGTTTTTCTGAACACTGATGTTCACAATACAAAGTAATTTTTTGTACACAAAAAATACAGAATTTTTTTTTCCCCTTTGTGCACATCTCACTGTTTCCTCATCATCACCTGTAATAAAAAGTCTGAGAACTTTTTTTTCTACCAGATCTCAACATTAAAATGAAGTTTTTCATCACAGAAACCTCCTTGATTTCAACACACGGACACTGGTTTTAAATAAGTCCACTGGATGTGCAACATTTCCTTTTGCAATGTAGATTAATATATAGTAAGTGATT
Source organism: Heterotis niloticus (assembly GCA_018136845.1). NCBI lineage: Eukaryota > Metazoa > Chordata > Actinopteri > Osteoglossiformes > Osteoglossidae > Heterotis > Heterotis niloticus. Next base: position 28,315,677 of record CM030894.1, on the reverse strand, counting down.
TTGTAAATCTATTAAGACTTCAGTTTTAAGCCATATAGCATGCAGGTTTTTATTTATAATGACAGAGTTGTTTTTTGTAAGAATTTGTAGGAAAGCCATTTGTAGAAATCAGTTACACTCAGATAATGGTTTAAAGGTGTATACAAATAAATTTGGTGGTTTAATTGAACCATGAGATGATTTGTTTAAATAGCTTTACAATAATTTACAATACAGAAAATATTGAAAAAAGAGTACAGTATATCTGTGATTTTATTTGATGCAGGGTGGTTTGTATAGTTTTTGTCTTCTTTCAAAAAATAACCACACATTCACATGTGGAGGAGTACTATGTAAATGTTATTTGCAAAAGTTTTGAAAGACACAATGACAACTGCAAAAAATATGCAGTAGCAAAGATAAAAGTAAGTTAATAAATTACTAAATAATCTGTCTCGATTCTGTTCTTCTGCATCTGTGAACCAGTTTTTGCTACATTCACATCACAGTAAGTAACTGTAACTTTACCATTAATTATTTACAAACCATAAGAGGAACCCATAGTGTACTCGAGGACAAAGAGGAGCTTCAAGAGGTAAACCAAAAATTGTACAATTAACTGTCAAAAGACAAACTTCCTAGTCTTTCCTGGACTTATTAATCTCCACTAGGTAGAAGACAGGGTCTATATTGTTGATCTTATCACTTGTGCCTTTTAAATTGAAATGTACCCAAAAAAAACATCTTTGGACTGTGAGACGAAACCAGAGCACCTGAAGGAAACCCAGAGATTCCTTCAAATTTACTGGAAGAAAATGCAAACAGCACACAGACAAACCAGTAAGACACCGGTGCTAAGATGTCTTTCTCACAATGTTCCTTTATTAATAGAATAATGTGCCACCATAATAAATGAAATCAATTACAAATAATATTTTGACATTATTTTTAGGTGCGGTATAACATCTGTTTCTTTAAAACTAATATTAATACCGGACACATTTTTAATATGTTTGCAATACAATCCAGAAATTTTTCACCACGTGGCATAGTCAGAACAGTTGCTGAATTATCTCAGGGTTACTTCAAATAAAATAAATAAATAAATAAATAAATAAAAAAGACAAAATTTCCATCTGTTTCAATTTTAAATGAACGCATAACAGGGTTTTAACTGAGTTCATTTATTAATCCATCCAGAGCTCAGGATTTTCCGATCGCAACTTTAGACGGAGACGCTGCGCCCTCCTGTGTCACTTAGGAGTGCCGGCACATGTCTCATGCGCATGTGCAGAACACACACACACGCCAATAACGCCATTAACAGAACTTTATAGAAGTATATAATAAATATAATGAAATGTATTAAATAATTAGTGTAGTGATATTTTGCCTTATTGTGTTATCGACGAAAGCGAAAGAGATAAAAAATGTCCGTATGATACCAACAGTTATTACCGTAGTGTTCGGCGCGCCCTTGATTGCTTACTGCGCATGCGTTCGATTATTCTTATACGCGGAATATAAACATAGACAGATATTAGCAGTTTTGTAAATAAACATTTTAAAGATAATTTTTCTGTAGTAATGTTTTGAAGTGCCTGTGTTATCTCCTAAACTGTCGGTAAAAATTGGAGAAACGTGGTGACCTTTAACCCGTGCGCGCGGAGAGCGGAAATTGTGCCTTTGACAAACGCTCAACCTTCTCTGCCGGAGTCCCAAGCGAAGCCGACGTTTCGTGTCTTTCTAGACTTAAAGTAGGTGACATGCAGGCGGAGTCTTCTTTTTTTGGCTTCCAAACCCCGTCGTAAGAAGTGTGTGTTAACGTGCGGCGTATTGTCAGGCCGCAGGGACGGTTTAACAAGCGAGTTAGCGGGATGTAAAGTGATCCGCACCAGGGGGCTCGCGTGTTCTCCGGCCTCCATCTTGAGCTCCTGAGGAGAGGAGTGGTGCGGTCCGGACAGTCTGGAAGAGACGGTTTTTGCGTGTTCCAAAATGTTCTGCATTCTGTCTGTCTGTGCTTAAGGTTGATAAAATGAGTACATGTTGGCATTTTGTCAGCAAACTCGGTAGTCGTGTTCTGGAAAGTCAGTAAACGACTGACGACGGTTGTAACTATATTTAGCCCTGATACTGTTAATGTCTACTGTCGGGGAGAGCGTGAGAGCCACTTGAGACACTTTGTTTTGGTCTTAAATCCTGAGTGCAAAGTAAGCAAAGACAGCTTTAATAGGCCTTTCAAAATGTTCTTTAACTGAAGCTGTCTTCCTTCCTGTGTAGAATGCGTTACGTGGCCGCTTACCTTCTGGCTGTGCTGGGTGGCAACAGCAGCCCCTCTGCCAAAGACATCAAGAACATCCTGGGCAGCGTTGGGATCGAGGCCGACGATGAACGCCTCAACAAGGTGACTCACGGCGCCCCTCGCAACAGCCGGAGGGACAGTCACCGCTTTCACACACAGTCCCGCTTAACTCGGATCTGAAGGTGCTGCGTTTTGGTTCCGCTTTTCACATTAACCTATGGCTTCAATGCTACTTTTGCAGGTCATCAGTGAACTGAATGGAAAAGACATCAATGAAGTACTAAATTCAGGTTTGAGACCCATTTAAAGTCTGTACCTCCATGATATCCAATAGTAGAGTTTATTGAAGCGCCTGCATTGGGACAGCAAGTAGTACGATGATTCGAGGTGCTGCCTTACACTCCCAACACAGGTTCAGCACCCCCCCTTAGCAAGGGGCTTAATGTGGGAATCATTTTAAGTAGCACAAGATTGTCACTTTAGAGAGGGAAAAGACAGAAATAAATGTCATTGCAGTTACATTGAATTTACATTGAGAAATGGCTTTTTTATGGAAAAACAAATGACTTATTTATGACTTTTTTTTTTTTTTTTTTTTTTTTTGGCCTGCAGGCCTCTCAAAGTTGGCTTCTGTGCCAGCGGGCAGTGCAGTTGCTGCAACTGCAGCTGCTGGATCAGCGGCTCCCGCATCCAGCGCTGCTCCAGCTGGTGAGCAACAAGCTCTGCTTACAGCCTCATGACCTGCTGCTGACATGCATTTATTGCTATATTTACAGCTGTAGATCATACACAGTGGCGCAAAGCAGCATTTCACGTTGATTTAGAAAAATGTTGGCAAGCTTAATGCGATTTCTCTTCTTCAGCAGCTGAAGAGAAAAAGGAAGAAAAGAAGGAAGAATCTGAAGAGTCTGATGAGGACATGGGCTTCGGCCTCTTTGATTAGTCTTTTTTTTGGTTTGGGTTTTTTTTTTTTTTTTTGAAGAAAAAGCAATAAAAATTGGAAAACAATATAGTTTTGTCTAGTTTTCAGTTGCACTGACATACAATAGATATACTAGGGCCTGACTTCAAAATGGTAAATTTGACCCGAAAAGGGCTCCTCATATCAGTTTTTCTAAGAAATAATATATGCTTAATGGCTACTGCTGTCATAAAACAGATACTGTTTAAACTTTTTACTTTAGATCCTGTTTGACAAACATTTTAAAATAGTTGGCATAAGTAAGCAAACTGCGCAATCCATGCTAAGCAAAATATTGAAAGACTGGCAGTATTGGATGTCTGCTAGAGAGGTGGCAATGTTGGGCAAAAAAAGTGAAAGCATGTTGTATTTTTCACATTTTACATCTGACCATTGCTCTCCATCATTGTGCTGTCTTTCCATCCTTAGTTACTACTTTTTTTTTAGATGCTGTATGTGCATGACACATTCAGCTCAATGTATTTGCAGTAGGAGGTGACAACTCTGCTGTACAGTCATTACTGAGAAAGGTCTCTGGTGGTACAGTATTATGAAAGGTAAATGATTTTTTTTTTTTTTTTTTTTTGCGATTTTGAATTAAACATGCCCTAGAGATTTTGATACGCTAGTGATGTCTAGGTTTCAAGTGTCAGTAAGTCATGGTCAAAAATGTGAGCACTTAATTGTTTTATATGGGGACTTTTACAGATGAACAGCAGCACAAAAACAAATATGTGCAATATATAGCTTATAAATACATAGAAATATTTGTTTAGAGGCAAACATATTTTTAAAACGAATTGTTAAACAAGTCTATAGAGAAGACAGACCACAGACTTAACATCTGGAATAGGTTACATTGAAATTACAAAATAAAATCTGTCAAAGCCTTTTAAAAATTACATGTAAATAAATATAAATACTGAGTAAAACAAAGTTAAATACTTAACCGCTGTTGCTTTTTTAAATTCACAGTAGTCATGTACAAACATGCTGGTCTCTTCAGTACAGATCTGAATCATATCAAGGATGAGCACCAGTGATTCACACAGTGACATAGAGACAAAACAACAGTTTACCGGAAATCCACTGTACCTGTTTCATACTCAGCCCTGTCAAGTCTTATTAGCGTCTTTTCCCGAAAGACACTTTAGAGGCCATTTACATTGTCGTGATGTTCAAATACTGATGAGTCATATTTACAATACCGATTCGGCTTGTTATTCAGAGTACTTTCCAAAAACATGCAATAAGCCTTTCTCTCAGGGCTTTTTTGTTCCACTGACACACCATTTTGGGAATGTGTCTATCATGTAAACAGAATCCTCTGGCCTCATATGCCTCTGCTTCTCCACTGTGGTGGAAGTTCATATTTTACAAAGTATTTGTTTTTTCATTCATCAGTCACATTCAGATATGCAGCCTCAGGTTTAGCTTAATGTTGGTTAGTCTGAGCACCTTGTAGCAGTGACGTAAAAGGGTCGGGATTTTTATAAATAAACTATTTTCTATCCGGGAAACTTGCTTCACCCATAAGAAGGGTCACACCACATTTTGTAATCCATTCCTATGCTTCCAGTCGAAAGGGTTCTCTTCCAAAATTTTATTAAGTGCAGTTATTCAGGATGGAAAAGTTTATTGCATCCAAGCTTGAATCAAGCATTAGTGAAGTCAGTCCAGGCTGAAAAAATTTCCCTCTTGCTCTTGACATCCCTGGAAAATGAGAAAGATCATCAAGGAAAGCATTAAACTTCTATCACCTCTCCCCTTAAAATGGGGTTTCTAAACCTCATATTATACTTTTTCATACTGGGTGCCTTAATAAAGAGCTAGAAAAATTAGGATTTTATTTTAGAACTTTTAAAATACACCCAAATAGCACAATGTTGTGTATGATGACAGGCGAAACCGAATTTGTAATCATTTTCTGAACCACTGCTCCTGTTTGTAAAGATGTTTCAGAATTCCCTGTCAGTCAAGTTCCTGCATGACGCACATTTCTGAGCCTCCAGCCATTATGCAAGAATGGGAAGATCGACCAGGAATCTTCCTGTCACCACAGTGCCAAACATAATGAAAAATGTTTCCTGCTTCCTTTAAAATAAGAATTGTTTGTATAGTTTTTTTTAAAGCTTAAATATGGTACAAAAACTGTCATTTTTCTAGAAATCTCTGTTGGTAATGTACACATTTTTGTATTAATTTATGCCAATTTGCAGCATGACAGAAATTCCCTCCAACAACACGAGTGGCTGCGAACATGAGGACAAAGCTGACAGCCGACACTCACCGCTGGCTCATAGCTCGCGGACATCGCAGCCTGTGCCTGTGATCCTACAGGGGCTCCGCTGAACTGAGCAAAGTTCATCTGCAAGAAGCGGTCCTGGAGGTACTGGTGTCCAAAGCCCATGATACATCCCACAGGTTGATGAGACAGTCCCGCCATTTTGGCAGTGAAGTCCAGGGTGACAGCAAAGTGGACCAGTTCTTTACAACTAGCTTCAGGGGGCAATGCCTCTGGGGTCTCTGTTTCCACATAGCGGTCGGCCAGCCGCCGGAAAGAGCCGTAGGACAATCCCTGGAAGAAAGACTTGATCTTGCTGTTCCTCTTCAACTGGGGAACAGAGGAGGACAAGAGTTAATCACAGTGAGTCTGAAAAACAGGCACCTTAACTCCATTTCTAGTGCAGACTCAAAACTATGCATCTATTCATGCTGTTTACTGAAACAGTAGCCAGACCCCCTCCAGCTTTGTGCTGCCTTGCCCACACACAGAAAGGCACAGTCAGCTTTAACAACATGTATATCCAATATACACAGTTGCATGCCAATTTTTCTCACTTTCTCTAGCGCTCAGCAACACTGCTATCTTATCACAGATTTACTTTCTAAAACATGATTCAGACAGGGACAAAGTCACCTGCACGTGTGCGTTTGCTTAAAGCCCTCCTATAGTAAGACAACTCTAACCATAATCTCGATGGCGTCTCCTTCTTCTTTTAACAGTTCAGTGATTTGGTCGATCACTTCTTTCTCTGTAATAAAAAGACAAATTTATATCCACAAATGCCAGAAGTAGTGTCAAGTCATAAATCAGGAAAAAAGCGAGTAAGAGTACATTATTTGCAACGAAACAGACATGCTTCAACCTGCTGGAGCGGAAAGCCAGAGGGTAGAATATTCTAGAGCATAGAATTCTTTATATGAGAGGTATGCAGATCCCCTTTTAATGAGGATCTCTTCTAATGCTGTGTTTAAAGTACAAATGTTTGAGTAAAGCAAATGCCAGTGAATGCGCTGTTATTTTTTTCTACTGTAGTCGGTTTCAGAGAAACCGTGAATGTATTTGCTTCATTGTATTTTTGAAATAAGCTCCTTACCGCTAGCTGCTATGTTTCTCCTGGCCTTGATGCTCTGTTCAGGGATTGACTGACCCTCATCTTTGACCCGCCTCACTATTTTGGCTAGTTCCTCTGACACCTTCTCATAATACGTGCTGTTGGGTTCCACACTCATGACTGTGGGAAGAGAATAAACATGGGTACCGTCAGAACAAGATCACAACGCTGTTTTTTCCCCTTGGAGTTTCCTGAAACTGGGAATTAATATATATCAGCCTGTTTCACGCTGGCCTCTGGTTGGTCAGATAAAGGTGGACCGAGAGAGGTAGACCTCAGAGAAAACAGCATAATCTGTTATAACTGATCAGACAGTGAGAGAAACAGTATTTTCTCTTCATTAGGAAATCTATCCATCCATCCATCTATCCATCCATCCACTGATTATCATTCACTGCTTCATCCTGGTTAGTGTTCTGAGAGTTTACTGTATTTACTTGGCACCAGGCTATGAAAACACCCTGGGTGCAACACCTTCCGGTGCAGTAACAATGAAGCATTATTAGAATGTATATGAAATTTGTGGCTTCCTATTTCCCAGTACAATAAGTAAATATTCATTTCTAAAACTCTGGATTCTGCTAAAGGTTTCTTAAATCAGTGCCAACTACAATAACTCTGTTACCAGAGCCTGTAGTATTCTTGCTGTTCATTTTAGTTGAAGTATAAATAGAGGTACACACTTTCAGGCTTGTGTCCTTGGTCAAAGAGGGCCAAGGTAGTGGACTTCTTCACAGGTGTGAATTTGGCTTCTTGACTTCCACGGGTTCTGGAGAGCTTCTTCCAGGATGGTTTTCTCTGTAGCAGTTTGCTGGGATATGGGGAGGTCTGAGACCCTCCGTGGAGGGACTGGCAGGAACTGGTGACTGAGCTCTGCTGGGCAGCAGCAGAGAGTTTCGTTTTCCCTGGCTTGGCCCCAGCTTCTTCATTTTTCTCACTGGTCTTCCTGGAGAACAGACCCAAAATGCTCTTAAGGAATAAAGACTTCTTGCTCTTCTTCTCACTTTTCTTGGACACCACGTTTGGCTTGACAGAGCTCTCAGACACAGGAGTGAGTTCCATCTTGGTGAAGCCAGTCACTTCATTGCCTTTGCTTCCTTGCCTACGGAGTCTACTGGGCATCTCCATCAGAGGGCCTGAGCGCTGGCGTTTCACCTGCGGCTTCTTGTCCGCGGAAGCGTTGTCATTGAGGCTCAGACTACGCTTGACGTAGACATCCAGGAGGCGGGTGGCATCCTGCGAAGGCAAAGCCAGCATACGAGGTGCAGGGGCTGTGTGTCCGTCCTGTTGCTGCATCATGAAAAGCCTGCAGCGACAAAGAGTAGAGAAAACCCCTTTAATTTGTACATTGCAGCCCGATTATCCAAATACTGGTCCACCACACCTGTCAGCGGAGATATTTCAGGTCTGAGTCTTGCATGTATCTTATTAGATTATAAACCTGTCCGATTTTTTATTTAAGCTGACACTTTTCTTTCAAAAATCATTCATATGGAATAAGCAAATAAGACAATTTGATATAAAAAAGTACAGTGCAAGTGGGAAAAGCACATGATTTCATTCAGTTCAAATAGTCAGTTTAATTTTAAAAGTAAAATTTTAAGCCTGTTCATGTTCAAACAAGACCTAGCAGAAAAAAAGAATTTTAAAATCCTTATAAACGGTGCGGTACCTCTTTAATGATGAAACTCTTACTGGAAACGATCACCAAGCTCACTTTTTCCAAATCAGCTTCTTAGTCGTCTTGGTTCTCCAACTCCTGTGAGAACAGGTCAGAGCTGAGAGAGATGGAGAAGCTTTCCACAGTCTTAGTGCTCCTGAGCACTTATTGTGGCTCCTTTTCCTTCAGTGGGCCAATAGTGAGGCAGGTGACGTCAGCCGGGCAGGTGATCAGGTGGACGGAGTTCCCCTTCAGCGCCAGGGATGTCGCTGAACAAGGAAGTGAGAGACTTTCAGTGATGTTTACGCTGCACGTGTTTGTCGGAAAGGAAGAACTTTTATGAGCCGCAGTATTTTGTCCCCCATGCAACTTTATCAGGACTTTTTTTAGCAGATTTTAATATTCCAGAATATCAAACATCCAGCAAACCAGCTATGTTTATGAAATGTGCGCTGATCCGTTTAAGCTTTTAATTGCTTTTATGTTCTTCAGAGAACTGCGTTTACCGCGAATGTAAATGACACAAGCGGGAAACAATGGGCATGATTTAGGGCTCTTTTATGAATGTTACATCACTGTGTCCTATTTTCCAAAATTATTTCCAAAAGTTGTTGCCAATAGCCAGAGACTCTTATCATTCTTGTTTGGACTAAAGAATTTTTTAGCAGGCTCTTTTATCTAGGATACGCATCCAGAGCACCCCTGACATATTAACACCAGAACCTTTGCTAAGAACTCCAGTTCTTCAGCTAAATATGGTAAAAAAAAATTTTTAAAAAAAAACTAAGCACAAAGGCTACTGATCTTGTTGTAATGCTACTATGTCATTTATCAGTGCCCCTGAAAGCAGCTCTGTTATATTTATATTCTTTTAGACCATAAAAAAATAATTTTCTCTAACTCTCAGAGTTTCATGTTCATTCTGCAAGCAATGGATCAGTTTAGCAACATTTTACCCTACCTGCATTGGAAAATTAATGTGTAAATCAGTTTCTTTGTATTAGTCTTTTCCATGTTAGTGAGTATGACGTTTTGCTGGTATGTCTTTCCTGTAATGAGGGATACTTTAACCCTAACCGCAACCTTAACCCACTAACAATAAACCTAACCCTAACCGTCTGTGTGACTCATTTGGCCACATTTCATGTTTGCCAGCTGTTAATGGTATAGATTTGAAATACTGCTTGCTGTGGGGTGTTAGTCAGTATTCATTTCACTTACAGTAGCTCCTAGTGTATTGGTACGCCGTTTTACTGATAATACAGCAGCAGTCATATTTGTGAACCAGGGATGCGGACTGATGTGACTGCAGTAGACTGAGAAAACTGTATTGCACCAGTGGTTGCTTGCTGCTCACAAATGAATGTGATAAGAGGCTCTGCCAGTATTCCGGGAAGCTTCACTTTCCTAAAAGCAGCCGTAAACTTTGGTAATTTCTGATCTGTAATCATTGAATAAAATGTAGTATTGCAGCAATTAGCCTGAAGCTGAATAGTTATCACCCTCCTATGAAGTAGGAACTCCGGGGCTTCCTCAGAAGCTGGTTTCCAAATTCGGATTGTCAATAAAACTGTTTATGGGTCCAGTTATGTCACAAAATGCTGATCAGTATCATTGATGTGGCTGTGATTCCTGTAAACATGGGTGTGAGGAAAATGACTGGAAATACAATAGCGAATGATGGGATTTTCCCGACATTGTACAGAAGCCCAATATTTTTTATTTCTGCTCTTTTATCCAAAAAACACCAAATAATCAGCAACACAATCCACCCTAACATATGCTGCCCGGCCAAAAAAAAAGTCACACGCTCTAATATTTCATTGAACCGCCTTTAGCTTCGATTACGGCACGCATTAGCTGTGGCATCATTTCGATAAACTTATGCGATGTCACAACATTTATTTCCCTCCAGAGATGCATTCATTTTTCGCCAAGATTTTGTATTGATGATGGGAGAATCGGACCGCTATGTAAAGTCTTCTCCAGCACATCCCAAAGATCCTCAGTGAAGTTGAGGTCTGGACTTTGGTGGCCAATCCACGTGTGAAAATGATGTCTCTCTCATGCTCCCTGAAGCACTCTTGCACAATTTGAGCCCCATGAATCCTGGCATTGTCATCTTGGAATATGAAGAAAAAATCCATTGATAGAAAAACCTGGCCATTCAGTATATTCAGGTAGTCAGCTGAGCTCATTTTTTGGGCACATAACGTTGCTGAACCTAGACCTGACCGACTGAAGCAACCCCAGACCATAAAACTAAGTTCAACCCAGGTGGTGACTTTTTTTTTGGTCAGGCAATGTAGCATTTCCCTCTAATATGGACAATAAAGTTATAATAAAAAAATCAGTACAGATTGGTGAAGGTTCTCATCTGAATGTATAATTATGCTATTTCACTTTTTATGGTTCCATGAGCGACAAAATTACAGGCCTAAAGGTTTATGATGGGGATTTAAGTACAGTTTTACTGGAAAAGTAATAAATATTTATGAAAGAGTGATACTACAAATAGCTGGTGTCAGTAAATATGAAAGTTCATAGCTCGTCTCCTCATAAATAACCAGGGTTTCATTTTCCACATTCCTCTACGGTTACTGCAGGTACACGTAACAGCAGAGGTTGGAGCTGAAAAAGTTTTAATGGATGGCAGGTAGACGTGACAGAGTGAAATTATATTGCCCTATGATAAAAACTCCTGCGTCCCTGTGGTCACGGCTGAAACTGTGAGTTTACAGTAGGAAAGATAGCTCACTGTCATTTCCCATAATAAAAAAGTAGGCAGCAAAGGCGTCTACACGGTCATACAAAAATAAAAGTGAAAGGGAGGAATTTTCATTCTCTTCTTCCCGTTGCCTGGCAGATCATTTGGCCCACTAAACAGTTTTCCATATTCTGTGAATGCCTTGGAAGTGAAATTTCACGAGGCGTTAATGTTTCTTTAGGCAAAAGTATGACCCATGTATGTGAACTATAACAGCCCTGACTGCACAATGCTGCCCTACATGAACAAGGCTTTCTTAATGAGAACGTCTGTCCAGCAACTCCATCCATCTTCTGAAACCCCTTGTGTGGTACTGGGTTGTGGTAGTTCAGGGTCAATCCTGTGATGCTGTGTGATGTGAACAACCTCGATGGGACATAAAAGTCACCACAGTGCGGTCAAATGCAGTTTCCCACATAACCACCTAGCAGGCAACTTTTATGTTCACCAGTTGCCTGAAATGGAACATGCAAAGGTAGGGAAGTAGGTGCTTGCTTTGCTCACTCACTCACCCACCCGCTCACTCACTTACTCACTAAAATACAAATCTGATGTAAAAAAGTAGTTTTTTAACCAACAACAAAACCACTGTACAGTACTAGCATATCTCACTCATGCAGAAAATGTTTGAGACCAAAAGCCCTCGGTGTGAATGTGGTCTGAGCAGAAGGTGTGACAAACAACACGGCTCTCTCAGCCAGAAGATTTTTACGCAGGTGCTAATGGTTCGGAACCTGCTTCATGTCCATTCTTGTTACTCAATTTCTTCAGATTCCTTACGGTCTGGTGCCTTCTGCCTGTTTCCATCAGGAGAAGTGGAGCAACGATACAAAAAAATGTCATCATGGCTCCGTATGTCTGGGTTTCCAGTTGAAACCGGAGAAGCACAAACACCAGCTTGTGACTGGCAGTTTCACTACCGTACCTATGAGAAGAAGGAAGTGAGCACAAAACCAGTCTTTGGAGCAGATGAGGTTCAACTTCAAGTAAACACAAGCAGGCAAACAATTTGAGATACAAACAAGCACAGTTGGTTTCGTTGCTGAAACGCCACTCTTTTTCGCCGCTGCATACTGCAGGAAGAGCTATGTGTTGGATTCAGTTTTAAAAATGTTAAGGTGATTCACTGCATGATGCAGATTTATCAGACGTGTGGTGGGGACACCGTGGGTCTACCATGGTAAACTGCCGCTCAGCAAAGTAACTACTGACAGAGATGTGCTGTTACTGCTGATCCCCGTGCAGCTCTGTGGTGCTCAATAGCTTTCGCCTGCATTTCTGCACCTTCTTTCAGCTGTGAAGCAGGAATGCACGTAGGTGTATTAAAGTAGCTGCGACGGTTCCCTTTGGTCTTCTTCGTCACCGCGTAATGGGCCTCACCCCCAAACCGCCCTTTCCAGGAATAAGGCCTTCAGCTCCACCAACACAATAAATCTTGTTTTAACTCTTTATGTTACAGCACCATGGCAGCAGTTACCACCAGTTATGTCATCATGACTGACAGCTATTGTATAGAATTTGCAGTTGGTAAGTTCTTAGTGAGGTCAACAGTCATTTACTAGACTGGCACTGACTAACCACAGCCTTTTTAACTGATGAAGAAACAGAATACTTTACTTGCAAAGTACTTTTGTTGTAAAAATAGGGTCAAAAAGTAATGTGCTTCATTGTCTCAGTGAAGGTAGACTTAGCATGAAAACACCTTGGGGCTTTCGCAACATCATACAACGCGCATACGCATACACACAGTGCCACCCATGAATGAAATTTATATTGGGGGGAAAAAAAATGAGTGATGACAACATTTTAAAACAAATAAGCAAGCCGATTTATAACACTTTTGTATGTTTTTGGCCTCATTTTGCCGGAAGACACTTTATTTTTAGATTAAAACAGAGACACATGCACAGACGCGTAGAAACAAGCAAACAGGAGAGGTGAAACTGTAACTACAATAACAAAGCCTGTCCCTTACAGGCTGCCGTACTGCACTGTATTATGTCACATGGCAGTGTGGGACAGGAAGATGATAGGGGTTTACCTGCAACCACGTCAGTAAGTTCTGAATCTGATAAATAATAAATTGCTGCAAACTAATCCTTCCACCAGGGGACGTAAACAAACAGGAAAATGTCAGGAGTTACATAGATGCTGCTGATCAAAGTATAAAACAGAGAATTCAACAGTGTATACAAATACAACGCTCGTGCTAGTCAACACATTCATTATTTTTATAGCATTAATCCTAATTTTTTAATGTTGCATACGATGCCTTGTGCAAAGACATTTTCCACATTCCTCTACGGTTACTGCAGGTACACAGAGCAGCAGAGGTTGGAGCTGAAAAAGTTTTAATGGATGGCAGGTAGACGTGACAGAGTGAAATTATATCGCCCTATGATAAAAACTCCTGCGTGCCTGTGGTCACGGCTGAAACTGTGAGTTTACAGTAGGAAAAATAGCTCACTGTCATTTCCCATAATAAAAAAGTAGGCAGCAAAGGCGTCTACACGGTCATACAAAAATAAAAGTGAAAGGGAGGAATTTTCATTCTCTTCTTCCCGTTGCCTGGCAGATCATTTGGCCCACTAAACAGTTTTCCGTATTCTGTGAATGCCTGGGAGGTGAAATTTCACGAGGCGTTAATGTTTCTTTAGGCAAAAGTATGACCCATGTATGTGAACTATAACAGCCCTGACTGCACAATGCTGCCCTACATGAACAAGGCTTTCTTAATGAGAACGTCTGTCCAGCAACTCCATCCATCTTCTGAAACCCCTTGTGTGGTACTGGGTTGTGGTAGTTCAGGGTCAATCCTGTGATGCTGTGTGATGTGAACAACCTCGATGGGACATAAACGTCACCACAGTCCGGTCAAATGCAGTTTCCCACATAACCACCTAGCAGGCAACTTTTATGTTCACCAGTTGCCTGAAATGGAACATGCAAAGGTAGGGAAGTAGGTGCTTGCTTTGCTCACTCACTCACCCACCCGCTCACTCACTTACTCACTAAAATACAAATCTGATGTAAAAAAGTAGTTTTTTAACCAACAACTGGGAGTATAGATTCAGTCCCTCTTGCTAGTGAGTGTTAGTGAATGTTTTCATTTGGTGATGTGTGTTAACATCTGAATGCTAGAAAGCTTTCTTTGATAACTCAACAGGGGCCGCTTCCACTGTCATGTTTCCTTTTGGACTGAAGCAGGCAGTGGGGACAGTTTGCTTCAGGAAGTAAGTAAATGCACAGGAGAGTTAACCTGTAGGGTTGCTACAAGACATGTCAGCAAGTTTTCATCCCATAATGACTGAACAGATGTATTTTTTTGTTATGCCTCTGCCGGGCAGTCTGCCACCTAAGGAGAAATAAAGCATAAAATCTGTAGTTGAGAGAGGGGAACACAGACTCATGTTAAGAGGTACAGGTGGGTAAAACTTTCTTGGCTCAAATCCTTAGTTGTAGTGAAAATATTTTCTTCCTTGGACGATGAATTTATTAACCCTGCTTAGTGTTGCACTCACAGAAGCTCCTTAGAGCTGTCAGCTGTTTATTTTACCATAGTAAACATTAACTTTCCACCCGTTTGACTGGAGTAGTCATTCCTGGCACTCCCCACCATTTTTCCACCCATTTATTTTGCTTGTTCGACATAAGCAATGCTCTGAATGAATGAATGAATGAATGAAAATACTGGATGCATGATTACCACCACACATAAGTTAAAAATGTGTAACTTTTGCTTGCTCAGTGAACGTAGCTAAACTGAGGAGATTGAGTTTTTTTTTTAGGAAATAGGGAATTTGTGATCCCAGTCCATGAATCGGGCATATTTCCATTACCAGTGAACCTATTTGAAATTTGGTTAAAGGTCCCTCTTCGTAACTCAGGCTCCATTTCTCCTCCTGTTAAATTAGTTACAAAGGTCAAAAGATCAAGTGAATTATTCAGGGGTGACTTGTAACAAAGTCTACCTATGGAGAAAACTGGCAAGGCTGTGACCTTCCTGGACGTCACTGAGAGTTAAGGTTCCCACAGCAATTTATAATGCATTTCAAGTCTTTTTACCTAATAGACAGTATTTGCTTGACATTTATGGTCGCAAACATCGTGATGGTATCAGAGAAACAAGTAAGATCTTCACAGCAGACCCAAACATGGTACTCAAGATATTGTGATAGCCCCCCAGGGTCTACAGTCTTGCTCTGATGACAGCAGTTACATTTTGCTATATCTGTGCATGCTTTTACATACGAGTGCAGCAGGGACATGGTAATAGAAGAGGTTTTGTAGGCTTTGCATAAGTTTTTAGGGATGCAGAATCATATCTGACCTTGGCCTCAAGTGTAAAGACTTCATGGAAAATATACAGATCTAAAGAATCTCACGTGGCCTCCACATGCCCTCACACATGGGCTCGTTCATTCCTTCCCTCACAATCTCTCACCCCAGGGATAAACCACCACGGCGGTGTCATTCCTCCATGGTAATGCTGACTCCAGCCAGATGGTAAGGCTTAATCTGTCACTTCCTGAAATCGAGCTATTAATGTCCCGTTGGCTATGCCACTCTATGAGGAATACAGGACCTTGATCCACCGCGATGACATCTGCTGCTCCTGTCATAAGTTTCGCCTAGTTGTTATCCCCCCAAAGTGCACAGGATTACTTTATCCAACCCGAATTTGTTCGACCACTGTGGATCCTTCTGTGAGGCCTGCGTCCATCATATCTTCAAGTCCACTTAGCTGATAGCTCAATCCCCATGTACCCAGGATCGTACGTACCTTTGTGGATTTGTAAAGCTACACGGGAGCACTTGGTGTAGCTGGGTGAGCAAACACCGGTGATGATGATCTGATGCCCAGTAAACACTGCGTACCAGATCAGACCACCACCAGGTATCCGACTGTGGTTACCCATGGCAACAGTGCTGCCTCTCGAAGATCCCAGTCCCACAGTCTTGGAGTGCCAGGTGACAAAGCAGAGTGCAGGCGATGTGTGTGGGGGGGTTCATTTTGAACAAAAACTGTGATGGAACCACCAGTGCGCTCAAGCACTGTATGAGGAACTCTTAAAGGTTTATATGGCTCACTCACCCTTTGGTCTGACCTCACTATGCACCCAAATGTTTAAAGTATACATGAGACAGCACACTGGGGTAGGTTAGCAGGGCACTGAGATGGGCAAGAGGTCCAGAAGAGAGCCATCAGCCCGGTGTCATGTTTTTGTGTCCATCTGCAAGGCACCTGTCAAGCCACCTAGACGGTTACAGGAAGTCACAGCAGGGCAAGGCACACTAAACCGCCCTACAGTCCAGCTCGGGTCACGGGTCATGGAGGACATGGTCAGAACATCCAGTCTTCTTGACCTGAAGTCCAATCCAAGCCTTTAGCTGAATGTAGGCCATGAGGCCCTCATGTACGATCAAAGTTTAGGCGATGAAGGCGCTGCAGATGCAAAGGTGGTCAGAGACGTTGCCTTGTGATCGAAGGACCTGGCTTTGAATTCCCGCTTCTGCTGCCTCACCCTTGTGAAACTCACTGACCCTCAAACAACTGTGGTGAAAATTACAAGCCTGCATAAATTAGTAGATGCCTGTAAAAACCTTAGTTTATAAACCCAACGCTATAATTTGCCTTGGAGAAAGGCGTTGACTATCTAAATAGAAATAAAGATAAAATAAAGATTAACATCACCAAGGAGTGTTCTGTTTGACATCACCCCCCCCCCTTCCCAGTATCCTTTGAGTGTCAATTTAAACCAGAAATGTTAACCTGCTTCCACCATTCAGTACTTTGATTTTGACACGTCTGTGCGTCTGCTTTCGAATGGTTTTGCAGATGTGGTTTGCTCACGCCAACGCAGCAGATGCTGCCACCACTGCGATGTACAGTAAGGCTGCAGACATCTGTTCCTCTAAATGCAGCCTTCACGCGTTGCGTTTAAGTTCTTTTCTGAGGGACACCTGAAATACCAGGTGAGGTGGTGTAATGTCGTTGTTGAATGCAACAAAATAAGAGCTGGTTGTGAGGATTCTGCTGACATTTGAGGGCATGTTTGATGGCTGAAGTTGCGCAGCCTGTTCTACGCTGAAGGGTCCTTTGCTGTGCAGCCTGCTTTGACCTGGCATACATTAACTCAACAGAAATATTTAAAAAGCAAACTCGAATGAGGCCAGTATGTGTCAGCAACTACATGCTCGATGGTTAATCAATACACAGGTACGAGTAAAAAAAGTACAGAATGACATAAGCAAAACTTCTCTTTATTATTTATACACAGATGACCTCGGGGGACGCAGAGCCAACACTATGCATCTTCCACACCATCAGCATCTCATTGTCAGTGCAAGGTCTACCTGTCCTCTGAAAAATGACAATCTGTTTGTCCAAAGCAGGAGATGCTGCACCTGACAGACCTGCATTAATCCTGGCCAGCCTGTGTTGGTCAACTGCGGGGTTTTTTTTGTCAGCGTGGTGATTTTTACAGCAACAAGATCACGGTCACTTAGCACCTTGGAGGAGTGGCCTGATGTTCATCTCCTGGTAGCACAAATCTGCTTCATTCCAAAGTTATTGCTAAGTAAGGAGGTCTGTGGAAAGCAATAAAAACAACGGCGCGTTGGCCACTCATTCAGTGCATCGGTATTTGAGGAAAGTGGACTTAGGCACGGTTGCTTGTGTATTTGGTGCTGCTGGGTGCTCTGGTAAAGGAATCACTCGGTGACGCCAGAAATGAGCATGCCCTGGTCAAAGGGATCACATCACCGAAATATGGCTCTCACACCAGCTCAACGGCCCTGTGTCCTCACAAGTAGATACGACCAAGGTAACCAAGGTCCGCTGTGTGATTCCGAACGAGGGGTTCATTGTAGCAATGATTTGTCAGCAGTTTATTTAGGGAGAGCAGCTAAACAGTACAGACGGTCCCCGACTCACAATTGGGTTACTTTCCGATAAACCCATCGTATGTCAAAGAATGCATTTAATACACCTAACCTACCATCACACCTGCGGCCGCTTCAGCAATGAAATGTAGGCGGTCTCTTTGCCCCAACTTCAGACTGATGGTGTAGGAACCGATCGTGGACGAGATCTAAGTTCCTAACCGGACTTCCTGTCAGTGCTCAGTTTTCTTCTGCCCTCAACCGCTTCTATACACTAGTGACCCTGTGGCAGACTCAGAGGTGCGGTTGCTGCCAAGTACAGTTTCCAGTGAATGCACATTGCTGTAGTACCATTGTAAAGTCAAAAAATCACAAGTCGGTAGGTTGACTACCATCTGTATTGCACAGTTTTCAATATTATAACAATATTTAGACATTCAAGTATTGACATAATTGTCCTGTTTGACAGCAAGGCCCATCTCCACCCCATAACATGACCGTATATTTACTGCATAGACGCAGTTAACGTCACAGTTTCTTGTCATATTATTGACAATTGGCAGCGCTTAAAGATTCTATCTGGTGTTAAAGACGCGCTGTGTGGTCTATTTTTAAAAGCCCCGTGGATGGAAAGTTCACCGCAGAGTAACGTATTCATAAGCCAGTGCGAATGAGAGCGGGCGGTTCTGGCGCTTGGGTCTCTGTTTATTTTTGGCAAGAGAGCATGACACGAATTGTGTCACAGCAGGACCAATTTCGGTTTTCTCAAACATCAAGCTTTGCAGCTTTATGTCCCCTCTTGGTCTCTGCAACGTGGCGAGCACGGGCCAGCCAAGGATGTTGGTGACTGAAAGAGTGCGACGGGCTGCCGGTTGAAATAGCGTGAGAATCCTGCGGTGAAGGCACATGACAGCGGACAAATATGAGACCACCTAGCTTCTCCGAAGCTCTCCTTAGGATCTCAAGAATGAGCTGATGGAGATTCTCAAACTTCAGAGCAGCAAAGACCCGGCAGCCATTTAAAAATGATGCGGCTTGTAAACACTGTTCAAGGCCGACACGCTGACGTGGTGCCTGGCCATGTGCTAAAAATGCACACCTGTACACTACACACTGAAAGCGAACCCCCCACTACTGCTCCTCCATTCACATGTACCGTATTACCGCTGACCTATGAACCCCGCCAAGGCTCTAAAGATGGGAGAGGCCATGAAAGATGAATCGCTTCTGCATTTTTAATCACATCTCTACGTACGAAGTGAGACCCAGCAAGGAACTACTATAAAAAGCGCATTGTTCACGCAGTGCTTGGTCTTCCAGACTTGCTTTACCTTCTTTGCACAACTTTGTCATTGTGTCATCTTCCCTATCTGGGTTTGGAATTGGATAGTTGGGGTGAGGGACTTGCAGGGGGCGGTTTGAAGGCTTTATTTAAAGCACAAGGTTTCCGAATCAAAACCACCACTGTTTCCTTTGTAGGGGTGGGAAGGGTCTGAGATCAGCCGTGGGCCAGCGTTCAGACCCCCAGCAGGTTTCTCATTTTATTGGGGTAGAAGCAAAAGGTCAAGGCAGTGTGTGGCGATGGGATAGACGCCACCTTGCAGCAGGGTTTCTTCTCTGTGGGACTGTGGGAAACTGTGATGCAACACGGCGCCTCGGCAGGCCTGCTGTGGTTACGTGGCTCACTGAATACCCACACGAGTTGGCAAATATGCAGCCCGATGCCGCAAATGGGAACCAGCGCCTGTGTCTCAGGTCTCAGATGGTTATTTACGCACCACCTGCACACACTCTGGCGGCACGAAAGCTACAGACATGGATGGAAAGAATGAGAAAATATATATTTTTAAATGTGAGGCAGCGTGAGTTGGTACAGAGAGTTTGGTATACAAACATCTCCTCACTTGCGTGATGCAACACAATGCAGCGCGACACCTTTTGCCGCCACCACGGGGGCCGTGAACTGACAACACACTTATTGACACGGCACAATAGTGACAGCAGAAGCAGACCTGCGGCCTTGTAGTCGTTTCAATGTACGAATGAGTCGTGAAACAGCAGCCTGTTTCTTCCTTTGCGGACCCCAAGTGCAAAGGCTTCTTCTCCGCCTTACTGACCAATCCCTTCTTAAAAGGTAACGGATTCATTCCAGTTGAAGAAGCAGATAGTGCATTTATATAAATAAGGGCATGAAGCACGATCGATGTTTTGAAGATGATGGTTAAGATGCTCCTGTCCTTTCGTAATCGGCCCAGTCAGATTCAGGGGCAGAAGGTAGTGTTCCCTGTGACCGGAGAAGGAAAAAGCAGAGCTCAGTTCAAACCACAACCAGCTGCCACCTCGGTGTCCTAGCAGCCACTATGTGAGAAGATATTTATGCTCGAGTCTAACAAACTTGTAAACTTTCTTAGCTGATGTTTTTGGTGAGCAGATTATCTTTTTCCCCACATTCCCCAAGTTAAAAGGCCAAATTCATTTTAAAATGCAGCATAAATTTCAATGACTTAACCCTTTAAACCACTTATGTCAGAATGTATTTCCCAAAATCAAATTAAAATTTTATATTTCCAAGTATGGTAGTAAATACAGTCTGTTAACCTATGTTAACCTCTGTTAATATTAACATAGACTGAACATTCTAGCTCGCAGTTCCGCATGTATGGAGACGGTAGCAAAATCACATAATAAATGCAATAATTTTCACAACACATTAAAGATTAAGATATCCAGTGCAGCATCTACAATTGTTATTAAATGCTGCATCTTGCTTTGGTGTGTGTAAAAATTACTGGGTTTGGACTCTGGCTCTGCCCGGTCTCTTTAGTCAAACCCATACATTACACAAGGACAACAGTTAGATTCTGCACAAATGAATCCAAATGCTGCTATAAAACTTTAAAGCAGCTGAAAAACACTGTTTCGTCTGGGAATTCCCTCCCATTCAAAAGGAATGAATCAATGAGCTTACACATGAGGAAATATGGTTGACATCACAGGTTTTTTGCTTACTGCTGTTTGCCTTCACCCCCCTCTCTACCACACTTGGATGCTGCTACTTCTTCTCAGTCTGGTCGCAAAAAATTAACAAGGAAGGCAAATAATTCATCCCTGTAGAAACAAAACCAGATCAAACTGAATTTTAAATAAATAATAAAACCATTGTGACTGTAATATTACACTTAGGTGGAGGTATATCTTACTGACGCCAATGAGGAATGCTTGGGAAAAAAAAAAAAAACATGGCGCAAACAAAACAAAACCAATGAAATACACATATATACAAAAAATGATAATTTTGAAGAATAATTAATTATACATTACATTTTGTAGCCTACACATTATATCTAAGGTATTGAAATAAATATATGCATATATTCTAAGAACGACTAGGATAGAATGTGCCTAAATATTTAAACTGATGGAAATATCACATTGCATATTTTTCAGCAATTGTATGTCAGCTTTTGTATACATATTTATGAGGCTGCAATAATCTGGATTATTTTCTTTCATATAAGATGAGATCAGTCTAGTTGAATCTCATAACAGTTCAGCAGCATTCTTCAGCAAGCAAACTCAGTTCATCCGTATTCTAATACTGTTGTCATTATCATTACCATTGGTATTTGTGCATTTTGTTCATCGGTTCATACCTTCATCTACACTGGTGTTCATGGTACAAGAATACAAAGCAATGCTTTTGCAGCAAAGAAGCCTTTAGGGGTGAATTCAGTGAAGCGAAGAACATCCGCTGGATGAACTTAATGTGACCGGGCTCACAGTAACAATACAACTAGAATACATATAATAGCAGCAGCTTCAGTAGATTTGTGAAATAAATGTTCAAGGCAATACAAAACACTCTTTTAAAAGATAGCCACACATGCTGTATTTTACATAAATCTCACAAAAAATAATCTGTGACACTAAGACTATAATAATAACAATATCCCATAAGATATAATATTAACTGCACAGCTGAATGATTTTTGTCCTTTGTGCCAAAAAAGTTCTGCAGGTTACAGTTGATCAGTGCATCTTAAAATGTTCGTGCAGAGAGCCAGGAGGTTTGTCAGTGTCTCCCGTTTTTGGATTTATCGCCTGGAAAGCTGTTGGCCACAGCATGTTTTGATGCTGCCGCTGTTTTCATGGCTGCCTCTGTGGCTGCATCCACCACCTGCTTCTCCACCTGCTCCGTCTCGCGGTGGTAGAAGTAGTTGAAGTTGGAGACGATGACGGGCACGGGTAGAGCAATGGTCAGCACGCCAGCAATGGCACAGAGAGTGCCCACCATCTTGCCGCCCATGGTAATCGGACACATGTCCCCGTAGCCTACCGTGGTCATGGTTACCACAGCCCACCAAAAACCTTCAGGGATGCTTACAAATTGGGTCTGTGGCTCATCCACTTCAGCAAAGTAAATGGCGCTGGAGAAGAGAATGACTCCAATGAAGAGGAAGAAGATGAGCAGACCCAGCTCACGCATGCTAGCCTTCAGTGTCTGGCCAAGTATCTGCAAACCCTTAGAGTGGCGTGAAAGCTTAAAAATGCGAAAGACCCTTACCAAGCGGATGATGCGCAAAATTGCTAGGGACATGTTCTGACTAGAACTGGCGTCTGCCGTAGTCACCGCCTCAGTCACCAGTGTCACAAAGTAGGGAGTGATGGACACAATGTCGATGATGTTCATGATGTTGTTGAAGAAGTCCTTCTTGCTGGGGCAGACTACAAAGCGGACACTGAGTTCAAAGCAGAACCAGATGATGCAGATGGTCTCAATGACAAAAAACGGGTCTGTTATGGTTGTAGTAAGAGACTTGGGGGTGCCGTTTGGTGGGGAGAAGGAGATGGGGCCGTCCTCCGTGCTGTTGCTGACTTGGATGATGGCAGGGAAAACCCCAAATTCTTCACGGAATTCAGGCAGAGTCTCGAGGCAAAAAATGATGATGGAAATAACTATGACTAAGACAGACACGAGGGCCACTGATCGGGCAGCGCTGGAACTTTCCGGGTACTCAAACAAGAGCCAGAACTGCCGATGGATCTCATTGCTGGGCAAAGGCACCTCTGCGTTTTTGATGAACCCCTCATCTTCTCTGAACTGTTCCATAGCCTCATGTCCCAGTTCATAAAAAACTATCTCGTCTGCAAATATGTCCAAGGGAACATTAGCTGGCCTTCGGATCTTTCCCCCTGACTGGTAGTAGTATAGAATCCCATCAAAACTTGGCCGGTTGCGGTCAAAGAAGTATTCATTCCTCATTGGGTCAAAGTAGACAATCCTTTTACATGGGTCCCCCAGCAGGGTGTCTGGGAATTGGTCTAGAGTCTTGACCTGAGTCTCGAACCTGAGGCCAGCAATGTTAATGATGATCTTCTGGTCTCCTTCATCTATTCCACATTTTTCCCCAAACATGCTGTCGCTGCATTCCTTCACTAGCTTGCTGTAAATTGTCTCACTCTGTGTGCCCTCGCTATTCAGCAGGACCTTCCAATTGGAAATCAAGCTGCCACAGCTAGGACGTCCCCTCCTAGCCTGTGCAGGCGGTGTCGTAGGTGCGAATCCATGCTCTCCTGCTTGCTGACTGCGGTGCTCCCATGGACCCATGTTTTGCGCATTATGGTGATGGCTGTTGCCGTGACTGCTATCAAATGCATGTTCTGTGAGTGGAGCCATTTCCGTCTCTGGGTCCAAGCCGTTGGGCTCACCCATGGCAATTCCAACATCATCTAGGTTCTCAAAGTCCACGAGTGCCACCTCCATTCCTGGACACCTCTGGCCCCAGGTCTAACCCAGGACTTACCCAGATCAGGTGATGAGGCAGACAGTTGATCTCCAAGATAGTCAAAGGAGCATCAGGACTGGAAAATTAAATAGACGGTGACCCCAACAGGAACAGGTAGTCTGTCCCACTAGTCTGCAAAGAAAGAGAAGGAAGCGTCAGACAGTTCCTCCATGCTGCACATCCTAGCTGTGTTTTTCGTCTGCGGCACAGTGAGGCACTTGTTGGTTTGAGAGCATGACGTCTAAGACACCCATGTGCCCGGTCTGTTGTTACTTGGATACCAAGGTCTCCTTGGAAGTAAACCGACAGCAGCAGGTGGAAGGCAGTTTCTCTGGATGTTTGTCATTGTGCACATACAGTACAATTTTGTGAGGCAGTCTGGAATAAGAAGTAGTTTTCTAGAAACGGTACTCAAGGAACGATGTAAAGGGCAGATGGTGCAGAGAGGGAAAAGTTGGGGGAAAAAATATGCAGGTTGCGCGACTGAACGAAAGCAGAAAACAACTGAATGCTGCACTCAGCTTGCTGCTAAAACGGGGGGGACCTTCACCAGTGCAACACACAAGGACATGAGCATAAAGAAAAGGATGACCGCTGTTATTTTGGTGGAGGTGGAAGGGTAGGTGGTGAGCGACTGACCATGGATTGTTCCGGTATCCTGCTTTGAAAACATGCCACTGGAGGCACAAATAGTTGGGTCAGCATGAGGTCAAATGCATCTTTGCTACGATGTCCCCGTTTGTGTCCCTGCTATGGCTCTGAATACCACCCCCCCCAGTCCCAGGATAAATGCGTTGACGTTTTTACTACCTACCAAAATAATTAATAGTAACAGACACAATAAAAATAGCAACAAACCAAGCAGAAATAGCAAATTATTTTCCCGTAAAAAAGTTTGCTGTCCCATAGTTACTCTTGTCAGAGTTCAAATGAATTCGATTCACTGTGTGCGACTTTCTCAGGTCACAATGCACTTAAAACAGTCAGAAGCACAAAACTAATGCAGAGCTGCTCATTTTTAACATTTTTTGTCATGACATAAGCATCCAGCGTGTTTTATAAGCTAAAAAAACCAGACTGCGGGAGGTCCGTTCATCATACAAAGCCACATAAGCAGTATGCAATGCACAGTTTTCCTATAATTTTAACATTTTCATCAGTGTACGGTTGCTATATTTACGCTCACTGCTGTGAAGCGTGTTGTATACGGTTTCATTACTTGCCACGGTGTTTTCTTGATGTTTGGAATCTGAACTAAAAAAAGTTTAGCCGAAACCTTTAAATGTCAAGGAAGTCTTGTAACACAAGACATGAGACGGGTTTAGGTTACCGTGGGTTGAGACAGTAATCCTTTGTAACCATGGCTTTTGTCCCTCTTGTCCACCACAAGCTCCACTACAAAGGAGGTGACAGAAAAAGGGACCAGACTACGGTGGAGAACAGCGGTTAATGATGCGACAAAGCAGTGAAAGAAGAGATTTGTTAGGTTGGTTCTCCCTTGTGTGTGTGTATGAGAGAGCACGAAACCACCAAAAGTGTTGTTTGTGCGTGAAGGTGAAAAATAAACACTACATGAAAATGTGTATAATGGGTAGCAAGTTACCTCCATTTTAACATTTCAGTCTCAGCACAACGTTTGAATCACGCAAGAAGAATAGAGAGGAGGTAGAAATTGAGCATTCAGGATGATTTGTGGGATGCCGAGAAGGAGAAAATGATGCCACCCTGCTTTAGGTTAGAGAATGCACGTTTACAGTTCATCAGCGTTTTTGGATCAGGAAAAGTTAAATCCACGCTGAATCCACAAACATCATCGAGGAGCATCACCAGCTGAGTTAAATGGCCAAATTACCTGAATCCAAGCTGTGACCACGGTGCTCTGATTCCACCACCGTGTTGGACTCATACAGGAGAGCCACTGCTGAAAAATTTGTGATGAAGATCCGGCAAATATTGCTCTTGATATGATCGGGCAGATGTACAAAAGCGCCGATTTAGAGCGATATGTATTGGTGATAGCCAAAATGTATGTTTTTGGGTATGACCACATGGCTACCACTGATAGATATCAATTTGCTATGGATATTTCCATACCATTCAGATTCACTCATCCCTCGTACACAGGCTCCCAGCTTTATTGTTTACATGTCTGGTTGTATGTTATTAATATTATTAATACCGCTTATCTTTGAATGTAAAGGTTTTCATTCATCTGGCTTGCAGCTTCCCATCCCGGCTAATGTAGAGTCAGGTGTGAAAAACTGAGATGCTGTTTGAGCGTTGTGCCAAGCAGCCAAGTGTGAGAAACTGCATTGTGGGGAGAGGGTCCTCACATACTCAGCTGTGATAAAACAGCTTCTCACCCTCGAGTGCACCTCTGCCTGTTTGCATCCAGAAATTTCTAAGTGCCAAGTTATTTAAGTGCTGCATCACTGAAAACGGCTCCAAAAGAAAAAAGTGTTTGACCGAAATGGAGAAGAAGGCAAAGTGGGCACAAGTGTTTCATAGTTTTTAAGAAAGTTGGAAGTGTTATATCATTTAGAGCCTGGTAACTGTCAGAGATATTTTTCTTGAGTTAAATTTGTCTAAAATCACAGCATGAAATATTTGAGGTACCAAAAGCAAGAGGTGAAATAGTTCCCTCCACCCTCCCATTCCTCTGCCTTCATCTTCTTCAGTCCATCCATTTTACCATGGTAATTATATTCTATGAAGTCCACCATCAGCTGTTAACCAGTTCATCCTGAGTATTATCATGGTGGGCTGGAACCCATCCCAGAATCGCAGGGCATGAGACAATAGAACCCCTGGAAGGGACACCATAATGTAGAGTGAACAATTAGCCTTAGATGTGTGTCTTTGGACTGTGGGAGGAAACCAGAGTGCTCATAAGAAAGCCACAGAGACACAAAGAGAGCATACACACTCCACACAGGCAAAGCTGGATCCAAACCCACTCCTGCTCAGCCCAGGTGCTATGATGTAACCCTACTGTGCTGCCTCTATGAAATCTTTATTCTTTGCATGTTCTACAGACAATTTTGTTTTTATTTGTCATGCTTTTGATTTTAAATGTATGCAGTTATTTCCTCATAAATGGCAACATTTAGAATGAATCGAAGGTGAACTTAACCTTAACTAGCCTGTAACTGCGCTTTACCAGCCGGGGGGAAGTGGCATAAATAAGTTTTACAGCATGTGGTCATTTTAACCGCAGTCATCTAAAAAGCACAGTAAGAAACAAACCCCTCTGCTGGCTTGGCTTTAGCAGACCTGAACGTTATGGGCGCAATGCCTTCTTCAGCGACACTGCAGCTCACCACCAACCACACGTAAGCAGGTTTCTGTTGCAAGTGAACATTAAAAGACAGATCTCTCCTTTCTTGATAGCAAGAAAACTTGACTGTTCAGCACAAAAGTCCAAATTCACCGGGCACAAACCAGACACAGGCATCCCATAATAGGCGCTGAAACTCAGTTCTAAAATCCATATATGAACTAATGGTCATGAATGGATGCCCCCCTCGCCCAGGTAGCTTACCTGTGTCCCCTGTTGTACCCCCCAGTGAGGGGTCCATTCAGAGGACTCTGTGTGACCCGAATGTCTGAGCTTCCCACTCCCTTATTGCAGTTGACCACAAGCAAAAGATCACGGCGTCTCCACCTCTATTAAAACTCCCAGGTAGTAACACGACTCCTGGCGTGCAACCAGAGCTGCCCACCTGGAATCATGTACACACACTCATGTACATACACATACACACGCAGAGACACACACACACACACACACAGAGAGGCACTTACCTGGTACCTTCAGATGTCTCGGTGGTGTGGAGTAAGAGGACTGTGGGTAAGAAGGTGACTCTCTCTGCCTCAAGTGAGACCACTGGGCCGTCTGGTTCCTCCCCTCCACTGTGATGCCAGCTCTGTTTTGGATGTTGATGCGGGACAATGGGTAGTGATCCCCTACCCCTCACCCCCACCCTTGCACCCCTCTCCCCCCCACACCACACACACACACATTTTGCCGAGTAAGCAAACATAGCAGACACACAGGTCAGGGTGCAAGAGGACTCATCCATCTTCCCCTCGCAGCGAAAGGCTTTGACTTCACCCCCCCTCCTCAAGGTCGTCTGTCACCAGATGCACTTGTTGCGTCCAGAGGACCAGGCAGTTCCCTGGCAAGACTTTCCAATACAATATCCCTCGGCTTGGGTTTCATGGTGCTCAATACCTCCTCAAGTGGAACGCTGCCCTTAGCCATCGTCCCGTCGGACTTGCTAATGAACTTACTTTCCATTGGTGTGACTGCACAAAGCAACCTGCTGTGGCCGCTGCAGACAAACAACGCTCATGAAGCGGTCCTATTTTTGTTTAGGGTGAAAGTAATTCAATCTCCGGTTATAAACAAGCATACTGTGTACGAACAACCAAATACAGAAGAGAAGAAGAGAACAAAAATGCCATTTTGAGGAGAGCCTGCGCAACCACGAGCGAGAATAGCAGACGCTCATAAGGAGACCCTTGATCACGAACGTCTTTTTTTTTTTTTTTTTTTGAATTGCTGATGGCCAAAAAGCCGTGAGAGAAGTTGTCCCTGCAAACCTGCAGAGAGCGGCTGCGGTGTGCTGCACGGGTGTGAGGTGATCCTTCTTCATATCCATGCCATGCGCTCTCAGCACTTTGAGATACCGCCCATCAAGTCCCCGGTGGGGTTAAGGTTACAGCTCGAAGCCAGAGGACATCGTGAAGATATGGGCGGAGGTTTATCAGGTAGAAGCAACACTAGCACTTTAGATGGACACAGTGCTGGTTGCTTTATGCAAGATTTGTTGGTGTTTATAACAAACTATAGCTGCTTTTGGTTTTTGAAGCTATTTAAGTTTCTGGGGGTTTTACATTGTTAACATCAAAGCTCAGGTACACTGTTTTTACTGTTGTTAATGTTCTTATCTGTATAATGGGGTAAAATGGTGCAAGGAGACATAAGTGTGCTATGACCCAACTGAAGCGGTCCAGCGTAGCGACCGGTGGCTCCGTTCAACCGAAATCCTGACTTGGACCCGTAGTTTATGACGTAGTTACCATTAATGATGGTCAGCATTGTTTATGACACCAGACTGAGTGTATTTTGGTTTTTCTGGCAAGAAATTATTCTGCACAGGTGTCGTTCTCATCTCGGTTATGAAGGGAAAAAGCGGAAAATGTTGCCAGGTGGCGAGTTTCACATTTTAACCGGTTTGGGAAACTTCAGTAGCATCTGCAGCTTATGTGAGATCAGTGTGAAACTGTGAAATGAGTTCTATATGAATTATTTTATACAGATCCGCATCTGACAAAGATAACTTTTCCCGCTTGCATAAGAGCAGTCACAGAGCACTGTGGGTTGGCTAATAAAAAGCGCGACTTCTTCCGTTACCCTCGTTGTGCTTATCGGCCCTCGGAACGCCGATCCTGCTTTTCTAAACAGTCAGCTGGCGACAGTTTTTATTTATAGACAAAATGAGATGCCCTTGCTGTCTGCGGCAGGACGTGTGCCAGCAAGGGAGAGTTTGTCAAATTAACAAAATGGCCATGCCGCTGGTGAATGGGAGCCAAAGAGGATGACAGGAAATCGATAGGGCAGCGGCCCACCGGCCTCCTCCTCCTCCTCTCCGCCAGGCTCACTCCTGGGCAGCAAAGCTGCCAGTTTAAGGGCTTCCCTCCCGAAATGACAGCTGAGCTTAGCAGCCGCACGTCCGCAAGGCCTCGCTTTGTTTCACTGTGGGCCCTTTTGACCTACAGATGGGATCTCAGTCCCAACTGAGCAAACGGAGGTGCTGGTGGGACTTGGTTCGGTTGCAGTGTGACCTTGCGGGGAAGCTGGAAGCTCTGTGTGTGTCTGGACTGATGTTCTGCTATGATATTTGCTCAGTTGCAAACCCACTCAATTTATGAAAAAATGGTCTAAGTTTTACCGACTTAACCAATTTTTTCAGCTTGCTCGGAACACGCGGCTTCTATTTAATTTCTTAATTTTTAAAAAAATCTTTTCCTTTTTAATACCATACACTAATTTAAAGCATCAGTTAAATTTGAACAGAATGTAATGACAAGTAATATCACTTTTCCTGCAAAATGTGAAGCATTACTTTAAGAAACACAGGCTGATGCACACACACACACACACAGAGGCTCCCTCGTGTGTGCGAACATGCTTTAAGAGCTTTGGAAGGAGATCAGATGATAGGAGCGGAGAAACCTGATGCATGTGTATGACTAATAAACACACGAGACGGCTGCCACTGTAGTGCCGGCGGTGCGAATGCGTGACCGATGCACACTTACGGGCGCTCCCCATAAATATTTAAAGGCACAACTGCAAAACCATTTAAAGACCCGCAACCATGTTAGATTCCCATTTGATCCTCACTGTAAACTTCTGCCGATGCCAAGAGTTTCTAATAGATTTTTAGATGAATTCACATGACTTATATTTATATTTTTATTTTGAGCCCATGGATTTAATGAGGTGCAAGGAGGGTGTAAAATGATGGGATTTAACAAGGTAAAAACAAATTATATCTAAAGGTCATCTAAAGGACTGAATGTAAGTAAACCTGGCAACATAAAATTACAGTTGTTATTTGTATTTATTATATATTTAATAACCACCAATATCCATTTTGTCCTGGTACCAATATGCTTCCTCCCTCACCAGTGCTGTGATCTTCTTTTATTGAATGTTTTTTTAAACACAAACATTTATTGGCTTTTTATATGCAATCATCAGTCTGAATCTGAAAAGAGGCTCCTGACTTTTCTCAGGTTTATGGCCACTCTGCTTTCTCCTCATTCCCCTTTACAGGCAGACATGGGTGTAAATATTCAAAGTGAATGTAAAATCCTTTGTGACCAGTAGCTCCATTTTCCTCCCGCAGTACAAAGACTTGTGCTCCGGATTCATTGGTCCCTGTGTGGTCCATAGTGTGTGACCACCCTGAGATGAACCATCCGAGATACGGGAGGCCCCGGCTTCAAAAGGGGAATCTCTGCTCATTCGCATTAAGGTCTGCAGACGCTTTGGCTCTGGGGAAACAAGGGAAATGGAAATCAGTGGCGTCACGAGTCTGTCACCAGGGACCGCAGTCGTACACAAGCAACCGAGGCAGGAATCTCCAAGGATGTCCTGGTCTGTGCCAACACCTCCCCCCGTGCCCATCTGCCCTGCCAGGATGGCACTTTATAGGCTCCAGATCATCTTGTGTCCATGCCAGTCTGGCAGGGCTGACAAATCCACCAGCAGATGCACCCGGTCTTGTTTAACAGTAAATTCTGTGAAGTCAGAATAATGACAGTAATTATTCAAAATATAAATTCAATCTTATGAAAAACAAAAATCCGAAACAATTTTTGCAGAGTCAACAAAATTCCCAACTTACCACAAAGTAAGTCACAGAAGCACAGCAAAATGAATACTGTACAGCTTGGATTTATTATGCAATATTAAATTATATATTATATATACATTTTAAAAAATTTTAAAAAATCAAACAAAAGTTGTGGACTGGGGCTGGGGGGGGGGACAGAGACAGAGCAGCTACTGAGATTTCAATCCATTTGTGCCTCCTGTGGTTTTATTTCACTTCCTTTTCAGGGCATAATTAAGAAGAAAAGAAAAATAAGTTTAAAAATTCACAGAGTAAGCAGAAGCTGTCGCAATAAGAATAAATCCTCCCCACAGCAGCTTAGTTTGCATCCCTTTCGTATCGGGTTGGGCATAGACGGTGCGAGCGCTGCTTGTGCAACCGCCCCGGTTCGTGGCTTTTGCACCACTAGAGGGCGCTACGTAGCCGACGCATCAGCGATTCGACGCAAATGTATGAGATACCGCACTCAGTTATTTGCATTATTTTTGCACATTTTTATGACATGTAATAGTTAAACCAGTTCCTCTATAGTGAGTTTATTTAGTCCCCTGTGGAAAAACAAAAGATAACTTAATGCCTTGGAGTCTCAGACGACGGTGGGTATTGCTGTCACCTGCGGTGCGTGTCTGTTCAGGTGTGGGTTCAGATCCACCTCAGTAGGTGTTGTGTTTGCATTTTCTTCCAGTGTCTGGCTAGTCTGCAACGAACTGGGATCCATGAGATGTTTCATATCTTGATGCCCAATATAAACATGTATACAAACTTTATTTCAGAATAAAGTTTGTATTCATGTTTATATGTAGGCATGTATGTTTGTGTATATGCATGTGCAGATGGATGAATGTACAGTACTGTGCAAAAGTTTTAGGCAGGTGTGAAAAAATGCTGTAAAGTAAGAGTGCTTTCACAAATATAAATTCTAACTGTTTATTTTTTATCAATTTACAAAATGCAAAGTGAGGAGTAGGAGCCTTAAAACTGGGTGAGGAAACTCTGCTACCAAGGTGAGGTTGTAAAAGACAGTTTCAAGTCACAGGGCATACACCATGGCAACACTGAGCACAGGGCATACCCTACATCAGCAAGGTCTTGCATCATGCTTACTTCCCTTCGAAATCGGAAGATGTCCGGCAGAGGCATCAGCTCAGAACTGGCAGAAACCTGTGGAACCCAGGTGCACCCATCTACTGTCTGGAGAAGTCTGGCCAGAAGAGGTATTCATGGAAGAATTACAGCCAAAAACCATACCTCCGACGTGGGAACAAGGCCAAACAACTCAACTATGCACAAAAACATAAGAACTGGGGTACAGAAAAATGGCAGCAGGTGCTAACCACAGGACTGATAAGTCAAAATTTGAAATATTTGGCTGTAGCAGAAGGCAGTTTGTTTGCCGGAGGGCTGGAGAGCGGTGCAATAATGAGTATCTGAGGCAACAGTAAAGCATGGCAGAGGTTCCTTGCAATTTTGGGGCTGCATTTCTGCAACTGGAGTTGGGGATCTGGTCAGGATTAATGGTGTCCTCAGTGCTGAGAAATACAAGCAGATGCTTATCCATCATGCAATACCATCAGGGAGGTGTCTGACTGGCCCCAAATTTATTCTGCAGCTGAAACATACAGCCAACGTCATTAAGAACTATTTTCAGCCTAAAGAAGAACAAGGAGTCCTGGAAGTGATGGCATGGCCCGCACAGAGCCCAGATCTCAACATTATCAAGTGTGTCTGGGATTACATGAAGAGACAGAAGGATTTGAGGCAGCTTACATCCACAGAAGATCTGTGGTTAGTTTTCCAAGATGTTTGGAACAACCTACTTGCCAAGTTCCTTCAAAAACTGTGTGCAAGTGTACCTAGAAGAATTGATGCTGTTTTGAAGGCAAAGGGTGTTCACACCAAATATTGATTTGATTTAGTTTTCTCTTCTGTTCATTCACTTTGCATTGTTAACTGATAAAAAATAAACTACTAACACTTGCTATTTGTGAAAGAATTCTTAGTTTACAGCATTTTTTCACACCTCCCTAAAACTTTAGCACAGTACTGTATATATGTTAGCATGGAGGTATATATGTATAATTGTATGAATGGATGTATATATTGATTTATGCAAGCATATATGTTTGTAAGGATATACTGTATGGATGCGTATTTGTATATATGCATGTGTGGATTCATGTATTTATGTACAATCACGTGAAAAAGAAAGTACACACTCTTTCAATTCTAAGGATTTACATGTCAGGACATAATAAAAAATCATCTATTCCTTAGCAAGTCTTAAAATGAGGTAAATATAACTTCAGAGGAACAACAACACCGTGTCAATATTTATTTAACAAAAACCAAGCCAAAATGCAGAAGCAGTGTGTGAAAAACTACTTTCACCCTTACTGCTTCCATAGGAATTAAGAGGGTAAATAGCAGCCAAGCGCTGCTAATGAAATGCACTGCTCTATGAAAACAGAAGTTTTGGCAGTTTTCTGGTCTGGAGCATTCAGGAGTGTGTTAACACAATGCCAACAAGGAAAGATATCAGCAATGATCTTAGAGAAGGAGTTGTTGCTGCCCATCAATCTAAGAAGGGCTGTAAGGCCATTTCCAAACAATTTGAAGTCCATCATTTTACAGTGAGAAAGATTATTTATTTCAAGTGGAAAACATTCAAGACAGTTGCCAGTCTTCCCAGGAGTGGGCGTCCTAGCAAATTCACCCCAAGGTCAGACTGTGCAATGCTCAAAGAAATTGCAAAAAACCCAAGAGCTACATCTCAGACTCTGCAGGCCTCAGTTAGCATGTCAAATGTTAGAATAGAAGAAATTAGAAAAAGACTGAACAAGTATGGCTTGTTTGGAAGAGTTGCCAGGAGAAAGCCGTGGACATGGCAGCACGACTTCGGTTTGCAAAGTCGCATCTGAGCAAACCGCAAGACTTCTGGCACAATGTTCTTTGGACAGACAAGAGTGGAGCTGTTTGGCCATAATGTACAGTGCCATTTTTGGTGAAAACCAAACACAGCATATCGGCACAAACACTTCATACCAACTGTCAAGCAGTGGAGGGGCGATGATTTGGGCTTGTTTTGCAGCCACAGGACCTGGGCACCTTGCAGTCGCTGAGTCGACCATGAACTTTTCTGTATACCAAAGTATTCAAGAGTCAAATGTGAGGCCATCTGTTCAACAGCTAAAGCTTGGCCAAAACTAGGTCATGCAACAGGACAATGATCCCAAGCACACCAGCAAATCTACTACAGAATGGCTGAAAAAGAAAAGAATCAAGGTGTTGCAATGGCCCAGCTGAAGTCTAGACCTCAACCCAATTTAAAGGCAGTGGCCGAAACTTAAGAGAGCTTTGTATAAATGAATGCCCGCAAACCTCAATGAGCTGAAGCAACACTGGAAAGAAGAGTGGGTCAAAATTCCTATACAACTTTCTGAGAGACTGATGCAGTCATACAGAAAACGATTACGTCAAGTTATTGTTGCTGAAGGTGGTTCTACAAGCTATTGAATCTTGGGGTGTACTTAGTTTTTCACATATGGCTTCTCCATTTTGGCTTCATTTTTGTTAAATAAATAATTTCACAGTGGAATCTGTGTGTTGTTTTACACCTGAGGATAGATTTAAACAATTTTAGAACCTAATAAGGACCACATGATTTTTCCATTATGTCGTGATATGTAAAACCATAGAACTGAAAGAGGGTGTACTTTCTTTTTCACATGACTGTATGTATACATGTACGTATGTACAGTCAGGTCCATAAGTATTTGGACAATGACGCAATTTTCAGTATTTTGCCTCTGTCCACGACCACAGTGGGTTTGAAACAAAGCAATCGAACTTTAATTTAAGGGGTTTAACAAAAGTATTGCATTAACCATTTAGGAATTACAGCCATTCATATACATTGTTCCCATCTTCAGAGGTTCAAAAGTAACTGGACAATTGACTGGCAAGCAGTTTTATGGCCAGAAGTGGCCTCTTCCATCATCATTGAGCACGAGACATCATTTTCACACATGGATTGGCCACCACAGAGTCCAGGCCTTATCCTCATTCAGAATCTTTGGATGCGCTGGCAAAGACTTTACGCAGCGGTCCAACTCTCCCATCATCGATACAAGATCTTGGTGAAAAATGAATGGGACTCTGGACGGAAATAAATGTTGTGAAATTGCATAAGCTTATCGAAAGAATGCCACGGTGAATGCTTGCCGTAATCGTAGCTAAAGGCGGTCCAACGAAATATTAGAGTGTGTGACTTTTTTTTTGGCCGGGCAATGTATGTATGGATGGATGGGTGTATGCATGTGTATGTTTCGATTTTTGTATGTTTGTATGTATGTGTGGATGGAGATATATATATGTGGATGTTTCTAGATTTGGATGAATGGATTTTTGGATATATGTACAGTATGTTTGTATGTATGCATGTATGTATGGATGGATGTACGAATGCATGTGTGTATGGATGTATGGATGTATAAA
This sequence comes from Heterotis niloticus, assembly GCA_018136845.1. Lineage (NCBI taxonomy): Eukaryota > Metazoa > Chordata > Actinopteri > Osteoglossiformes > Osteoglossidae > Heterotis > Heterotis niloticus. The sequence goes on along the minus strand of CM030894.1, from coordinate 28,280,036 downwards.
TTGATATTTTGATGTATATTTGGATATCTAGATGGATTGATGTATGAATGTCAGTGTGTGTGTGTGTGTGTGTGTGTGTGTGTGTGTGTGTGTGTGTGTATTTGGATGGACATATTTATCGATGGATGCATGAATTCAAGATGTCACACTGCCTGCTATATCAGAACTGTCCTAGAGATGGCGCTATAGAAATGAAAATAACTTTTTTAAATAAATGTCGTGAGTTAAATTCCTGCATTATTTAATCCATTTAGCAATATGGCACCTCTCTTTTCCTGAAAAGGGGTGCAGCTGGAAGAGTTCTGACCAAGATGGGACACCAGTGCATTGCTAGGTAGCCACAGTCACGTTTACTGGCACTGTTTTCTACTTGGAGCAACTAGTTAACTTGAAACACATCTTCAGGCTGGGAATCAAATAAAGTTTTTTTGACTAAGAAAGGAGTTCACTGCTAAAGGAAAAGGAGGCCCAACATTAAATGAGTTCTTTTCAGAAACTTTTTCATTCTCATTGTCAGAAGAAAACCTCGCTCAGCAGCAGGAACCAAGGCTGTGTGGGAGAACCACCATTTAGAATGAAACACACAAAGATGAGCTGTAATCCTCAAGGTGGCCAGGAGGAGTCCAGAGGGACCAACCAGCCCAGATCTCCGGCCCACACAGCCAATGAAGCAAGGACCCCATTGGCCTTTATTGACAAAACGCGAGCTGCATCATCCAGGAACTCATTCCCTCGGTATGGCTCTTCTCATGAGATGGAGTTTGAAAGGCTTTGCATAAACCTACAACCACATAACCAGTCATATCTACACATCAGTTCCTTGAAAGGTTTGCTGACTTTTGTTAACCAAAAGGAATTTAATGTAGTTTTTTTTTTTTCTGGAAAGTATGCTTGACTGTGCGCCGAGTGGCCAAGTCTGCAAGTTTTACATCAGACATTTTAAGCTCCATAATGTTATTTTTATTGTGGATTTTCCAAGGAAATTGATGGGGTTTTTTAAAATCTTTTCGGGAAGCCAAATGAAACCCTGCGGCCCAAGTAATGAAGTGTGCAGTAAACATAAATTAAATGACTAGTCAGCAATTTTATAATCATGCTGGATCGTATGAACATTTCATAGATGCTTTTTTTACGTCTGTCCAAAGGTTTGAGCTATTCCTTAAAAATATTTAAATTTCACTGCTCAAACTGGGCCAGGACATATCGGATATGCCCTATCATAGTTCCAGCAGCTCTTCCTGAGGTCTGTCATGTGTGAATGCAAAAGCAACTTGAAGCTCTCACATACAACAGAGTCTAAGCTTACGTGCGCAGTGGGACAGTGACGGAGCAAAAAAATAGTGTAAAACAGATTCCCCATATAAACATGACATTTGTTACATAAAATGGTGTTTGTATAAAGCAAACAGGTAATAAATGAACAAATATGCATGAAATGGAAAAGAGCGAGATGCATGAGAGGGTATCTGGGGTATCATGAGTGACCCAGGGCTGAAGAAGAGAAGCTCACTGTTTGAGACTGTATGTGTGGTTCACATCCAAAAATCAGGTTTATATGCTTTTTCCTGGAGTTTCCCTCTTTTTGGTATGGGGGCATGCCGAAAGCCGAGACCCTGAATTTCGAACACGCAGCACATGGCTGCGCTGTATTGCTGAGCAATTTATAGTTGTGCTTTGAGAAAAGCATTTTGCTATAAAATGCAGACATGTTGGTAAGAAAGAGAGGAACTCAGCAGTCTGAACAGTGCAAATGTGCATTTAAACATCACGACACAGCAGGATGACCCCGGGAGCCCTGTGACACCTGGGAGCCACCGCCTTACAAAGCTGGAATCACTGCTGCTGCTGCTGCTGCTTCTTCTGCTCCTCAACCCAGACATCTATCATGGCAGATGTTTATGAGGAAGGGTGGGGGCCGTAACGTGATACATAGGAGCTGGACTCGGGATTCTGTCCCAGGGTAGGCTGGGAAGAGAGAGATTGACTCAATGCCGAAAGTGCATTAAGTCCCCCGGGCTGCAGCGGAGGCCCCATTGACTGATGGGAAGAAGAGGGATGCAGTCTCCCCCCCCCACGGAGGAGAACCTCCTGATGGTCGGTCCGTCTCTTCCGCATCTTCCTCCTCCTGTTTGTGATGGTCTCTCAAAGCTTCAGTCTGGCATCTTGTGCACCTGAGAACACAAACCAGGAGAATTTTACTACGGCTTGCTTATGTAAGGATGTGTTGGATGGATGAAAAATCTTGTATCACATCGCTGGTTGGAACTTCAAACAAGAACGGGAAGATTTTTCATTTGTAAACACTATTATTGCTCAAATTTATTGTAACAACTACAACTGAGCATCTTTGCTAACAAAAAAACTCATACAAAGTGGTGGTCATGCACTTTAATCCTTGACATTATTGCTACGATCAGTGTGCGTTTTGACATAACATGAGTTGGTATTAATGTAAATTGTGCGAATTAAACCCCGAATTTCTGACAGTTTTCATCTTTCGTCAATAATGGTATGAATCACTGTTTTTCTGGGCTCAGGGACCTTTAAATAGCTTTTATCTGAAGCCTCCAAAGCTGCGTACTGGCTTCACGAGGGAGGGTCTCTCAAGACTGCTCTGAAATGACAGAAAGAGCCGAGAAAGAGTAAAACCAAATCCGATTTACACACAGAATTGCTCAAGAATAAGCACAACGTATTAGTATGGGAAGGAGAAGGCCTGCGCTTGCGAGCATCTGCATGCATCTGCATGGTACGGCCCCTGCAAGAACCTGGCTTTGAATATTAATCGTGCAAAGAAGGGCATTTGTACAACTAATGAACATGAAAAGACAGCACAAATACTGAAAGCACAGAAAAAGGCCGCAGTGAAACCCAACAGCGCAATTTCATTCGCTGAACTTCTGCCGTGTAGGCGACCCCGCAGAACACACCTACGTGAACATTTACAGAAGGCATGAAAAAAGCACCAGAGAGCTGGGTCTCCAATTACACACGGACTTCCCAAAATTCCCTGCGCCACAGCAAGAAAGAGCCAGAGTGACCTTTCACTACCACCCTCCTCTTTTCTCCAGACTGTTTATTTCAAACCACTGAGAAGGAAAATAAACTTGGCATCAACCCAAACATGATTTTGCATATTTTACAAATGTACACTGCGCGTCATTTTAAAAGGTATTACTTGAACTTTACTTTAGATTTTTACTGTGTGTTTATCGGTTCCAATGAGATAATCTCAGGAATCGCAGGTATCCGGATGCACGATTCTCACTCAGTTCCAGCCATATTTGCCATGTGGAATAAGCACATTTCAGGTGGGTTTCCCACGTGGACTCTAAGCGGTCCGTACCTCCACACCTCCGTTCAAACCCCCAACCTCACCAGCTGCAAATCAGCATGAAAAAGAGAGGACGTCTCATTTTAAGAGCGCATACAATACACCTGTGCTGCGTCCGACTTTATAAAGCATCTCCTGCGCAGGACCACTTGCGGTCCTGATTTGCTGGCGCTCAGAGCTCATAAATAATGCATCTCCTGAGGCTGCAGCATCCTTAACCGATTCCTCTCCACTCAGGAGCTATTTTAGGCTCAGCTGAAACCCCCTGAAGAGGACACCTTTGAGTAAAAATAAATTCGTGGTTTATTTTTGCATAATTTATCCATTCTAGTTCTGGAAAAAAAAGCAAAAAGTGTAGAAAAAGGAGATTTTGCCCAAGAGGATCTCACACACATCTATGAAAAGGTATTGCACTGAAATAGATCCTGATAAAGTGTGTGTGTGTGTGTGTGTGTGTGTGTGTGTGTGTGTGTGTGTGTAAGCATATTTTAAAAAAAAAAGCCCCCTGTATTTTATTTTGTGGGCATACCTTCTGCAGGATGAAGTCTGGGGGTTGAGTGCAGCATCAGCAGCTGACAAGCATGAGTGACATGACATTGCCGGTGTCACCTGTGCGGCAGGAAAGAAACCCGAGCTGGCATGGATGGCAGCAAAACACCAGCTAGATGCTCTCACCTTCATGCACAGCATGTTCTCTGGAACTTCTTCAAGGGCTAATATTTTCCTTCTTCTTTTTCTGTCCCAAGCGGACATCAGGAAGCTCAGAAGCCCTCAGCCCATAACCGACAGCACATGGGTGAGACAGGACACTTAATCTGTTTGCCACTGTCCCAGTCCATTGCTTCTCAGCAGTTCACCTTATAAGCACACATGGAACGGAGAGGGGGGGTCACCACTCGTACACCGATTCTAACTAGGTGATTCCTTCTGTCCTCTCAAGGGGAACTGACAAAGGGTGGGAGTATAAGCAACATCTCTGTATGCATGCAAAAACATAGGGTAATGCAGTCATTCTTACACGCACACACACACACACACACACACACACACATCTGCACGGAGTTCACCACCCCCAGCAAGGCTAGTTTGGGGACAAGATGAGTCAGCGCAGGTCTCTTTTGGGCACTGGTGTATTTGGAGCTCACAGGGTAAACAGTGGTCAGTACAGATTTGTACGCTCAGCTTCTTGCTTTAGGGAAACAGTCCTCATCCCATGGACAACAAGGGCTCGAGTAGGGGTGTCATGGCATCTATGTGCTTGCTGATCATAACTAGGCAAGGCATCCAGGTGCGGGCTTCTACTCACCTCTACTGAACTGTGTAGAACTGTGCCCTGAGAAGAGTCGCGTGCTCTGGAACCCTGCAGAACCGCACAGGACTCGGCCTCTCCCCACTCGCCACACTAATACAGCTTTTTCCATTAGATGGCAGAGGGATGGGGGTGTCCTTTAGAGCCTCATGTCAGAGCACTAAGATCATTAATATTGCATACAGAAAAGCTTCATAACTTCCTTGCTCGATTTTCTTCAATGAGTCTCTCACGTTGTTGAGGGAGACATTCATCAGTGTAACGGACAGGCAAAGGCGAGTGTTGCTTATTGGAAAAACCTCATTGCTGGACTTGGCGGTCCCGCAGAAAAAGTGGATACAGGTCCGGCTTTGAAGGGAGCTGCTGAAAAGGCCTGGCAGGTGGGCACTGAGCACCACGACTGGGTCTCTGCTCGAAAGGTTGGAAAATAACCACAGTGATTTGTCTAAAGGCAGGTGGTGACTGTTCATCCCGAAAGGCAAATAACAAAAGAGCAGCACAGGAGTGAATCAGAGACCCGTGAGTCAATTTAATATCCGTCACAAAGTCAAGACATGACGGAATAAACGAACAAAAGTCATGCGGTGATTTTTTTAAAAAAAATTATTGCTTAAATCATTTAAAGATGCCTGTGTTAAGCTTTTATTAACTGTGAGACAGTAATCTGGTTTGCAAGAAAAACAGTTATGATCGGACTTCCAGTGCCAGTGGTTTTACAAATGAAGATCCAAGTTTATGGTATTAACTTTTGTAATACTGATACTAATTTGGTCAAACTTTTAAAGATTTTTTTAAAGAATGCACCAGAATCTTCATATCCATGAACTTATGGCTCCGTTTTTTTTTTTCTTCACATTTTCTATTTATTGCTCTTCCTGAGATTTGAGAACCCTTGGTGGGGGTCTGAATTTTAATATAATACAAATGACAACTACCAGGTAGTTTACCAACTACTGGAAATATAAATTCAAAATTAAAATTATACTCATACTATGTGCAGTTAGGCAATTCAGTGTTTTATTTGCCAGCATACTATTGCTCAAAATGTCAACGCTCCATCTGTGACAGGTAAGAACATAAAGTCTCATTCTAGAATCAAACTGAATGATAACAAAACATAAAACAAAAATGAAACGGGGCTGTCAAGTCAGGGACCGTGTCAGGAGGAAAGGACGTCCCGTATTTAAGAGACAAAGGAGCAGACGTGATGCGCAAGCAATACGATGTCCTTGTGAGCTCAAAGGATCGATGCGGTGTCAGTGGTCCGACCCAAGCATCCGCAATGACATGCATAAGCACTTTGATGCAACCTCAAACTTCAGCGCTTTACATCTTCACCACAAATGTCAAAGCGATGCAGTTACCGAAGGGGAGTAAAGCCCATCCCCGTGGTGCTCATATTGGGTGTAAAAGCAGAGTAGCTGCCGATAAATCATGGTTTTTCCAATTAGTTAATCCACCCACTATCGTTCACCCCTTAATCCTGGTGGGAGTCCGGAGTTTTTTCCGGGATCACCGTGCGTCAGGCCGTGAAACTGAATGGGATGCCAGTCACTTCCAGGCCGGTAATGTTGGCACCACCAACTAACAATGCTAATCATAAACTAACATTTTCCTTATGTTCTGAGCTGTCCATCTAAATGAGCATTCGAACAAAAGGTCCAGCTTTAAGGACAGAATGGCAGTTCCGCTCCCGAAACCCAGTACTATAAATTCCCGGTAGCCTGAAAGCTCCATAATAAACATTGCTGACTCACTGCAGTGAAACCATTTATCTGCTGCATGGGGGCTCTGTAACACCCAGGGTTTCAGCACATCCCTGGAGAGCAAACTCCTGCTGCGGAATGAGGGCGGGAGGGAGAAGAAGAGAGCGGCTGAGAACCAGGGAAGGGTGGCGGGAGCATAGCCGGTGGTTTATGGCAGGAATACCGCATGCACACTTTACCACGGTGCTCCTGCATTGTGTTGCAGGCTCAGAACAAGGGTACAGTGAGGAGCATTAATGTAGGAATCCTCCTGAGCACCTCTCCCCACAGCTCAGCTATTCACAGCTGAAGCTACCAAACACAGAAACCCCCACATTCGTTCCACATTCCATGTAGACACGAAGCGGAACGCCTCGGTCTGTCGGCTTCGGCACAACAAATAAGCTCTCGAGTGTGCATTTTATTAAAGTCCACAATGGTTTAGTTGGACAAATGAACAATAAAACGTTGCGTGGAGCCTCGCACGGTTTATTTTAGGCTGTTTAAGACTGCGGCAGAAACCGAGAGCAGGAAAAAAAACGACAAGGGAGCAGCTGAGAAAAATGTTCTTGTCAGCCGGAAGTACGGTAATACCTCCATTACTGCTGTAGATGCGTTGTGGAAAAATGGAGGACTTGATGAAATGAGAGGTCATTATTACAGCGGGGGGCATAAATGGGGCGTGAAAGCTGAGCATGTGCTACGCAATGCAGAACAGATCAGTTATGCCTTTGCTAATAGGCTCATAAGCACGGAAAACCAGCCTCATATCTTATGGACAGCAGACATAAACTTTCTAAGTTTAAAAGTAGTTTTCAAAAATATGGTAAATTATGATGACAAATTACTCAAAGGGCTAAAATAACTGCAAAGCGGTGCTGTGGGAGGTTACGGTAAACACGGTACAAGCTGCCTTCCCTACATTCTACAGTGTTAAATATATTACACTGACAAGTGTTTATTTCTCTTTTCACTTCTGAGAACCTGAGCTGACCTATCATGCTAACATTATTTATCAAGGTAGCAAACTCCTCATCGGTCTTAGTGCTGCCAAGGTTCAAATCTGCTGTTGAAAATCAAACCCCTAAGCATTTCATTGCACACACAGGCTTTCAGATTCTAACCCTGCCAGTCAACCCTTAAATCAAATCCATATTTCTTCCTCATCTATGAACTATTAGTCCTGCAGATGCCGGGAGTAAGCAAACAAACCAGATATGCAGAACTGGAGAAGTTTCATGAAGGTCATGGGATCCACCAGGCCACCCTGCTGAATAGACCTGGGCCCCTGGGGGCTACCACCTTTAGAATTAGAATTATGAATGCTAACAAGTCACAGCAGGTCACTGTCCACACACACACACACACACACACACACACATACACACACACAGCTCCTTTGGCTATAGGATTAAAAGTTTTATTCTATTTCAGTGAGCTGTACATATCCTGTTTCATGCTATTACATTTCAGCTGATGTCTGCACTGCAGTCGACCGTATTGCAAAATGAAAACATTTTTGAAGATCCAGTGCAAAATTGAAAAATTTCTATCCAGTTCAAATATATGTTTTGCCTAACGTACATAAAAGAACAAAAAATTATTGCTTGTACATACATGTACATACACTGTATGGCCAAAAGTATGTGGACCCCTTTCTAATGACTGAGCTGAGCAATTTCAGCTGCACCCATGCGGCATACAAACACATTCTAGACAATTGTGTGCTTCCAGCTTCGTGGCCACAGTTTGGGGAAGAAGAAACTCCTTTCTTGCTCCAGCATGACTGCCCCCCGAGTGACACGGTTTGAACTTGAATGGTTGCACAGACCCCTGAGCTCAACCCCACTGAACCCCTTTGGGATGAACTGGAATGTCAACCGCAAGCCAGGCCTTTTCGCCTGACCTCGCTGATGCTCTTGTGGCCAAATAGGCACAAATTCCCAAAATGTGGTGGAAAGCCTTCCCTGAAGAGTAGGGGCTGTTATAAGAGCAAAAGGGGAAAAGCTCCATATCAATGCCTATAGATTTGCAATGAGAGGTTCAACAAGCACATATGGGGATGATGCTCAGGTGTCTACACATTTTTGGCCATGCACTGTTTATTGAGTTTTCTGCAACATCACCATCATCATCAGCAGCACCAGCAGGAGGCATCAAGGTGCAAATATAATCATAAGAAGAAATAATGGTTTTGTTAGCCTATACATTCAACAGGCAGCACACGGCTCTGAGTCAAGTACTGATGTACTGAAAGCATTTTGTGCCGTTGGAGTGTAACCGTGTACAAAAGTTTCAAGGACAAAGGAGAAAAGGCTTTGCCTTCTTCATTTATTTACTTTTTAAAATCCGGACAGTGCCGTGACATTTCTGTCAGCTACTCCTATTCAACACATTGCGTAACTTCCACCGTGGCGTCAGTGCCAACGGCCTCAAAGCCACGCGTTTTCGTTTTCTGATGCCTTACGAAAGGAGGACAAACACTCTGACTGGAATTGTCTGCCTCTGCTTTCTTTCACAGTCCACGTGTGTGAACAATACCATTCATTCCAGAACTGCAGACGCTTAGAACTGTCGTCTTCGCGGAGCTCAGCCAGATTTCCGCACCGCATTTCACACCCCCACTCGCTCCGGGTTAATCTAATAAAAATGAATCATCGGGCTTGATTTTCATTGGCTTTGGGCTCGGTCTGCCCCAGGTGTCTGTAAATGCAGGTACCGCGGCCTTGCGATGCAGGCATCTGCAGGCACCCTGTCAAACGTGACCAATAACACTCAGACACGATGGTTCAATGAAGCCCCCACACACACACACACACACCATTCTTACATTTTGACATTGGTGCTGCAGCGTGGGAGCGCAAACCCTGTAGATCCCAGCCGACTGAGAGAAGCGAGACAGGTTGCCTGCAAGTTTGAGCGAGGGAGGGGCCTCTCTCTCTCTCTCTCTCTCTCTCTCTCTCTCTCTCTCTCTCTCTCTCTCTCCCAGCAATGCCTGGCTGAATGTGATTTTTGTCAAAAGACCGAAATAAAGGAAACTCCTCCACATGGAAACTGCTGGAACTTCAGGGCGTAATAAGGACATTCAGACGGTAGAAGCAGCGAACGAAAGAATGATGTTCCTTGCACCCCCAAGTAAGCATTTGAGATAACAAGTCCAGGCCACTCAAGACAGAAACACTCAAGACAGTAGCGTGGGGTTGTTACTATTGTTATTATCATAATATTGATATTACTCTTTTGCCAGTTATAATCATTTGCAAGGATTAAATGCATTTTTATCGCAGTCCTCGTATTCACCAGATTGTCTTTCAACAGATCCTCTTGCTGTTCTTGTAAAGTGCATCACAGAATCGCATACCCACAGAAGAAAGATATACAGGATACATTGGTGTCATTATTTAGTCTTTTTTTTTTGCACATTTTATTTTTTTGTATAAAAAAGCTGTACATAGACATTACTAGAAGTTAGGCCACCGAGATGAGATGTGAAGTGAGATGTGGGCTATGGGTCAGTGCACCGCGCAGTAAGACTGGGCTGGAACGTGGCACACGGACGGAGTCCAACGGAGATAATGGCTCCGTGCGCGTGCATATGAACATGACTGTGACCGTATGTTATATGTGCACATGTGAGCTGGCAACTGCACGTTTATGTGCACACAGGCAAGTGACCGCATGTTGGTTCATGTAAGCTAATGGCTGTGTGTATTTGCACAGGTGAGCTAATGGATGTGTGTGTGCGTGTGTGTGAATGTGAATGTCAGGAGCTGGATTTGTGAACTGGAATGTTTATGTGATGCCTGAAACAAAGAAACATTCATTGGTTTTTGCCCTACATGAGCAATACATAATTGAAACATGAAAAAACACGTGTAAATAATTGAACACCATTAAAGGCTCCACCTCAGGAGGCCTTCAGTAAAAAAAAATAAAATAAAATAAAATACAACAAATGTAGTTCTCTCAGTTTGTGCTTAATCTGAGCAATCTAGCATTCGCCATTGCTGCTGTATACTAGTTTAATAAACTAATTTTATTACTTACTGTATTTCAGTGCTAAAGTTTTATATCGCTGAGCTGTATAGCCTGGGTGTCTGCAAAATGGGGGAAATGGGGGAAATTCAAAGCTATATTTTTGTTTTAAGGCATAGTAACAGATGCTTTTACCGGACCAAAAAAAAAAAAAAAAAAAAACGTAAAGCTTGTGTGTGAGTGAGCACAAATTCAGGCGTCTGCGAAGGTTTTAATGCAGGAACTGGTAGCAATCTGGCACGGCTCGGAATCGAAGCGGCTGTGCATCTTGTAACGGACCTCCAGCAACACCACCGAGTGCAAGTCCACCGAGACAAAGGGGGTCAGTCAAACCCAGAGTCACCAAATTTTCCTCTCCTTTCATCGCTCATTCAGCAGTAAGAGTCCCAGGGTTCCGACTGCAGCAAAAGAAACCCATTTCCTGACCGCCCGGGTGGCTTTTCCATTGGGAGCAAAAGCAAATCCAACTTGCTCTTCCAGTACGTTCTACGTGGGCGCATAAGCAGCCAACCCCTCCGCCCCCCACCCTCCCTCCCCCCGCAGCAAAACCTCGGTGCTGCAGGGATCAGTAGGTTGAAGAGCAGCGCAGGGTTGGGAATGAGTGCGTGAAGAGCAAATGAAATTCTTCTAGAAGCAGTACACTTCTCTTTCAGAATAGCACCAGTTTTGACTCGCGGTCATTCAATTGGTATCCGTTAGGAAAAAAAAACACGTCGAGATCCAAAATAGATCAGAAACCTGTACAGTATCTGTTAAGTATTAAGCGTAACAGTAACATGATAATTCGGAGCTACACGTCATCAACGTCTTGTTTTAAGCTGCAACAGAAAAATTAAATATATATTCATATGAATATATAAATAGAAAGAGCGAGAAAGCTGAAAGGCTAGTGACCTCCTCACAAAGTTTGCATATCCCGGAGGTATCCATTGTGTATGTTCCTACCATGGAAAGCGTGAGTGCTTCATAAAAACACTCATTTATCTATTTATCACTCATTCGCACGCTTCGTCGAACCGTCAGGCTTGTCCTTGTCTGGCTTGCCCGTCTACAGCCTGTTCTGGAGTCACTGGGCACCAGGCTAGGAGTTCGGGCCTGGGCAGGACATCCGTCCATTTCAGGGACTCATATTTCTTTAATACCTTATTACGAAATAGAAGAAACAAATTATACTTCCAGCATTGACCATGTATAACTGCAGTTCATTTGATCAACCAGACACGAACACGGTTTTCCTTCGTGTCTGGTGCATGAAATACCCTTCTCCGAAAAACAGAAGCGTTTTAAAACCATAAACAATTCAGAAAGACACCTGTATGTCTGAAATGCTGAATGGCGAGCAGCAAATATTGCAAAAGTTTCTTTGTATTAGAGGTTTCAGCTACTCGGGATGGGGGGTGGGGGGGGGTGGTAATGTTACTATAGATACAGCTTTATTATTTTTGCCATAACTTTGCTCCATGGACTTTCCATCTATGGCTTTAAAGCATATAAATATGCCAACCTGAAAAGAGTAGGAAGGGATCATAGCGTCAAAACAACCGTTTGTGTCCTACGTCCACTGAAGTACTCAGTTTTGGTTCATTGCCTTATAATACGCTGCTGAGCATCACAACATACATACCTGCCTTATGTTTTTTGCAGTGCAACTCGTTGATTCCTTGGCTTTATGTAGACCACGGGGTAAACCTATGCCAACGCACCATTCAGAACTAATGTATGCCTCTCGGGCTGGAGCTTGACATCTATATGATTGAGAAAAGGTAAGGCCTTTCCAAAATGCTGCAGTGGGACTTCTAGGCTATCATGAGTTTAATAAACCACAAGACTTTGGCAGTGAAGAATCACACATATGAAGGTTATCGCTCTACAGTCAGCCTTCTGTCTTCATCAATATGAGAAATTATTATCATCTCTAGATCCGAAAGACGTGCATGTAAAGCCAGGACGACTACATCATGGACCGCATGGATTCGGGTGAGACCATTACTCTCCAACAACCTTACGTATCCTTAGGGTTAACTCTTAGCGTAGCTTAGCTTACCTCAGGTGTTTTCTCCTTAAAAAGGCATCCTCCTCCAGGCAAGCATGGCGACACAGACCACACTACCCTGCCATAAGCTGAAGGAGACCGAACATGACGCATATGAAACATTGCCTTTGAAGAAGGTTAAACCAAAGTTTATTTCTGACAGGCACCAGGTATGTAGTGGGGACACCTCCTTCCTCCACAGTGACGTGGGAGGAGAATCTGCATATAACCTGACTGAAGAGACGTGCAAAGCCGGAGCTCACCGCAGGCTCTGCCGCATCGCTCAAACCTAAAAAGTGAGGTGAAAAACTACAGTCACCCCAAACACCTGAAGATATAAGAGGAAAGCTGTACAAATAGAGAATGAAGAGAGGTAGCCAATGCAAGCCAATGTGCAATCCTCTTGGCAAAATGTCCTCGGTGTTGACGTGCAACACAGGCCAAACCCTGCGGCAACAGAGACCTCTCAGCGGCCCACAGCCCTGCTTCCAGAGTGCCAGCAAAATGCCCCGCTGATGCCGAAGCCCAATTTCCTGCTTCATCCAGCTGCCCGCTAATACTTTACCTCCTGGGTTGTCATCCCACAACTGCAGCAACTGGGCCTTTGTTCTGTTTCGCTTTGGCACTCGATCTGCCCTCTTTGTAACAACCTTCACACGAACAAACCCTACAACTGGCCTTCAGTGCTTAAAACAATAAAAACAATTACCAGTGTAAAACGCAGAAGCAGCGTATTTTCAGCATATTTAAAAAAAGACTTATATATAATTATATATAACTATATAATTATACATAGCACTGCTATCTCAGTGATAAAAATATATTTTGCTAGATAGATATATAGAGAATTAGTACTAGCTTATTACTGTTATTACTTGTTTTCAGCATTTTTTCATACTGAAATGCATGCTACAAGGAATGTTTCTGATCATGCAACACTACAATATTAGAACAGCTGCTATTTTTCAGAAATAATTTCAGAGGAAGCAACTGCTGTGGAAAGCAGGGAGTTCCTTCCTGCTTTGGAGAATGAATAAAATGCACCAGGAAAAATGATAGTGCGTGAGTACGAGCGTAAAAAAATAATTGCATCGATAAATCAGAGTGAAACGGCGTCATAAAACGTGAGCAGAAGTGAGCTAACTCATCACTTCGTTCACCAACAATCACGGCCAAATGTCCATGCTAACCCCTCCATCTCTGGTTAGAAGGTGTAACTCATAAATATGAAATGCATTCTAGAAAATAGGAGAGTAATTTTGTTTTATGAGTAGAAAAGGAAGAGGTGACAAACAAAAGGGAGACGATGTTATTTGACCTTTTTTAGTCTTTTAAAGTCTTTCTTTACCTCGGTTTTATCACGAACCCAAACAGCACACCCATGTTGCAAATCTTACGGGTCATGCAGGATCAACAGGTAAGCAAATAGGAGGGCCTAAAAACAAAAAAGAAAATAATAAAATAAAATAAAGTAAATCAAAAGTAAGTGACTTTTAGCAGCTTTTCAAGCTTCTACATACATCTTTTTCCTTGGGTACATAAGAGCGGTTATGGTAGGAAAATACGTGCTTATGTGGCCAGTTTTAGCTTGTTCAGTACCGATTACTGAATGAAATGCGTACAGGTCAGTAGCTCACCGGCATCACTGAGCATCGCTCACTTAACATAGGTCAAAATGTTCCTCAGAAACCTCTGATAGACCTTGGTGGACAAGTCGACTCTAGGAGTGCTTGTCACACTTCCTACGAAAGTCTTTCTCCATGAGCGGGTTTAGGTGTCTATATGTATTTTATCAGACAAGCTGGCAAAACAAAAGATTTAGTAGCACAAAATGTATTATTTGGAGATGCGCTTGAATGCAACACATCTCTGGTGGTCGCGAGGTGCAAGTTATGAGGGATGAGATCTACTGGAGGAAGCTCGGGAGCAGGGACCGGGGGGTTGATTTTGGAGAGATGTGATAGAGTCATGTCAGCTCCCCTCAAGATTCGGCTTTTCCTTTGTTGCGCTACTATTTGGCTACTGTTGCGAGCAAAACACTGACTACTGAACAGTCACAAACAAGACTAACTCCATGCAAATACTAAAAAGAGGAAGTATAACTGAAGTAGACCTGACAGGGTGAGGAATGGGTGGGGGGCCTGGGACTAAAATTTAGGAAAGGGCTGCAAGGTTGCTGCATATACTTTTTCTCCAAAAGCTTTTCTGTTGTCACAAATCCACTGGTGTTCCTCCACTGTCAACCCCCTGCCGCCTCCTAAGCCATGATGTGGTCTCCACAATGGTGGTTATACATCCGTGAGCATCTTGGTTATATTGACGTAGTTGGTGTTGGCCAGCGTGCAGTTGGCTGTTTTGAGGTTCTCCTCCCGGAAGTCCTCGCTGCTGTTATTGACTGCTTCCTGTATCTCCATATAATCCGATTTGCTCATGGTGGAGCCGCTCCGGCTCTTCTTCAGGTCCTCCGTGGAATCCGCTTTAGGCGGAGCCTGCAGGTACTGGGCTTGTTCTTCACCCTCTGTCTCACGGTGGTAGAAGTAGTTGAAGTTGGAGACAATGACAGGCACTGGCAGGGCAATGGTCAGCACACCAGCGATGGCACAAAGTGATCCTACAATCTTTCCCCCAATGGTTGTGGGGACCATGTCGCCATACCCAACAGTGGTCATGGACACTACTGCCCACCAGAAAGCATCGGGAATACTAATGAACTGGGATTCAGCTTCATCCGCTTCAGCGAAATAGACGGCGCTGGAGAAGAGGATGACTCCGATAAAAAGGAAGAATATGAGCAGCCCCAGTTCACGCATGCTAGCCTTCAACGTCTGGCCTAGGATCTGTAGGCCCTTGGAGTGACGGGACAGCTTGAAGATTCTGAACACCCTGACCAGCCTTATGACTCTCAGGATGGCCAACGACATAGCCTGTTGTCCTTGCTGGCCATCCTCTGGTTTCTCTGCAAGCTCTGTGCCCAGAGTTATGAAGTATGGGATGATGGCCACAATGTCAATAATGTTCATGATGTTTACAAAGAAGCCAGCTTTGCTGGGACAGGCAAAGAAGCGTACCAGGAACTCAAAGGAGAACCATATAATGCAGAGGGTTTCCAGGATGAAGAAGGGGTCAGTGAAATATGTGGACTGGTAGCTGGAGGTGGTGTTTGAGGGCTGATACACCTTGTGCATTTCTTCCTCATCATTTCGAAAAATTGGTAGGGTTTCCAAGCAGAAGCTGACTATGGATATGAGAATGACCATCACAGATATTATAGCAATAATCCTAGCAGGACCTGAGCTCTCAGGGTACTCAAAGAGGAGCCACACCTGCCTCTGGAACTCATTCTCAGGCAATGGCCTCTCCTCTTCTTTGATGAAGCCTTCATCCTCCCTGAATATCTCGATTGCCTCCTCGCCCAGCTCATAGAAGCGAATCTCCTCTGAAAAAATGTCCAGAGTCACATTAACAGGTCGCCGTAGCCTCCCTCCAGACTGGTAGTAGTAAAGGATGGCGTCAAAACTGGGGCGATTTCGGTCAAAGAAGTATTCGTTTCGGAGGGGGTCGAAGTAGCGCATCCTTTTCTTGGGATCCCCAAGCAGCGTCTCTGGGAACTGCGAAAGGGTTTTGAGCTGAGTCTCGAAACGTAAGCCTGAGATGTTGATGACAACCCTCTCGCAACACTCATGGTCTGCCTCGGGGTCGTAGTCCTGCAGGTGGCCTGGATGGGCCGCTGCTTCGTCGGAAGGGTCCCCGGTGGCTACGGTCATTCTGTCAGGAGGTAGGCTGGTGCAGCAAGGCCTGCAGTTTTCAGCGACGCCTGTGGTCTAGCCTAGCAGAAAGGGAGTGCTAAGCACTGCGATAGCTGAAGGTACCAGGATGTCGCACGGGTTGAGCTGAAGAACACAGAAGCGAACACAATACACCTCAAGATAGAAATACTGGGAGACACAAAGTATGAAGAGCAAAACTCTGCAAACAATTTTTAGCATTTGGTTAACGGTACAATAAACTAGGGATGCATCTTGGTTCACCATCTTTATAGAACAAGACAAAATGCAGGCAAGCACTAAACAAATACAAATTTCATAGGCACGTGTTCATTAAGTCTTGAGAAATACAAGTCATTTCTGGGGAGGGCTTAATATACTCAAAAGTGAGAGGTGAGGAAACATGCATGCGTATGTGAG